>JBBCBC010000021.1:30930747-31337200 GCA_037126765.1 Stenogyne calaminthoides
AATTAGCCACATAGTATTCTCATTAAAAAATGACTTGCAACAATAGCACATAAATAAAAACATAAACTCACATAACATGCATCATAATCAATATAACGAGTCCAGGATCTTTTCCATCCTGAGTCGTATTAGCCAATCTGTATACGGTGGAGTTGCGTCCAAGGATCTTTTACATCCTGGACCGAAGTCCCCGCAAGTTACAACGATCTTTTCCATCGAGTAACCAAATAATTCAATATAACATATCCACGTAAAACATGTAGCAAGCAACAATTAAATTCACATGAATATTAAAAAATAACAAAGCAAGTAAAAATCCCACCTCAAGTCTTGATTAACCTCGTAAACACGTAATTAGATTAAGGTGTAAATTCCTCGTCACCTAAATATAATTAAAAATATGTCTTAGAATTATTACCCCTAAAATAATAAACTTTACAACAACTAGTTAATAGTCCTAATTATTTGGGTCCGTAGTTGAGATAAAAGGTAATAGAATACTATAAACTAAAATTTGAAGATTTATGAAACAAAAGAGACGAACTGACTTTGGCAATGAAATTTGGTCTCGACATTAGAGGATAAAAAAGAAATCAGTTTGAGAGTGGATGCATGGTCATCAACGAACAAGGCTATAATTAAAGAAGATAAATAAAGGGTTTGGTGTTTAGAAATAACTTAAATTATTTGCATGATCCCACTACAGATAAATTGCAAATTCTGAAAACACAAAGCATAATTGGTAAAAGGATGACATCAATAATTTGGGTAGAACTAAAGTTACGGTAATACCACATGAAGCATACCCAATCAAGTTTATATATAAATTGTTTTTTTGTTTTTACAAAAAAAAACCTATGACTATTTTAAAGATTTGGACTTGCACAAAATAAATCAACGCCTTTCCTGGGTTTTAAGTAACCGACACAACACTGGAAAATTGGATATTTAGAATAATCAAGAGCCTAAGGATTTAACAAATAGAAACTATTACGTAATCTGTGATAAAAAAAACCAATAAACTTATAAAATTAAAAGGCAGTACCATTAATTATAGGAATCGATAAATAAAAGTTGAGAAAGGAGTAAGAGATCCATACAGTGCGTACAACTTTTGGCCAGAAAAAGAGACGCGCAACAACGTTATGGATTAAATAAAACTCAACTTCTAAAGGTATTGTCAAAAATACAGATTGACGACGTGATAGTGAGCGGAAAGAAGTTTTACTGTGATAAAAAAAATGAGAAATTACGTGTATAAAAAGAAGAGTGGAAGAATGGAATTATAGTTGATATATCTGGGCTTAAGATTTAGATGAATCCAAAGTAAAGATCGAGAATTTTGAGGTCGAAGCTTATCTACCCATTATATTTTAAATAAAAGAAAATGAATAATAAAAAGGTACATATATATTTAGATAAGCTTGCAACCTATCCGCTGCACACGTTCATTCATGT
The DNA here is from genome assembly GCA_037126765.1 of Stenogyne calaminthoides. Lineage (NCBI taxonomy): Eukaryota > Viridiplantae > Streptophyta > Magnoliopsida > Lamiales > Lamiaceae > Stenogyne > Stenogyne calaminthoides. Next base: position 30,932,206 of record JBBCBC010000021.1, read on the forward strand.
GTAAAACTTTTTATTTTTATTTTTTTTAACTTATTATATATTAAACATATATATTTAATAATTAATTCTCTCTTTAATTAATAATATTAATCGAAGCATTCTATAACTTATATCTTTCTTTTTTAATAATTTATGATGATTGAAAATCTTGGGTGTTACATCATGTCAATTCAACACTTTTGCCTTCAAAACACAATGCTCTTTATGTAGTACTTCTCAAGTACTTAAGGATCCACTTTACTGCCTCTCAACTCTGCTTACCCGGATTACCCATAAATCGGCTAACTACTCCTACCGCATGTGCAATATCTGGTCTTGAACACACTGTTAGAATTTAGAGGCACGTAAACATGTAAAACATGCGCAACGGAATTAAAACAGTTCACCAACAACGAACGCATAATTGCATAATTAAAATACTAATAAACATAAACAGAATCCTTATAGTGCTTCGTACACGGATTCCTCTACTATGGTATCCACGTAACAATCGTTCACCAATTCGCTCCGATTTGCTAGCGTTGAATCCTGAGATGAATTTGATAGGAAAATCCTAACTAGAAATTTTATGGAGAAATAAATTTCTTGTGTCAATAATGAATTCCCAATGACTCATATATATATAGGGGAAACCCAACTTAAATTTTAAGCTATCTTTATTAGGAAATAAAATCTCTAATCTTGCAAATCAAGTCCCATAGATTTGATTTTCTTATATATCAAATCCTACAATAATATTCCATATATTATTATTGGGAATCCTATTTAATTAAATAATAATAATAATTAATTTTAAATATAATTATCAATATATTCTCCATAAATTAAATATTAATATCTAATATAATATTTAATCAACCAACTATAATCGGAAAACAACTATTACTTGTTCTATGACCCATAGACCGTCGCATATCGAGCTATTAGTCAAACTAACAGTCTTAATTGAACCCTATATAATAAATCAGACATTCTCAATATACGAGGTATGTTGCGAGGAATTCTGCAACCACATGTAACACATAGGCTATTGTGATGTCTTCCCTTCATTCACGAACACTCGATTAAGTCTTGAACATGATGAAGTGTCTATTCAAATAACTTAATCATATTATCTCTAATTACTAATTGATCATGTATGTCACATTTGGCCACAAAGTCTAAGCTGAAGTGCATCGGCCGATGACTTAGATCCAATTATAATGAGAAGATGAGTATTCTCTCTAAATCCACATTGAGGAATATATCCTATTCTTGGCTCAACTACCACGCACATGTATTTCGTGATGAACCCAATCCAAGCCATATCTACCCTTGGAAGTGTGCAAGCGTCGGTCATGCCCAAAGTTCATCACTCCACACATGTCGTGCGTCTTGACCTCAAGTCAAAGGAGTATCACATCGCTCCCACTAACCAAGACACCCGTAGACAAATATTGTGGAATTACATCAAACGGTTTTTCGGATGAGTATACCAATACCCTCTAAGGTATTTGTGGATCCATCATGAGATACCTAGTATCTCGTAGTAAGTGAGATCTTACTACACTCTCTAAGAGTATGATGAAAATCGCACACCAATATCAATTGCATCATCAATATCCCATTCTTGATGATCCTTGATCGGGGCTATTCGAGAATCATGCTTAAGTCATCTGAGTTCTCACATCCTCAGTGACATCAATGATTCATGGGAACACAAATAAGAATAAATGCAAACAACCAAACATAATATTCAAACAAGTGCAATGCCATACATTTTGAAAGTGTGTTATACGTACGGGGTTGTGTTTAGTAAAATCAGAGTAATGTTACACCGAATGTTGTGACACTCAAAGTAACATTCATAAGACAGAAACAGCGGAAGACTCAGAAACACAACACACGAATTTTTAATAAGACTTTACACAATCTATATCAATATAGATTGTGAAGTCCTGTGGCCAAAATCACTATTTATCAAAATAATGAATACAAAGAGGTTCACAAATCGACCCTCTTGAAACAAGATCAAGCATATGATCTAAAAGCTTAAGTGTATCTATACACCGCCAAAGGTGATCTATTCTATGAACAAATCTAGCACCAACTCGAGGTATTGTAAACCCTACAATTACACTCTAATGGTAAAACAAAACCCACAACAACGACCCTATCACTCTGGATGCACTCACGCACTCTACAGTTGATGCTCGGTTGTTGTTTCGACTAAATGGCACACGATATATAGCAATGTTCGGCAATGGATGTGAACATCAAGGTCTTCTATTTATAGACTTCGTGTATGCCTTACTAGAGCCTCCTTGAAGGATCTAGAAACTCTTCAATTCACTCTTCCATGATCTTTGTAACTGCCCAGATAGTGGGTCTTCTTTGATCTTTGAAAAACAGCCGCATGATCTAGTCCATTCTACTCGATTCTTGATGCTTGTGGAACCTTCTGGAATCTTACAGAACAACCTAGATCTCAACCTGCAGTCAACAACATCAAAGACAACATTAAACATATAAGTGTTAGTGGTTAAGAAGAAAGGACGAATACTGATGTTGTAACCAATGTTGTAACATCGGTGGCAACATCAACAATCTCCCCCATTCGATCTTTCTGCTACAACACACCTGAAATACCAAATACATTAGGTATTGTGCATGATAGAGCTCATAATAATATCAGCTGCACTACTAAGTGTCAAACCATTTTGTAGCTATCAAGAATCGAATCATCATCAAACAATTTCATTTGTTTGAGAAACTTCAGTATGCAGAAAACTTGTCAGAGTATAATGTAAAACATATCAGAGCATATGTATATTACATTGAAACTCATCAGAGCAAGATGTAAGAACATATCAGAACAAAAGGAAAAATGGCACAAGTACAACATGTACCAATCCTTATACATGCAGACAAAGTAGAACATATATTACTTGAATATATTTTCACCAATCATCAAGGTAAGACTTTCAAAGAAATGAAAACAAGGATATCAAAGCTAGGATATAAGACATCTTAACCTAAAACATTAGAATATCAACATCAGACCATACTAATCATCAATATTCAAAACATCAGAATATCAGAGCAAGTCATAATACTTAAAACATAAACAAGTAAACCTATCAACAATTTGTTCAATAATTACATACCAAAAAGAACAGAGTTTTAGGAAATAAACTTGTAAAAATAAGATCAAATGAATATGAAGGATAAACAAAAGAGAGTGAAGGTGATTAAACTGATACATCAGCTGCAGCATCATTAAGGCCTGCACTTGCTCCCCCTCACTTTGTTCTCAGCTCCCCCATTCTTCATGATCTAAAACAAACTCCCCCATTCAACCATCATGGGAGATCACCATAGATTTCATCTATGATATCATCAATGTCAGCTTCTTCTTCATCATCATCACCTTGGTCAGCAGCTTGTTCAACCTGTACAACCGGAGGATCTGGCTCATTCTCTTCATGCACATCACCTGGAACAACCTCAGGGACATCTTCAGCAGCAGGAACTTCAGCAGCAACTTCAGGAGCATCAGGTGCTACTCCCCCTGGTGGAGCAGAAAGCAACCTCTCCCAAAAACTCTTCATAACATTCAGCTCAGCAATCTGATCCTGCAAATTCTCAATTTGCTGAAGTATGAAATCCCTGTAAATGGTTACAGACTGAACTGGAGAATTTCTCAAGTCAGTGTTACCATCAGTGTTGCCAGCATTTGGTGCAACATCCGGATTTTGAACAACAGGTTCAACAACCTCAGGCTCAACTTCACCTCCCTCTGCATTAGGCCTCCTGTATAGCAAGTCAAGGATTATGTTTCCTTTCAACAAGACTTTGGAAATTCCTAAGTCAGGAATCATTCCACCCAGACTTTCAATAGGTTCCCTAGCAATATCCAACCTGTCCAGCAGAGTAAAGATCATACAAGGATATGGTAAAGCACTTTTCTTACCACCTGCACATTTCATTGCATTATCAAAGATTGTTCTCCCCATATTGAAATTGTTCATGACCACTATTCTATACATCAGAATAGCTTGAGCTTCAATGATCTTGGTAGTGTTGGTAGTGGGCAACTAGTTGTACACAACAAATTTGTGAACAATTGAAAACAGACTTGTCAACTTGGATGACAACACCTTTGTTGTCCATCTCCTCACCAAACCACTAGTAATAGCAGCCACAATCTCATTCAGAGTAGGAACAACATCTTCCTCAACATCAGAGGTTCTCAAAAATGCATTTATCACGCCAGGATTAAAGCCTACATTCTGTCCTCTAAACCTCACATGCCCATATCACCTAGAATTCCTTCTACCAGTTCCTTTCTTCAAATTACAATAGAATTCATATACCCAAGTATCAAAGAAAGGTGAAGCAAATTATACATCATGCAAGAGATTCCTTTCCTCAAAGAATTGAATCAGATTTTGCATATCAAATTCATAAACTCTCATTCTCCTTTTAGACAACAAAAGTCTCCTTCTCATAACAACAAACTTAGGACTAGTAATACCTTGATAAGCATCATCATTATCATCATCAGCAGGTTCAGAAGATGTGTTACCTGAACTACTTGAGTCTGATTCATCAGAATCATCAGAGTCATCTGGTTCTCCTGATGGTGTTGCAGCACCTTGCTCAACATCTTCATCAACATCAGAGCCAGCAACAGGTTCATGCCTCCTCTTTGTTCTCAACTCAGTTGTAGCCTTTGTAGTAGCTTCATGATCATTTCTGAATTTTGTTCTTCTTTCATTCCTTGCAAGTAGCTCAGCAATAGGAATGACCTCATCAGAACTTTCTTAATCAGCATGGACATCAACAGTCCCATCATCATCAGCCGCAGGCTCAGATGCTTCACTTGGTTCTGTCTCCTCAGCAACCGATTTCTCACTCTCCTCATCAACAAATTTTTCAACAGAGTGCTCAACATCCTCAGCAGACTTTTCACTCTCCTCAGTCTTTTCCAAACTCTTTTCTGAGTCAGAGGAATCAGACACAGCAATTGGCCTTGAGGCTTGACCCAAATCAGAAATCTTACCCCTCTTTTGTTGGGGAATGATTTGCACAGATCTATTCGGGGTGAATATTTAAATACAAATTTAATTCATTAATTATTACTAGCATGAATTAATCCTATATTAATTCAAATAATAATTGCAACAACAAATCATGCATATAAAAAGCCACGTAAAACCTACGCATGCGGAATCTACGGGTTTACGTGAACGTACCTCTCGGGATGGCAGTGGCTTTGGTCGGACGGACTAACCAAAAGGACTTCCCAAGTATTCCCTTAGCCCTTGCTCAACTATCCGGTGGAAGGACACTCGGTCGAACAATTAACAAAAAGGAAAAAAATAAACTTTGTTGCACCACTTGTGTGGATTTGCTAATATTTCCAGCACATGGAATTGTACTTGGGAATGAACTAATCATCCCCTATTTATAGGAGGGAGGGTGGACGAAATTTATGTGATATTTCAATGTGGGAAAAGACTTTTCTTGGTCACCAAGAAATCTTGAATATATCCCTTATATTCTTTTTCCCATAATTAAAATATTCCACAAAAAATCCTACCTCCTCAATTATGGACAAATTTCGAAAATATTAAGCAAGATTCCAAGATTTGGATCTTCTTGAATTTATGAGATATTCTTGTATTTCAAGAAATACATATCTTCCATAATATCTTTTCAAGAAAATCAAGAAAATCTTTCTTGCCCACTATATTTTCAAAAAATTCAAAATTTACTATATAGATAACCAAGTGGGAGATTTCTTGAATTTAATGAGATAATCTTGTATTCCAAGAATACATATCTTCATTCCATAACAAAATTCAAAGAAAATCTTTCTCCCTCTTTTATCCATAATTTTCAAAAATTTTAGAGGAAATATAAGCAACAATATTTATTTTATTTTAATCACATTTTCAGTTATTGGACTATATGTTGGGCTCTCGGGGGCCTTTAGGAGAATTAAGATTGGACCTTCTAATGGATCTTGAATATCTAATATTGAGCCACAATATAATTCAAGCCCATAAATATTAATTAATCCCACTACATAATTAATATTGCACCATTCATCTTAACCCATATTACGATCAATATGGCTCCGGTCATTATTTCCGTGTTTAAGATTATCTACCCCATTAATTAATTCAAGCCTTTGAAATAGCTTTCCGTTAATTAATATCTTTTGTCCTTGGTCGAGGAACGGTTCAACATTATTATTCATACCGGAAACAAATTCCACTTGCAAGATTTGGTATGATAAAGCTTATGAACCTCCCAAGGGGGCAAATCAAGCAAGCGTACTTGCACACGATTCTTCGTATTAAATCTTAGCAATCACATGTGACCAATAATATTGCCCAAGATAAAAAGTATTGAATCTCTCTCTGATTCGCTACCCATGATAAGTCAAAGCAATAGTTACCAATCGGTGATCCTATTTAAGGGACGAAGGTTAAGAAACAACGAACCACTGAGGTCTAATTCTTCCTTGTTCAGTTCTGAAGAATTTATCCTCATGTAGGTCCTATTCAGCGCATCAGTCATGCACTAGTGTAATCTCTTGGTCAAGACAAACCAATCTGAGCCTTACACCTCAACCTTTCGCGATGGTTGTTCATTTCCATCTAGGTCGTGAATGGCGTACTTTTAGTTACAAAGGGGATTAATTTAATCTTCCGTGATCCGGTATCACTAAATTAACTCTGATGTAACACGTATGAATTATTGAACAGTTATGCAGTAAATATATATAACATTCAATCATATTTAAAGCATCAGTGATAAACAATTTATTTCAGTAAATAAGTCTGGAAATTCAGTTTCGATTATACAAAGTAAAAAGCATATTTTTTAGTATAATCCCAACAATCTCCCACTTATACTCAAAGTCTGCTTTTAAGTATACTACAACACGTCTCGAGTAGTCCGTGACATCTAATGTCACCTACACGAACTTAATAATTTCTCCCACTTATACTCAAAAGCAGTTAGCAACGGTCTTGACACCCATTCCACTCACATGTCTCGAATGTATTCGAGATACAGATGCTTTGTGAATGGATGCGCTAGGCCGCCCTCGAGACGCTATCTTTGCCACATCTATATCTCTCTCTTAACGATTTCTCGTATAAGATGTCTTTTCCTTTAATGTGTTTGTTTGACTTTCGTGGACTCTTGGTTCTCTTGAATTTGCAAAGCGCCCCTAGCGAGATATTGCTAGACAAATTGAGAACACCATCCAAGTCCACTAAGAAGATCTAGAGCCTAATCGGTTCTTTCCTTTGCTTCCAAGCGACTACTTACCCGAGTCCCATGGTTGAGTCGTTGATGCATTTTACGCTTCACACTCGTCCATTTGATGGCTACACTTCCCCAAATGGAAATACACTAAGCGAGGCGAGATAATTTCTCGAATCTATATCGATTGGAAATCTGAGTCCGTAGAAGCCGATGGGGATTGGAGTATTCGATCGATAAATCAACATTCTATCGAGTTCTTTTTGGACACTTGAATGTTTTTAATTGTCAAATCAATGCGCTTTCCCTGGGTTACTTTGATATCTTGCTACCATGCCTACGTCAAAGCAGATATCCGGTCTCGTACACAGCAATGCATACATAAGGTTTCCGACAGCCGAAGCACAAGGAATACCTTTCATGTCATCTATCTTCTTTTCGTCTTAGGGAACATTTTCTAGGATAGTTGGATTCCAAGTCTGAAAGGTAAGAATCCTTTCTTGGAATCTTGCATGCTGAAGCATTTCAAGACAGTGTCTATGTATGAAACTTGCGATAACCCGATCATCCTTATCTTGCGATCTCGAGTGATCTTGATCCCAAGGATTTGTCCGGCTTTCCCTAAGTCTTTCATATCAAACTGTTTTGAAAAACATGCCCTTACGTCTGATCACACCTTCACATCGTTCCCGATGATCACAATGTTATCTACGTGACATCTTAAGAATACCAATGCGATCCGACACGCTTTTTATACACACAACTTTCAAACTCGTTTTGATCAAACCCATAAGACTTTACAACATGATCAAAACTTTGGTTCCAAGCTCTGGATGCCTGTTTGAGTCCGTAAATGGACCTCTTGAGCTTACAAACTAGGTGTTCTTGGCCTGTTTCAATGAAACCTTGGTGTTGTTGCACATAGATCTCTTTATCAAGACTTAGTTAAGGAAAGTTGTCTTGACATCTATTTGCCAGATTTCAAGGTCGAAGTGCGAACAATCGATAAGAGAATACGGATGGACTTAAGCATGGCTACGAAAAAAAAAAAAATTCCTCATAATCGATCCCTTTCTTTCTGAGTATAACCTTTCGCCATTAGTCTTGCTTTAAAGGTTTCAACCTTCCCGTCCGATCCTCTTTTCCTCTTATATACCCACTTGCATCTAATGGGTTTGACCCCATTAAGTGGTTCGACTAGCTCCCACACTCTATTATGAAATATATAACCCACTTCGGCTTTCATTGTTATTTGCCAAAAATCTGCATCCTTATCTTGGAGTGCCTCGTCATATGTCCATGGGTGCGATTAGGGAATCAAGTCCGAGGACTCTCCTATTCCCATGAATCTCTGGTCGTCTAACAACCCTCCCACTATAATGAGGCTCGGTTGTGAAAACGTATCATTTGGTATATCATCTAAAATACGATAAGACCGAGGTTTGCCCTCTAAGCTCATTTAAGGTAATCTCACTGGTTTTTTCTTTGGTTCTATAGTTTTCTTCCAAAATCTAAAGTGGGTGCGGATGTCCACCTTTTGATCTTGAACTATAGAACATTCACCCTTTTTTGTTCCTCGGGGTATCCTACAAAACAACCTTAATTACGATCGAGGATCCAATTTGGGGTTTCCTTGTCCAACACGTGGGCGGACACCCCAAAGTTCTTATGTGTCTCATACTAGACATCTTTGGGTCCACAATTCTTTGGGGTTCGGGAACCGATTTGGATAGCACCAAGTTGAGAATGTAAGTCATTTGTTTTCCAAGGCATGACCCAGGAAGCGACTCGGGAAGATCCGTATAACTCATCATTGATCTAACCATTTCAAAAAAGAATTACATTGCTTCGCTCTGCAAACCCCGTTTTGTTGAGGAGTTAAGATGCGGTGGAGTGGGATACAATCCCTTCATCAGATAAGTAGTTCAAAAACTCATCGCTGAGGTATTCGCCTCCACGATCAGATCATAGAGACTTGATACGTTTTTCCATATGATTCTCTGCTTGAGCCTTAAATTCTTAGAATTTCTCAAAGGTCTCAGATTCATGCTTCATAAGGAAAATGTACCTTGAGTAATCATCAATAAAATTACTCATAACCTCCTCTTGCTTTGGTTGACATTGGACTACATACATCTGTGTGAACGATCTCTAACACTTCTTTGGCCCTATTCCCCTTGGCTCCAAATGCCCTCTTGGTCATATTACCCTCCAAACATGATTCGCAGGTTGGAATTGGTACAACTTGGAGAAGCCCTAGTGAACCGTCTCTTACCAACCTTTGGATCCTCTTTGGATTTATATGACCCAATTTATAGATGCTAAAGAAGTGTCTCGTTCACGTCTGATGAACGCTTTCTTTTCTCGGAAACAGTTGATGTGTTATAGGATACATTTCGTGAGTGGTGTGCACAGTTAATTGTATAGAGATCATTCAACAACGTTCCATGACAGATAAATTTATCAAAAAAATTGGTAACAACTTTATTAAAAAGTAACCAAAATATCCATCATAAAAGTTTAGAAACTGAAAATGAATTCTTTCTAAAAATCCAGAACGTAAAGAATATCTAAAAAATTAAAGCACTGTCTTCATAAGATAGGTGCACTTCTCCCACTGCTTCAGCTGCCACTCTCGTAGCATCGCCCAGTGTGATGAGGACCTCACTCCCACTAAGTTGCCGGGTCCGCTTGAACCCCTGTAATGTGAAACAAACATGATTAGTGGATCCCGTATCCAGCACCCACAAAATGGGAGGCATATGCCACTAAACAAGTTTCAAACAACTAGTGCGTGAGTATTACCTTTCTTTCCTTTCCTTTTGGGATCGGAACAGGCTGACCTCGATTGTCCTACTCTCCCGCTTTCCAAAGTTTTCCTCATACTTGATCCCATGCTTTTATTTGATGTTGAGTCTTCTTGGTTTAACCTTCTTCTCTTTTCATCATCCTTATCACCACTTGATCTAGGATGAAGAGAAGATTTTCGTTTTCCCAAGTTCTTTTCCTCGCGCTCCACTTCCTTTTCAACCAAAGTCAAAGCATTTATAAGATCCTCCACTGTAAAATCTTGATCTTCCATTAGATACTCAAGATAGCGGTGATTATAGCTCTTTGGTAAGGATTGGAGAATGAAATCAATCTTAGCCTTGAAATCACATTTTTTGCCGAGGATCTCAAGTTCCTCAAATAGCACCATAACCCTAAGGACGTGCTGCGCTGTAGTTGTCCCTTTTTCCAATTTTAATTGAGCAATTTCTTGCTTCACACTTTGGATTGCCATATGGGTCTGATGTGCGAACATCGCTTAGAGATTCTTTAAGATGTCTGCAGCTGACTCATATTCTTGATGAAGGTGTCTCAACGCATCGACAAATGTGCGTAATTGTTTCCTTCATCAATCCGTTTGCCAGCTCCCATTCACCATAAATCATCTCATCCCATATTCCGGCGTCCTTAGTTGGTTTTCCGGGTTTTGGTGTATCAAGTACCCATTTGGAAGATGATGCGGTTATGACAGGTTTTAGTTTGTATTTCCAATCAAAATAGTTTTCACCAAAAAGCAAATTGTCTTTAGGTACATTCGACAGTGGATTAGAAGGTTGCGACATGATGAACTGAAATAAATAATAATATGCATAAGCACAAATATATCACAAGGTTTGATCACATGCATCATATTAAAATCACAAAAAAAATATGAACATGTATCAGCCAACATCTCAAAACAGTTTAAATAAGCCATGTTGGGTGGGTCATTATTTAAACACATTCAAGCAGGTTACAAACAAGAACAATTACAAACCTTTAATATCCAAATTAATAGTTGGCTCCCACTTGACCAATATAAAATTGACAGGGACTTCGGAGAAGTATATGCATATCAATTTTATACCTAAGTAATAACCATGATTAAATACAGGATTACTATTTCGCTTTGATCGAGCCTCGTTGGGAGGGTCATCGTCGCCACTAGTAATAACCCACAATCATCCGTTTGGAATTCATTCATGTGAAACCTATCTTTTGAAGTTGTCAATTAATTATTTAAAACATACTTAGTAATTTTGAAGTTGAGATTTTTCAATTTGGCAACCCTCATGCAAACACATTTAAACAAATTAAATAAAGCATAAGATATCACAAATAAATCAAGCAAAACAAAAAAATAAACATATTGGGCACAAATTATCCAATTGTCATGGTTTGATTTTTCTTGACTTGATCTTGAAGAAACACGTCTGAATTTCTCCCCTTTCGTTCGTCTCGAAAAAATACCGTCTTGAACGCCATGCCAAGCATTTCGCGGCCGGGATGCTGTGCCATCCGGCCGGCCGCAGCAGCCTAGGGCAACCTTAGCGACCTCGGCACCGCCCGCCGAACCGCCCCCCCTTGTGCCTCGGCATGCCTCGGCCGAGTGTCGGCGGCGTCGGCGAATCTCGGCGGCCTCGCCGCGTCCCGGCCGCCAGCGTCTCGCGCGCCCGTCTGGCGTGCCAGCAGCGTCGCCCGTCGGCTTCGGCACAGGCCGCGCCCGCCCGCCGTGACCTACCATCCCCATCCTTCGCTCAACGCCCGGCCTCGCCTGGCGCCCAAATGTGCCGATTTGCGCCGCGCCACCCTCGCTGATTACGGATTTCGTCCTTTAATTCTTCGTTTCTTAGTTTCCGTCCGGTTACAATTTATTTACAAAAATAAATAAACCTGAATCTAGACTAGTCTATTACATTGATCAAATCAAACAAATCCTAGTCTACTCGTGGATTTTCTCACGAGGCAAAACAAATCCGAACGAATCGAATTAAAAAACCACAGTTTATATGCATGCAAAATAAAACATTAAAATCCATGACAATTGGATACCTGCAAAACAGATCTAACAGTTCTACTATCCAATTTCAAATTTAATGTCCATTTAATTAAATTACAATTTAAAAAATTGAGCAAACAAGTGGCGACGATACTGCTTTGTTGGGGAATGATTTGCACAGATCTATTCGGGGTGAATATTTAAATACAAATTTAATTCATTAATTATTACTAGCATGAATTAATCCTATATTAATTCAAATAATAATTGCAACAAAAAATCATGCATATTAAAAGCCACGTAAAACCTACGCATGCGGAATCTACGGGTTTACGTGAACGTACCTCTCGGGATGGCAGTGGCTTTGGTCGGACGGACTAACCAAAAGGACTTCCCAAGTATTCCCTTAGCCCTTGCTCAACTATCCGGTGGAAGGACACTCGTCGAACAATTAACAAAAAGGAAAAAATAAACTTTGTTGCACCACTTGTGTGGATTTGCTAATATTTTCAACACATGGAATTGTACTTGGGAATGAACTAATCATCCCCTATTTATAGGAGGGAGGGTGGACGAAATTTATGTGATATTTCAATGTGGAAAAAGACTTTTCTTGGTCACCAAGAAATCTTGAATATATCCCTTATATTCTTTTTTCCATAATTAAAATATTCCACAAAAAATCCTACCTCCTCAATTATGGACAAATTTTGAAAATATTAAGCAAGATTCCAAGATTTGGATCTTCTTGAATTTATGAGATATTCTTGTATTTCAAGAAATACATATCTTCCATAATATCTTTTTAAGAAAATCAAGAAAATCTTTCTTGCCCACTATATTTTCAAAAAATTCGAAATTTACTATATAGATAACCAAGTGAGAGATTTCTTGAATTTAATGAGATAATCTTGTATTCCAAGAATACATATCATCATTCCATAACAAAATTCAAAGAAAATCTTTCTCCCTCTTTTATCCATAATTTTCGAAAATTTTAGAGGAAATATAAGCAACAATATTTATTTTATTTTAATCACCTTTTCAGTTATTGGACTATATGTTGGGCTACTCAGGGGGCCTTTAGGAGAATTAAGATTGGACCTTCTAATGGATCTTGAATATCTAATATTGAGCCACAATATAATTCAAGCCCATAAATATTAATTAATCCCACTACATAATTAATATTGCACCATCCATCTTAACCCATATTACGGTCAATATGGCTCCGGTCATTATTTCCGTGTTTAAGATTATCTAGCCCATTAATTAATTCAAGCCCTTTGAAATAGCTTTCCGTTAATTAATATCTTTTTGTCCATGGTCGAGAACGGTTCAACATTATTATCCATCTAGGAAACAAATTCCACTTGCAAGATTTGGTATGATAAAGCTTTATGAACCTCCCAAGGGGCAAATCAAGCAAGCGTGCTTGCACACGATTCTTCGTATTAAATCTTAGCAATCACATGTGACCAATAATATTGCCCAAGATAAAAAGTATTGAATCTCTCTCGATTCGCTACACATGATAAGTCAAAGCAATAGTTACCAATCCGGTGATCCTATTTAAGGGACGAAGGTTAAGAAACAACGAACCACCGAGGTCTAATTCTTCCTTGTTGAGTTCTCAAGAATTTATCCTCTCAGTGGGTCCTATTCGATGCATCGGTCATGCACTAGTGTAATCTCTTGGTCAAGACAAACCAATCGAGCCTTACACCTCAACCTTTCGCGATGGTTGTTCATTTCCATCTAGGTCGTGAATGGCGTACTTTAGTTTCAAAGGATTTGTTAATTTAATCTTACGTGATCCGTATCACTAAATTAACTACAGTGTAACACGTACGAATTATTGAACAGTTATGCAGTAAATATATATAACATTCAATCATATTTAAAGCATCAGTGATAAACAATTTATTTGAGTAAATAAGTCTGGAAATTCAGTTTCGATTATACAAAGTAAAAAGCATACTTTTCAGTATAATCCCAACAATCTCCCACTTATACTCAAAGTCTGCTTTTAAGTATACTACAACACGTCTCGAGTAGTCCGTGACGTCATCTGTGAAAACACCACGAGGAGGGTTCGATGATGAAACATTCGAGAATGGTAGAATGTTCACCGGAAACTCTCCAAACATGATCGTCTTAGGAGTGTCAGAGCGTTGAAGCAAAAAGATCGCCTCGCTCACATTCAGCGGATGTTCGGTTTCAGGGAATGTAACCCAAATTTGTTTTGGGTTCAACGGATTCTGGAGTGTTGGGTTAGATGATTCAGCAGTAGGTGTGGCATTTGGTGAATCGATCGAAGTCGCCATTGATGCAAGAAGGTGAAGCGGGTTCGCGATTTCAGGGGTTTCAGAGGAAGGGTTTGAAGGCACGTTTGGTGAAGTGTTCTGATTTCCAGCCATTGTGATATATATTCCAAAAAGAGTTAGTGACAAATATAATTAAAAATTCAATTCCAACTAATATTTTATGATAAAACCAGTAATACCTTTAACACTGTTCAAACTTTTGTACGCTTAAACTAAAATCAAGTTTTCAGTATACGAAACAACACTCACTCGAACCCTTAAATAGAATCCGAAATCTTCATGTTACAAGCCATGATCCCACAAAGTGAATGTTCTAGAAATGGAGATCATGGGGTGCAATGTGATGAAACCATCACTCCCACTACTTCCATTATCTAAAGCCACACGATATCTGCCCTATTTTTACTAAAACAAAATACCCGAAAACAAAACAAAATAATGTACAAACTGAAATTAAATAAAGTGTGGCCATTTTTTGTATTAAATAATCAGTTTAATCAAAAAGTCAAATTTAAATAATCATCCAAGTAAAAAATCCAGTAAAATCAAGTCAATGTTGCAATCAAGAACGGCACACACACACTTCAACATTCATTTTACCTTTTTTACACAGCCAATGTTGCACTTTCTATCTTTTTCTTTTCTTTTAATACACTTAGCTCATATTGATCCACCCTTTGAAAAGAGAACATCGTAGTAGCGAACTCCGTGCCCCATAGTAACTCAGTGGATTATGAGCAAATTGATGTTATATCAATCACCTTTTGAAAAGAAGACATCGTAGTAGCGAACTCCTTGCTCCATAGTTACTCAGTGAGAGATTACATCCAATGTGTGTATCTTTTCTTTTCTTTTTGTGCATTTAAGAAATGTGTGTCCAGAAAATCACAATGACTTGACTCAATAAGAATTTAACTCAAAATCATATCCAAACCATGAGAATCGATCAAATCAACCAAGTGCTACAAAAATCAAACCAGATGTTGCTTCAAATGTTGTAACATTTATTGCAACATCCACCCTACAGAATTTAGATAGTACAGAAACCAAGAGATTTCCTCAAAAAGGAAAACCTCTCACGATCAAGGGCTTTAGTAAAAATATCAGCAAGTTGATTATCAGTGGGAACATACTCTAACTTAACAATTTCCTTTTCTACAAGGTCTCTTATGAAATGATGTCTTATACTTATGTTCTTGGTAAGAGAATGTTGTACTGGGTTTTTAGAAATGTTAATAGCACTAGTATTATCACAAACCACAGTCAGAATCTCATTCTCGAGTCCATAGTCATCAAACATCTTTTTCAACCACAAAAGTTGTGTACAACAACTACCAGCAGCAATGTACTCAGACTCTTCAGTAGATTGTGAAACACAATTTTGTTTCTTACTATGCCAGAAAATCAAGTTGTTACCCATGTAAAAGCATCCACCACTTGTGCTTTTCCTATCATCAATGTCTCCAGCCCAATCAGCATCACTAAACCCAGTCAGTACACTGCTTATATCCTTTGTATACCATATACCAAGATCTGTTGTTCCAGCAACATATCTGATAATCCTCTTCACAACATTCATGTGAGATTCCTTTGGATTAGCTTGGTACCTAGCACAAACACAAACACTATACATAATGTCAGGTCTACTAGAGGTAAGATAAAGAAGACTACCTATCATGGATCTGTACAGTGTGTGATCAACATCTTGACCAGCACTATCTTTGTTTAACTTCTGAGTTGATCCCATAGGTGTTTTCATATGCTTCGAATTTTCAAGACCAAATCTCTTAACCAGGTTCTTTGCATATTTGCTTTGGTAAATGAAGATTCAATCATCTTTTTGCATGATTTGCAGACCTAAAAAGTTATTCAAGTCTCCAACCATGCTCATCTCAAATGTAGATGACATTGCCTCAATAAATTCATTCAGCATCTTGTCTGATGTTGCTCCAAATACTATGTCATCAACATATATTTTTGCAATCATCAACCCTTCATCAACCTGTTTAATAAACAAAGACTAGTCTGCTTCTCCTCTAACAAAACCAAACTGCAAAAGAAAGTCAGTCAATCTTCCATACCAAGCTCTAGGAGCTTGTTTCAAGCCATACAATGCTTTCTTGAGCTTATAAACATGATCAGGATAGTGAGGATCTTCAAATCCTAAGGGATGTTCAACATAAGCCTCTTCAACAAGTATACCATTAAAAAATGCAGCCTTTACATTCATTTGATGCAATTTGATATTGATAAAACATGCAATAGCTAACAACAATCTAATAGATTCAATCCTAGCTACTGGTGCAAATGTTTCATCAAAATCAATATCCTCAACTTGAGTGTATCCTTGGGCAACCAATCTAACTTTATTCCTTACTATGTTTCCAGACTCATCAGTTTTGTTCTTAAAAATCCACTTGGTTCCAATGACATTAGTGTTACCAGGTCTTGGAACTAGTGTCCAAACATCATTCCTTTGAAACTGATTAAGTTCTTCATGTATAGCATTTATCCAATTTTCATCATTTAAGGCTTCTTTGACATTTTTAGGCTCAATTACAGAATGATAACATTCATAGTTAACCATGTTGCATATGGAAGACATACAAACAGATCTCACCACATCTTTTGAGCTTACCCTTCTTCTGGTTTGTACTCCAACAGAAGAATCACCAATGATTTGGTTTGAAGGATGACTTTTCATGATTCTGGAAGCAGGTACCTTTGGATTTTCAAAGAATGTTGTGCCAGATGCCGTGGCATTAGGTGTAACATCCTTTGAATTTCCAGAATTTCTAGTTTCAGCATAAATCTCAATATGCTCAGACACATCTTCTTCAGTACTTTTTCCTGCTATGTTAGTTGTATCATCAAAAACAACATTCACAGATTCTTGAACAGTGTTTAACCTAAGGTTGAAAATTCTATTGGCTTTACTATTTCTAGAATAGCCTAAGAAGAAACCTTTGTCACTTTTAGAGTCAAACTTTCGAAGTTGATCTCTATCATTCAGAATGTAACACACACAACCAAACACATGAAAGTATTTCAGATTTGGTTTCTTGTTGTTCAGAATCTCATAAGCTGTTTTTGAACTTTGTGTCCTCATAAAAACTCTGTTAATAATATGACATGCAGTGTTTAATGCTTCAGCCCAAAACCTTTTAGAAAGATTTTTAGCTTGCAACATTACACTAGCCATTTCTTGAAGAGTTCTATTCTTCCTTTCAGCTATTTCATTCTGTTGTGGAGTTTTAGGAGAAGAAAACTCATGCATTATACCCTTCTTTTCACAGAAATCAGAAAATAAGCTATTTTTAAATTCCCTACCATGATCTGACCTAATCTTACTCACTTTTAAGTTGTATACAGTTTTAAACCTTTTATACAAAACCTTAAAAGCAGCAAAAGTTTCAGATTTTTCTTTCAAAAACTCAATCCAGGTATATCTAGAGAAATCATCTACCACAACCAATGAATACCTTTTACCTCCAAGACTTTCTATTTCCATAGGACCCATAAGATCCATATGTAGCAGCTCAAAACACCGTGTTGTCAAACAGTGTGACAACATCTTGTGTGACACTCAGATCTGTTTATCTTTCTGACAAGAACCACAAATCATGGTTTCTCCAATATTCAGCTTTGGTAAACCTCTTACAACACCGCTCTTCACAAGTTTCTGGATATTCCTGTAGTTAACATGTCCAAGTTTTTGATGCCATAAAACTTCTTCATCATTATTGGCAAGATTGCAAACATTGTTAGTTCCAATAAGATAACAATTATCAATTGACCTATTACCAGTCATAAGACACTCATTTTCATTATTCAGAACATAACAAGAATTCTTATCAAACTTGACATGCAAATTGTCATCACATAGTTGACTTATACTAATAAAATTAGCAAGCAAACCTTCAACATGTAAGACATTATACAGTTTAGGAAATCCTTAAGCATTGAGAGTACCTTTCCCAACAATTTTCCCTTTGGAACCACCACCATAAGTGACATTTCCTCCATCAAATTTCTCATAATCAGACAGGAAATTCACTTGACCAGTCATGTGCCTAGAACAACCACTATCAAAGTACCATAAACCAGACACACATGCTTTCAGAGATGTATACAAAACATTACAAGTCACATCTTGTTTACTGACACATTCAGTTTTAGCACATTGTGACTCAGGAACTTCAGCTTGTAACACCTTAATGTCTCCTTTCAATTTATCACAATATAGATGAATATGACCATGACCAGAACAATAGTGACACACATACTTCTTTTTCTTCTTCTTAATGTGAGCTTTTATTTCCACTGGAGTTTTGACATTTGTCTTTTCTCCAGCTTTAACAAATTTCACAGATTTAAAGCTTTTAGAAGTAGTTTCATAACCAAGACCAGTAATATCAGATTTACCAACCATCAAAGCATATTTCAACATTTCTGTTCCTTTGGCATATTTCTTAAAACACAGAGTTGAACTTTTCAATTCTTACTTTAGTTTAGAAATTTTCAAATCCTTTCTTGTTAAGACAACTTCAAGTTTGGTTAGTGAGTCTCTCAAGTCATCACTTTTCTTAGTCATAGACTTAAGAATCTGATTTTGAGATTCCCATTTATCAAACAAATCTTTACAACCTGATCCACATGATTCACTATTCACAAAAGATGTTCCTTTACCATCAATTAAACCATTAAAATAGTTAACAGCTTTATCAGACCAATCATCATCTAATGTTATTCCAAATGTGATAACATCTGTTTAAACATCAGAATCAGAATAGTCCAGATAATCATCTAAGGAATCATCATAATCTATTCTAGCATAGAATGCACGTTCTTCATTTTGTTATTCATGCTCTTCATCAGATTCATCACTTAAAGTAGCATTGAAGTTCAATTTCAGTTTAAGCAAGGTATTAGCACATTCATTCGCATAATGACCATACCCATGACATGTATTACATTGAACAAACTTTCTATACGCAGGGTCAACTTTGTCATACCTGCCTTTGATTCCATTATCAATTTGCCTTGGTTGGAATGCATTACCTTTATTTTCAAAGGTTTGTGGAGAGTTGTTGATCTGAATCTTTGGTTGAATGTTGCCTTTGAACTTACTATTCCTCTTTTTCATAAGAGCTTTAAATTGCCTTGTCATAAAAGCAATGTACCCAGCTTCGTTTGTTGAGTCAGCGGTTGTCTCTTGCTTGGAACTATTCCAAATAACCGCCCCACCATTGAGAGTGAAAATATAACCTAACTGTGACTTGTAACCATCACAGTCGGACTGGAAACTGGCATCAGCATAGCCAGCTGGAACTAGCTTTGACTGTCCTCCGTGGATAAGAAAGCAATATTTAGTACGTCTTAGGTACTTCAGAATATTCTTGACAGCAATCCAGTGAGGTTCACCTGGATTCTGCTGGTATCTACCAGTGATGCTGACAGTGAAGGCCACATCAGGCTTAGTGCAAGTCATGGCCTACATGATGGAACCAATTGCAAATGCATATGGGACATCCTTCATGGGCTGGATATCAGCTTCAGTGGAAGGACAATCCTTTTTTGACAGCTTTATCTCATGACATGCCAGTAGAGAACCTCTCTTAGAGTTCTTCATCGCAAATCTCTTCAGCACCTTATCTACGTAGGTGGACCGTGACAGCTCCAACATCTTCTTGGATAGATCCCCGTGGATCTTGATCCCTAAGATGTAGTAGACTTCACCAAGATTCTTCATCATGAAGGTTTTTGATAACCAATCTTTCACGGACTGCATAAGCGGGATATTGTTTCCTATAATCAATATGTCAACGACGTATACGAATATGAAGACAATATTCTTCCCGCTGTGTTTACGATAAATGCAAGGATCTTCCAAATTTCTGATGAAGTCAAAAGACTTGACAGCTTCATCAAATCGGATATTCTAACTCCTAGAAGCTTCCTTCAATCCACAAATGGATCGTTTAAGGTTGCATACAAGATTAGATTTTGACTTTGATATAAAATCTTCCGGTTGAGTCATAAACACTTCCTTATCAATGTTACCATTGAGAAGGATTATTTTTGTTAGTATTAGTGTCCTAGAGACAATCTATTGTAAGAACATAATACTCGATGATATTCAGTTTGATTTAATATTATAGTTCATTTAATATTAAATGTATGGCAATAAACTTATTAGAATATTATATTTGATTGTTTGCATTTATTTTATCTGTGTTCCCTTGAGTCATTGCTGTCATTGAGGCTGTGAGAACTCAGATGACCTAAGCATGATTCTCAAATAGCCCCAATCAAGGATCATCAAGAATGAGATATTGATGGTACAATTGAGATTGGTGTGCGGTCTGCATAATACTCTTAGAGAGTGTAGTAAAATCTCACTTACTACGAGATACTAGGTATTTCATGATGGATGCACAAATAACTTAGAGGGTATTGGTATACCCATCCGAGAAACTGTTTGATGTAGTTCCACTATATGTGTCTACGGGTGTCTCGGTTAGTGGGAGTGATGCGATATACCTTTGACTTGAGGTCAATACGCACGACTTGTGTGGAGTGATGAACTTTGATCATGACCGAAGCTTGCACCCTCCCATGGGTAGATATGGCTTGGATTGAGTTCATCACGAAGTGCATTTGCGTGGTAGTTGAGCCAAAAATAGGATTCATTCCTCAAAGTGGATTTAGAGAGAATACTCATCTTCTCATCTTAATTGGATCAAAGTCATTGGCCAATGCACATGAACTTGGACTTTGTGGCCAAGTGTGACATATGTGATCAATTAGTGATTGAAGATAATATGATTAAGTTATTTAAATAGACACTTCATCATGTTCAAGACTAATCGAGTATTCGTGAATGAAAGGAGGAAATCGCAATAGCCCACGTTTCAGTTATAGGTAGTTGACGTTGTTGGAATATAGAGGCACGTAAACACGTAATACATGCGCAGTGAAAATTAATAGTTCACCAACAATGAACATATAATTGGATAAACGATTACAATAGTCATAACAAGAAATCTTACAGTAACTCGAGAGCAGATTTCTCAACTACGGTATCCACGTAATCCCCAATCACGAACTTGCACGGATATGCCAACGTTGAATCCCGAGATAAATTTGCTAGGAAAATTCTAACTCTAGATCTTATGGAGAGAATAATGAATTAACGTTTTATTTTTTTTGTGAATTCCCAAGAGCTCATATATATGGGGAGAGGCCCAACTTAAATCTTAAGCTAACCTGATTAAGAAATAAAATCCATAATATTGTAAATTAAATCCCATTGATTTAATTCCCATATATAAAATCTCTACGGATTTGATTCCATATATAGTAAATCCTATAATAATATTCCATATATTATTATTGAGAATCCTATTTAATTAAATTCAATTTAATTAAAAATTAATAATAATTAATTCTAAATTAATCTATTGTTAATTAATTCTTCATAAATTAAATATTAAATCCAATTTAACATTTAATAAACCAACTGTAATTCGTAGAAGGGAACTACTTGTTGTGTGACCCATAGGCCCTCATATATCGAGCGACTAGTCAAACTAACGGTCTTAATTTAACGCTAGATAATAAATCAGACATTCTCAATATATGAGGTACGTTGTGAGAAACGTGCATCTACTTGTAACTGAAATATGGATTATTACGATTTCCTCCTTTCATTCGCGAATACTCGATTAAGTCTTGAACATGATGAAGTGTCTATTCAAATAACTTAATCATATTATCTCTAATCACTAATTGATCATGTATGTCACACTTAGCCACAAAGTCTAAGTTGACGTGCATCGACCGATGACTTAGATCTAATTATGATGAGAAGACGAGTATTCTCTCTAAATCCACATTGAGGAATAAATCTCATTCTTGGCTCAACTACCACGCACATACATTTCGTGATGAACCTAATCCAAGCCATATCTACCCATGGAAGGGTGCAAGCGCCGGTCATCATCAAAGTTCATCATTCCACACATGTCGTGCGTATTGACCTCAAGTCAAAGGAGTATCGTATTGCTCCTACTAACCAAGACACCTATAGACACATATTGTGGACTTACATCAAACGGTTTTTCGGATGGGTATACCAATACCCTCTATGGTATTTGTGCATCCATCACGAGATACCTAGTATCTCGAAGTAAGCGAGATCTTACTACACTCTCTAAGAGTATGATGCAGATCACACATCAATCTCAATTGCATCATCAATATCCCATTCTTGATGATTCTTGATCGGGGCCATTTGAGAATCATGCTTAAGTCATCTGAGTTCTCACAACCTCAATGACAATAATGACTCATGGGAACACTTGCATGAATAAATGCAAACAATCAAACATGGTATTCAAACAAGTGTGTTGTCATGCATTAATATTAAATGAACTATAATATTAAATCAAACTGAATATCATTGAGTATTACGTCCTTACAATATATTCTCTCTAGGACACTAACACTAACAATCTCCCACTTGGACTAGAGTCAATCACCTACATGTCTAACCCCTAAACCATCAAAGGTCTAGTGTGTATATGAACACTAAGTGTTTTGGTGAAAGGATCTGTCAAATTAAATATGTTAGAATACGTTTTAATTCTATTTCTCCTATCGTTATGATCTTTCGGATCAAATGATAAGTATGGGTACATGCTTGCTTCTGTTTGTCGATCTCAGTTCTTTTGCTTGCACAATCGCACCAGCTTTGTCTCAATACAACTTTATTAGACAACTGGCACCCGGAACTACCCCTAGCTCTCTTAAGAACTATAAAATTCAGACAGCCTCCTGGAGGCTTCTGATACAACAATGTACTTAGCTTCGGTTATTGAAACTGCGGTTTGCTTGGAACTATTCTAACTGGCCGCTTCTGTTGGAATTTAGAGGCACGTAGACACGTAATACATGCGCATCGGAATTAAACAGTTCACCAACAACGAACATATAATTGCATAATTAAATACGTGTAAATATAAAGGGAAACCTTACATTAAATCATACACATATTTCTCTACTATGGTATCCACGTAATCCCTAATCACGGACTTGCATGGATTTGCCAGCAATGAATCCCAAGATGAATTTGCTAGAAAAATTCTAACTTTAGATCTTATGGAGAATAATGAATTAACGTTGTTTGTGAATTCTCAAAAGCTCATATATATAGGGAAGACTCAGCTTAGATCTTAAGCTAACCTAATTAGGAAATAAAATCCCTAATCTTATAAAATAAATCTCTTAGATTTATTTCCCATATATAAAATCTCTACGGATTTAATTCCCGTGTACATCAAATCTCTACAGATTTGATTCCATATATATTAAATCCTATAATAATATTCCATATATTATTATTATTGGGAATCCTATTTTATTAAATCCAATTTAATAAAAAATTAGCAATAATTAATTCCAAATTAATCTATTATTAATTAATTCTCCAAAAATTAAATATTAAATCCAATTTAACATTTAATCAACCAACTATAATCCGTAAAAGGGAACTACTAGTTGTGTGACCTATAGGCCCTCATATATCGAGCAATTAGTCAAACTAACTGTCACATCCCAATATTTCATAGGCTTTTTATGCATAAATTTAATAAAAAATTGCAGCAGAAAGTAAATAAATAAATTTGCACTTTCAAAATTTGTCTAAGAGATGACCAAAATTTAAAATATAATTTAAATTTAAATGCTAGTCAAAATAAAAATAATTAAATAAAAATACTTTAATCTTAAAAACTGAACTTGAACTTAACATGACTCAATATCCAAAATGAAATTAATTGTTGCAATAGTAAAATTTAAATAAACGCTTGAGGCAATCCACCGTCCCTCCACCGCACTCCTTCTTAATCTGAAAAATGTTAAATGTATGGTATGAGCAAAACCACTAGCTCAGTGAGGTCATCTTGTCAAGATTAAATATAACATACAAATAAAATGAATAACATCAAGTAATCACATCAAGCGCAAATAATCATATCACATATAACTTCTCATCTCATTATGGAATAATTAATTGCTTTTCACGGTTTTCTCAATGATCTCTCTTCAATGGGTCCCCCACGAAGACCTCTCTTCAGTCTCGTGTTCTTTCTTGTGCACGGCGGTTTCTCCAAGGATCTCTCTTCAATCCCGGATTCCCCTAGGACCTCTCTTAAGTCCCGGGCCTCTCTTAAGCCCCTGGCCTTTCGTAACTTTCTTTTTACAATAATCTTATAATTTCATATCATCAAATCATGCTCACCTAAATAATTTATCATATACATCACGACATATTACATTGCACATAAACAATTTATTCATACGAAATATTTAATAAAGATAAAGAAATCACACCTTAAATATTGATTGCACTCGAAGTAAAATAAATCGTTCTACGGCACGAAACTCTTATTACCTAAAATAATTAAATAACATGTCTAAGTATTCAATAATAATAATAAATATAATATAGGACCATCGATCGGAATGAAATAATTGATTGTCGTTCTCTTCGAAATTCATGGCACAAACATGCATGATTTATGTGGTTAGCCTATGAATAGAAAATATAAGGCAGTAACTTGGGCAATTACTGTTCAAATCAAAGAATGAGGTGTAGACGTGAAACTAAGTAGAAGGAAGGAAATAATATAAATAATTGTGAAATATGTGCAACTGAGACTAAAGGGGTCATTCCTTTATTGGAGTTAAGGGATAAACTATGCTTTGAAATTAAAGGAGTAGTACTTACGTATATTGAACAGGAATTTCTCGTAAAGCTCTCTGAGTCTCTCCATGATTATAAATTTACTGAAAAGAAAAACGATTAATGTGTCTATCCCTTTAGGGCTCACGAATTAGTCCTATATTTGTAGGAGGAAATAAAACGATTTTCTTGGCAAGAAAGTAATGAGATTTAAATCTCTTATGAATATCAAGAAGATAGAAAAATAAACTTTGAAGATCTAGAAATCTCTAACCAATAAGAGATAAGAAAATATGAGATTAATGGTAGTCTTATAATATAGTATATCTATTTAATAATTAAATTTGTTTTAGTTTTATTATATTTAAATAATTATTTACTCAATTTTATTTTATTTTTGGATGTTACATTCTACCCCCTTAAAATATTTTCGTCCTCGAAAATTAGTCATGTACCTTGTCCCATGGCAAACGTTCGAGCTTTACCTCCATAACCTCCAACTTGATCATTGTCGTTTCTTGTCCCCTTTCTTATCTTTGGGCAATCATAGGTAGTATGTCCTGGCTCCTTACACTTGTAACATATATTTTTACCCATTAAACATTCACCATAATGTTCTCGGCCACATGTCTCGCATGTAGGTTTTTGTACTTGAGTGCTTCTCTTGATATTGTTGTCGATCTTTCTTTGTTTGTTGAGGTTGTTATACTCTTCTTGACTCGACTGCTCCCACTTTCTTTTTTCACACTTCTCTTCATTTGTTGGTTTAGATTCATCTATCCCTATGTTGGCTTCAATTTCCATAGCGCGTTCATAAGTATCTGTCATAGTTGTGATTCCTTGACCGGCTAAAACATTCCTGATTTCAGAGCGAAGACCTTGTCTGAACCTCTGTACCTTCTTAGCCCCAGTGTCGGCCAGGTGCGGAGCGAAACGACACAACCGACTGAACTCTCGTTCGTATTCTTCAACCTTCATGTTTCCCTGTTTCAGATTGAAGAACTCTGTCACCATTCTCACTTTGTACGATGGTGGACAATACTTTTCATTTATGACCCGCTTAAATCCTTCCCAAGGTGAGTGCTGCTATCTCGTTTGCTGGGCGCATACCTTTGTGGAGTTCCACCATATTCGTGCGTCCTCTTGTAGCACGAACGTAGCACATGACAATTTTTGAGCGTTCGTACACATCAATAGTCCAAGGATGTCTTCAATCCTTCCTAACCATTCCTCTAGCGCGGCCGGTCCATCTCGACCATTAAACGAAGGAGGCTTGAAACTGTTGAATTGCTTCGCCACTTGAAGCTGATTGGCTGGCTGAGCTGGTTCAACTCGTGGTGGCATGTTCCTTTAAGGATTCGATTGTCTTAGTACCCAAAATGATAAATGTCATCTAATCTTAACCCCACTATCCTTCTCATCTATTAGTCACCGCAGTTATTAGGAATTAAAATATCTAACCATAGTAAGTAATAGTTAGTCATATCCATGTCAACAATTATATATCATTTAATCATATTTTTCATGATCAAAGGGTAAATATTTTATCAAATTCAATTGTTTCATTATCGTCAATCATATATTATGCAATCATCTTGTCCATGAAAGGGTAATATTATAACATGTAAACTTTTATATCATACCTCGGAGTTGTAGCGGTGGGCGGTGGTGGATGCCGTAACATATACTCAAATATGCATGATTTAAAATTCTTTTGGAAAAATGTTTTTCTCAACATAAAAATCAAGAATTTTTTTTATTTTAACAAGTCTACAAGAACGTAGACCTGCTCTGATACCACTCTGTCACATCTCAATATTTCATAGGTTTTTTATGCATAAATTTAATAAAAATTTGCAGCGGAAAGTAAATAAATAAATTTGCACTTTCAAAATTTGTCTAAGAGATGACCAAAATTTAAAATATAATTTAAATTTAAATGCTAGTCAAAATAAAAATAATTAAATAAAAATACTTCAATCTTAAAAACTGAACTTGAACTTAACATGACTCAATATTTAAAATGAAATTAATTGTTGCAATAGTAAAATTTAAATAAACGCTTGAGGCAATCCAACGTCCCTCCACCGCACTCCTTCTTAATCTGAAAAATGTTAAATGTGGTATGAGCAAAACCACTATCTCAGTGAGGTCACCTTGTCAAGATTAAATATAACATACAAATAAAATGAATAACATCAAGTAATCACGTCAAGCGCAAATAATCATATCACATATAACTTCTCATCTCATTATGGAATAATTAATTGCTTTTCACGGTTTTCCCAAGGATCTCTCTTCAATCCCGCTGGGTCCCCCACATAGACCTCTCTTCAGTCTCGTGTTCTTTCTTGTGCACAGCGGTTTCTCCAAGGGATCTCTCTTCAATCCCGGATTCCCCGAGGACCTCTCTTAAGTCCCGGGCCTCACTTAAGCCCCTGACCTTTCGTAACTTTCTTTTAACAATAATCTTATAATTTCATATCATCAAATCATGGTCACGTAAATAATTTATCATATACATCACGGCATATTACATTGCACATAAACAATTTATTCATACGAAATATTTAATAAAGACAAAAAAACTACACCTTAAACCTTGATTGCACTCGAAGTAAAATAAATCGTTCTACGGCACGAAACTCTTATTACCTAAAATAATTAAATAACATGTCTCAGTATTCAATAATAATAATAAATATAATATAGGACCATCGATCGGAGTGAAATAATTGATTGTCGTTCTCTTCGAGATTCATGGCAGAAACATTTATGATTTATGTGGTTAGCCTATGAATAGAAAATATAAGGTAGTAACTTGGGCAATTACTGTTCAAATCAAAGAATGAGGTGTAGACGTGAAACTAAGTAGAAGGAAGGATATAATATAAATAATTGTGAAATCTGTGCAACTGAGACTAAAGGGGTCATTCCTTTATTGGAGTTAAGGGATAAACTATGCTTTGAAATTAAAGGAGTAGTACTTACGTATATTGAACAGGAATTTCTCGTAAAGCTCTCCGAGTCTCTCTATGATTATAAATTTATTGAAAAGAAAAACGATTAATGTGCCTATCCCTTTAGGGCTCACGAATTAGTCCTATATTTGTAGGAGGGAATAAAACGATTTTCTTGGCAAGAAAGTAATGAGATTTAAATCTCTTATGAATATCAAGAAGATAGAAAAATAAACTTGGAAGATCTAGAAATCTCTAACCAATAAGAGATAAGAAAATATGAGATTAATGGTAATCTTATAATATAGTATATCTATTTAATAATTAAATTTGTTTTAGTTTTATTATATTTAAATAATTATTTACTCAATTTTTATTTTTTTTGGATGGTACATTCTACCCCCCTTAAAATATTTTCGTCCTCGAAAATTAGTCATGTACCTTGTCCCATGGCAAATGTTCGAGCTTTACCTCCATAACCTTCAACTTGATCATTATCGTTTCTTGTCCCATTTCTTATCTTTGGGCAATCATAGGTAGTATGTCCTGGCTCCTTACACTTGTGACATATATTTTTACCCATTAAACATTCACCATAATGTTCTCGGCCACATGTCTCGCTTGTAGGTTTTTGTACTTGAGTGCTTCTATTGATATTGTTGTCGATCTTTCTTTGTTTGTTGAGGTTGTTATACTCTTCTTGACTCGACTGCTCCCACTTTCTTTTTTCACACTTCTCTCCATTTGTTGGTTTAGATTCATCTATCCCTATGTTGGCTTCAATTTCCATAGCGCGTTCATAAGTATCTGTCAGAGTTGTGATTCCTTGACCGGCTACAACATTCCTGATTTCAGAGCGAAGACCTTGTCTGAACCTCTGTACCTTCTTAGCCTCAGTGTCGGCCAGGTGCGGAGCGAAACGACACAACCGACTGAACTCTCGTTCGTATTCTTCAACCTTCATGTTTCCCTGTTTCAGATTGAAGAACTCTGTCTCCAATCTCACTTTGTACGATGGTGGACAATACTTTTTATTTATGACCCGCTTAAATCCTTCCCAGGTGAGTGCTGCTATCACTTAAGGTAGCGTTAAAGTTCTTCTTTTTTCAAAGCATAGTATTAGCACATTCATTAGCATAATGACCATATCCAGAACATGCATCACATTTAACCTTTTTTCTATACTCAGGATATTTGAACTTGTTATCCTTATTGAATTGTCTAGGTTGATTGAAACTGGAAGACTGACTTGGAACAAACTTTTTATCAGAGGAAGAATAATTCTGATTAAATTTATCTTTTGGTTGAAAATTATCATTTGGTCTTCTGAACTTTCCTTTTAAAAAAGATTTAAATTGCTTAGTTATAAGAGCAAATTGTTCAGAAACACTTTCATCACATAAGTCAAAAACATCATCATCAGAATCAACTTCAGTTACATAAGGATGTTTACCAACAATTTCAGAAGTTTCACCTCTAAAAGCAAGTATTTTCTTGTCTTTATCTTTCTTATATTTATCATCATCTAACATATTTGAGTTAATCTTATTGGTTTTCAAAATACTAATCAACTTATTTTGACTTAATAATTCAGTGTTCTTAGTCTCTTCCATTGCACATATTTTAGCATCAAATCGTTTAGGAACAATTCTAAGTTTTCAAACTTGGTTCAACATTCTGAGTCTAGTCCTTCGAACACTTTCTGATCCTTCACAATGTTCCTGCAATATTCTCATGCATCCTTAGAAGAAACACAGTTAGATATCATTTTAAACATAGAAACATCAGTAGCAGTAAAAATCGCATTAAGAGCTTTGGAATTGAAATTGGTCGATGTGCATTCATTATTGGACCAATCAATCTCCTTTTTGACTTGTGATTCTCCATCTTTATCATCAATTGTCTTTGGAGGATTCCAACCAGATAACACACTATGTCATGCACTCTCATCTATAGACTTAATGTACATGCACATTTTAGGTTTCCAGTATGGATAATTTGATCCATCCAAAATTGGATGTTTTAAAAAAGGTGTCGGTGGATAATCCATTGCAAAAACACACTTTAAACACAGGACCTTTAACTTAGTGTATCAAGTTTACGGCTATGGCGCCAACTGAGAGTGTGTGTGCGTGTATTTTCAGAGTGTTGTTGAAAATATTATTCAACATGTAAAACAACATACGACAGCAGAAGTATAAAAATACAGTGCAAAGGATTTCAAAATTGTGTATAGTTTGTAATCCAGACTATACAAACTTCGTGGTTAAAAACATCACTATAACAAGTAGTGAGATGCACAAGAACCTCTTACAAGATCCTAAAAGGTGTAGTGAAAAACCACACATCAAAAATCAATATATTCAATCAAGTAACTAGTGATCTTATTCAACCTAAAATTTGATCTAATAAGACAAAATCAATAATGATGGAAAATGTTGGAATACACTCGACCAGTACAAATAGACATAGCATCGACCCTCACACTCCACCCACGGTTGTGTCTTGGATGCTACTCTCTTAAGTTTGGAGTAGAGCAAATGGTATTTCACTTTTCCTCAAACTTGAATGTCTACCAATACAGGGTATTTTTAGACTTTCGGATCAACTGCATTGTCATATACACTAGGCTTGGATAGCCTTGAACATCTCCTCCACTATCTCCATGATCTTGGTGTAACCACCCATGATCTTTCTATTCTCACTCCACCACAGTGCAACCGTTTGACAATATCCAAAATTGTCTTCAACCTGCAATGTAGGAAACATAGAAAAACACATTTAATAAAATGGAGTCAGTGTTAGGAGAAAGGGCACATTTATGATATTGTGCAGAATGTTGTCCAACATCTGGAACAACATCCGTGCAACATCAACACTTACAAACCAATTAGAGGATGACAATACTGTACGACACTGACACTGAAAATGACTTGTCCTGAATGAAGTTAGAATTGTTGTGTTCCAGTTTGCAGAAAAACAAGTGATTGGCTAACAAACTTCATGTTACCTAACCATGCAAGACCTTGTTCAAACCCTAATGTACCCGTTTATCACTAACCAAAAGAAGAAAACCTTGATGCTATCTTCTCCAACGGATAGTTTTCAAGAAAGACTCTTGAAGAGTTGCCTATAAATACCAAAACCATTCTCACACACAAGGTTACGGGAAATCAAGCAACTCCAGAGCTCAAGCATATTCAAGCTTACTTTGACGCACTCGAAACCCTAAAGATTTTCCAAGTGTTTCACATTAAAGAGAGCTCACGTACTAAGCCTACTATTTTCTAAGATTCAAAGCTTAGTAGAGATATCCTAGCCTTTGCATTTGTTCTTATTGTAAAGGATATCTCAACCCTAGTTGGTGTTAGAATATACTAGCACATAAACACGTAATACATGTGCAGCGAAAATAGACAGTTCACCAACAACGAACAGTTAATTGCATAAACAAGTACGAATAATCATAACGAGTAATCTTACAGTAATTCGTATGCAGATTCATCTACTATGATATCCACGTAACCCCCACAGTTTTGTCAGCGTTGAATTTGAGAAGGAATTTGCTTGGAAAATTCCTATTCTAGATTTTATGGAGAAGTTAGGTATTCTTGTAGTGTTTAATGAATCCTTAGGATGTCATATATATAGGGGAAGCCTAGCTTAAAGATTAAGCAAAATTTATTAGGAAGATATTTCCTAATCTTGAAAATCATATCTCTTAGATATGATTTCCCTAAATATATTTTCCTACAATAATATTCCATATATTATTTTGGGATCCTATTTAATTAAATCTAATTTAATTAAAGAGTAATAATAATTAATTCCAAATTAATATATTACTAATTAATTCTCCATAAATTAAATATTAAATCCAATTTAATACTTAATCAACCAACTATAATCCATACAAGGGAATTATTATTGTGTGACCCATGGGCCCTCATATATCTAGCGATTAGTCAAATTAACGGTCTTAATTGAACCCTAGACAATAAATTAGATATTCTCAATATATGAGGAACGTTGCGAGAAACGTGCAACTACCTGTAACTATAACATTGGCTATTGCGATATCTTCCTTTCATTCACGAATACTCGATTAGTCTTGAACATGACGCATATTTTTTGATAGTTCAGGGTATGCTTAGGGTTCGTCTTCTTCGATGCAAACTGCTTAGGGTTTTCGGGGAAACCTCGGCGCCGCTCCTTCCTCCACAATGCGCGCAACTCGGCTCCGTGGGCAACCAACGACAACGCTCGAGTAGGAGACCTTGAACCACAACTCGCGTCAGTTGCGCGAGCCCGCGCCGCCGCCTCGACGGTTTAGATCTGCGGCTGCAAACTCGCCTCCCGTCGCAATTCGCCGCTGCATTCCCGTGACTCTGTTTCTCCGCCATGATTCTCCGTTTGATGGTTGTAAACCAACTTAATTTTATTTCGCTAGCCCTCGCGGGGAACAAAAGTTAAAGGATATCAGTCGAACTAAGTTCGACAAACTAGGAATTACAATTTTGCAATTGATTTTGAGACCTACCAGTTCTGCTATTATAATGATCAGCCCTCGATGGGATTATGATAGTAGTAATGTGGATTCTAGTCCATTATAATTTATATTTGATATAAATTCGTTCTTTTCCGATGTAATTAATGGAGATAAAATAAACACAAAAGAAAGACCATGTTTATTTTGATTGCTGAATATTGATCATAGGAATTATGTGTTTAATTCCCATTTTATTTTATTTCTCTTGGTTAGTTGAAATGCATTAACTGTTATTGAGATATGTTTTGGAAACAAACTAAATTGGATAGGCCAAATTTTCTGGACTGGCACCGAAACATGTGTTTGGTGCTAAGGCAAGAAAAGATTTAGTACGTGTTGGACACATCTAGGTTACCCTTGCAGCTGGTACTCTGAGGCAGCCACGTTTGATGTAGCAGCTCAGAAGAAGCATCAAAAGGATGTTTCCCAAGCTCAGTGTGTGATGTTGCTCGGCATGACTCCCGATGAACATAGGCGACGTGAGAAAATAGGTCCCTTATGGATGCTAAAACATCTTAAGGATCTTTTTGGTTCTGAATCTCATTCCAAGATTTATGAAGTGATGAGAGATCTGTTCAGATGCCGGTTAGCTAAAGAAGGGAAGATTTCACCTCATGTGCTAATGATAATAAGCCTAATTGAGAAACTTGGTAATTTGGGCATTGAGCTAAAATACCAATGTTTTCAGTTATGTTATCCTCCAGTCGCTCCTAGATTCATATTTTGTGAACTAGAATATGAATAAGATGGATGCGACCATGCCTGAACTTCACAACGTGCTCAAGACTTTTGAGTTCACTATAACTAAGATGGTGTTCAAAAGAGGAGCGGGTAGACAAGGATGTGTGCCTCTACTATAAGTAGACAAGGATGTGTGCACTGGAAGAAGGACTATAAGGTTCTAGTTGCTAAAAGAAAGGCACTGGGTGCTTCTGGCACTAGAACATTTGTGATAGTTATTAAGATAAACATGTTCATTAATAACGCTAACTGCTTGGTATTAGATACCGGATGCAGCTCTCACATTTGTGCGAATGTGAAGGGGCTCATGTGTCTTAGGGCAGTTAGGCCGGGTGAAGTCATCTTACATGTGGAAATGGAGCAAGAGTTGCTACTGAACGTGTGAGGACTTATGCTTTAGACTTACCCTCTGGTTTTAGATTAGAACTGAATAATTGTTATTTCATTCCATCTATTACTCCCAACATGTATTTGTTGCATTATGGATATGATGTTCTTAATATACAAAATAAAAGACTCAAACTTAGCAATCATGAAAACCCCGACTTACTTATGGCATTGTAGAACTTGATCATGTAAACGAGAAAAGAATTGCAAGGTTAAGAAAGTCAGACTACTTAACCTCATTCGACTTATGGAGATTGTGAATCTTATCTCATGGGCAAGATGATCAACAAACTCTATTCTGGGAAAGGGATGCATGCCAAAGAAGTTCTAGAGTTTATCTACAATGATGTTTTGTGGACCATTGTCCACTCTAGCTAGAGGTCACTTCGGATACTTCATCGCTTTTACTGATGATTTCTCATGAAGTGGATACGTGTATCTTAGGAAATACAAATTCGAATCTTTTGAGAAATTCAAAGAGTTTAAGGCTAGAGTAGAGAAACAACTTGGTAAAAGTATCAAGACTCTTCGATCAGATCGAGGAGGTGAATGTCTTAGCCATGAATTCACTGATTACTTGAAGTTACATGGAATCCAGTCACAATGGACTCCTCCCGGAACACCTCAGATGAACGGTGTGTCCGAGAGGTGAAACCGAACCCTATTAGACATGGTGAGGTCCATGATGAACTTCTCCTCGCTTCTGACATTCTAATGGAGATACGCGTTACAAACCTCAATTTACATTCTGAATAGGATTCCTTCTAAATCGGTTGAGCATACACCATATGAACTATGGTGTGGCAAGAAGCAAACTTTTACACATATCAAACATGCGGTTGCCCCGTGATTGTGAAAAGGATGCTTACCGACAAGTTGGAATCGAAAGGTGAAAAGAGTTACTCTGTGGGATATCCTAAGGAAACTAAAGGATATTACTTCTATCTACCTAAGAAATAATCAGTGATTGTTTCTAGGCAGACCAAGTTCCTCGAAGAAGACTATGTCTTTAAGGAACAAGGCCGTAAGCTGATAGAACTTGAAGAAATTCAAGAATCACAAATTAGCAACGAGACTGATATCTTGTCAAAGCAACATGACAAGGAATCAGTGGGAGCATTCAGCAACTTTCACGGTGGGAGTCTTTCAGCCAGTGGGAGCGTAATTGGAGTATGCTTGCCAGCGCAAGAACCTCCAAGTGGGCTGAATGAGAACAACATAGTTCAAACTCCTGCCCAAGAGGCATCTGAAAGTGTAGCTCTTGAGGACTCTCCGGATATTGATGAAATCGATGCACCACAAAATTTTCACGATCAGAATGTACAGCCTAAACAACCACAACTCCGTAAGTAAATTTTGAATCATAATCCGCCCATTAGATACATTTATCTCTTGGAGGAACTCGATAATAAGGACATACCGCATAAGGACGATCCTAATACTTATTCTGAAGCAATATCAAATATTGATTCAGGGAAGTGGCATGAAGCCATGAAATTCGAGTTGGACTCTATGTACACCAATCAAGTATGGGACTTGGTTGAGTTGCCTAAAGGGGTTAGACCCGTATGTTGCGAATGGGTCTTCAAGTGCAAGACTGATGGAAATGGCAAAGTACAAACCTACCAAGCTAGGTTGGTGGCGAAGGGCTACAGTCAACGCGAAGGCATTGACTATGATGAGACCTTCTCACCAGTTGCAAAGATGAAGTCCATTCGAATTTTACTTGCGATAGCAGCACACTATGATTATGAGATTCGGCAGATGGACGTCAAAATAACTTTCCTCAATGGAAACATTGATAAGAAAGTGTTTATGACTCAACTGGAAGGTTTTATATATAAGTCGAATTCTAATCTAGTATGCAAGCTAAAGAGATCCTTCTATGGATTCAAGCAAGCTTCTAGGAGTTGAAATATCCGATTTGATGAAGCTATCAAGTCTTTTGACTTCATCAGAAACTCGAAAGTTCTTTGCGTTTATCGTAAACGCAGCGGGAAGAATATTATTTTCATAATTGTGTATGTCGATGACATATTGATTTTGGGAAACAATATCCCGCTAATGCATTGGTTGTCAAAGACCTTCATGATGAAGGATCTTCGGGAACCTGCTACATCTTAAGGATCAAGATCCACATGGATAGATCCAAGAAGATGTTGAGACTGTCACAGTCCACTTATGTAGACAAGGTGTTAAAGCGTTTTGATGGAGAACTCTAAGAGAGGGTCTATATCGGCAAATCATGGGATAAATCTATCAAAGAAGGATTGTCCTTCTATTGAAGTTGATATCAAGCACATGAAAGATGTCATATATGCATATGCAATTGGGTCAATCATGTACGCCATGACTTCTCTAGGCCAAACGTAGCCTACGCTATCAACAACACTGGTAAATACCAACAGAATCTGGCTGAGTCTCACTGGATTGCTGTCAGGATCATTCTGAAGTATCTTCGACAAACTAAAGAATGTTTCCTTGTCTATAGTGGACAGTCAGAACTAGTAGTGACTAGTTATGCTGACGAAAGTTCTCAA
Organism: Stenogyne calaminthoides; assembly: GCA_037126765.1. NCBI lineage: Eukaryota > Viridiplantae > Streptophyta > Magnoliopsida > Lamiales > Lamiaceae > Stenogyne > Stenogyne calaminthoides. The sequence goes on from JBBCBC010000021.1 coordinate 30,968,527, forward strand.
TCTGACTGTGACGATTACAAATCACAGTCAGGTTACGTTTAATTCTCAATGATGAGGTGGTCAGTTGGAATAGTTCCAAGCAAATCGACCGCAGATTCAACAACCGAAGTTGAGTACATTGTTGTATCAGAAGCCTCAAGAAGGTTGTCTGCATTTTATAGTTCTCAAGAGAACTAGGGGTAATTCCGAGTGCCAGTTATCTAATAAAGTTGTATTGAGACAATGCTGGTGTGAATTGCGCAAGCAAAGGAATCGAGATCAACAAGCATAAACTAACATGTACCTAGACTTATCCTTTGATCCGGAGATCATAACGATAGGAGAAATAGAATTAAAATGTATTCCCACGTATTTAATTTGGCAGATCCTTTCACCAAAACACTGAGTGTTCATGTACACACTAGACATTTGATGGTCTAAGGGTTAGACATGTAGGTGATTGACTCTAGTCCAAGTGGGATATTGTTAGTGTTAGTGTCCTAGAGACAATCTATTGTAAGGACATAATACTCGATGATATTCAGTTTGATTGTTTGCATTTATTGATACAAGTGTTCCCATGATTCATTGCTGTCATTGAGGTTGTGAGAACTCAGATGACTTAAGCATGATTCTCAAATAGCCCCGACCAAGGATCATCAAGAATGGGATATTGATGATGCAATTGAGATTGGTGTGCGATCTGCATCATACTCTTAGAGAGTGTAGTAAGATCTCACTTATTACGAGATACTAGGTATCTCATGATGGATGCACAAATACCTTAGAGGGTATTGGTATACCCATCCGAGAAACCGTTTGATGTAGTTCCACTATATGTGTCTAAGGGTGTCTCGGTTAGTGGGAGCGATGCGATACTCCTTTGACTTGAGGTCAATACGCACGATATGTGTGGAGTGATGAACTTTGACCATAACCGACGCATGCACCCTTCCATGGGTAGATATGACTTGGATTGGTTTCATCACGAAATGCATGTGCGTGGTAGTTCAGCCAAGAATATGATTCATTCCTCAAAGTGAATTTAGAGAGAATACTCATCTTCTCATCATAATTGTATCTAAGTCATCGGCAGATGCACGTCAACTTAGACTTTGTGGCTAAGTGTGACATACATGATCAATTAGTGATTAGAGATAATATGATTAAGTTATTTGAATATACACTTCATCATGTTCAAGACTTAATCGAGTATTCACGAATGAAAGGAGAAAATCGTAATAGCCCATATTTCAGTTACAGGTAGTTGCACGTTTCTCGCAACGTACCTCATATATTGAGAATGTCTGATTTATTGTCTAGAGTTCAATTAAGACCGTTAGTTTAACTAATCGCTCGATATATGAGGACCTATGAGTCACACAATAAGTAGTTCCTTTTTACAGATTATAGTTGGTTGATTAAATGTTAAATTTGATTTAATATTTAATTTATGGAGAATTAATTAATAATAGATTAATTTAGAATTAAATTATTATTAATATTTAATTAAATTGGATTTAATTAAATAGGATTCCCAATAATAAGATATGGAATATTATTATAGGATTTAATATATATGGAATCAAATCCGTACAGATTTGATATAAGTGGGAATTAAATCCATAGAGATTTTATATATGGGAAATAAATTTAAGAGATTTATTTTATAAGATTAGGTATTTTATTTCCTAATCAGGTTAGCTTAAGATTTAAGATGAGCATCTCCTATATATATGAGCTCTTGGGAATTCATAAAACAAGGATTCAAATTTTCTCCATAAAATATAGAATAGGAATTTTCTAAGCAAATTCCCTCTCAGATTCAACGCTGGCAAATCTGTGCAAGTCCGTGAACGGGGATTACGTGGATACCATAGTAGAGAAATATGCGGACGATTTACTGTAAGATTTCTCTTTATGTTTATATGTATTCAATTATGCAATTACGTGTTCGTTGTTGGTGAACTGTTAATTTTTGCTGCGCATGTATTACGTGTTAACGTGCCTCTATATTCCAACACTTAGCTGGGGAGGATCCTCCTCAGGGATGGAGAAAAGGGCAGAGTTGGAGAGCATGATTTTGCATAATCAGAGTATACTTGTACAAATGTTCATTCACGCAACCATACTTGAGATGTTTGTCCGTGAATGAGGGGGAGTACATACTGAGGGAAATACATGAAGGATGTTACACAGATCACGTAGGTTTTCGATCGATAGCCAGGAAGGCATCGAGAAATTGAGGCCGTTAACAGGTGTCAAATTGAGAAATCTTTTGACTAAGGTTCTGAGAAAATGAGACCCTTAATGGGTGTCGAATTGAGAAATCTTTTGACTAAGGTTCTGAGAAATTGAGACCCTTAACGGGTGTCGAATTGAGAAACCTTTTGACTAAAGTTTTGAGAAATGGAGGCCCTTAACCGGTGTCTAATTAAGAAACCTTTTAACTAAGGTTCTGAGAAATTAAGGCCCTTAACGAGTGTCAAATTGAGAAGCCTTTTGATTAAGGCATTGAGAAATTAAGACCCTTAAAGGGTGTCGAATTCAGAAGCCTTTTGATTAAGGCATTGAGAAATTGAGGCCCTTAACAGGCGTCGAATTGAGAAGTCTTTTGAATAAGGCATTGAGAAATTGAGGCCCTTGACGGGTCTCGAATTAAGAAACCTTTTGACTAAGGTTCTGAGAAATTGAGGTCCTTAATGGGTGTTGAATTAAGAAGCCTTTTGAATAAGATATTGAGAAATTGAGGCCCTTAACAGGTGTCGAATTGAGAAACCTTTTGACTAAGGTTCTAAGAAATTAAGGCCCTTAATGAGTGTCGAATTGAGAAACCTTTTGATTAAGGTATTGAGAAATTAAGACCCTTCAGGGGTGTCGAATGGAAAACCTTTTGATTAAGGTGCTGAGACAATAAGTCCTCAATGGAAGTGGAGTTTATTTGAAAAAATATACTTTTTATGATAAGATGCATTGAATTTTGAAAACAGATCAGCCAAGAAAGGCAGAAACAGTGACTCCAGGGAGGAAGAACCTTAAGAAACTGAGGAGACTGCCTAGAAGGAGGCAACATATCCCACTATACGAGATCTCTTGGACTTAGAGGTATCATGTGAACCCTTTTTAAGTGCTTACTTAAAAACTTTTTACATATTGAGATTGAGAAACATACCCGAACTAGAAATGATTGACCCCTATTGAAAACTTGAGATTTGATTGGATGCATATGAGTAATCGGAGGCATGTATATACTTTGTTTATGCATGATTTTGTTTATGAATATCTGACCAATAGTAGGACATCTTTGAATCCCTGTTCCTGCCTATCTTATTGAACATATGAGCATCAAGCAGCAAGTTAAAATGAAACAACTTGTTACGCATGAATGAGAGCATAAAGCAGAGCATGATTTTTATAAAGGGAAGGGGGTTAGTCCTGCGAAGCATAAGGTACCCAGATTACTCTCCTTGTCAGAAGCAGGAAGGAGTAACCTAGGAATCTGTTCATCAAAACCACAGGATCATCCCCCTAGTCAGAAGCAGGGATGGATGATCCAAGTATCAGAAATATCAATCTAGAGAAAGAGGGACATAGCCCATCAAACAGAGTATTAGATAAAGAGTTCAAGAGAGGAAACAACTAAGAAGGTGGAACTTGACCGTTAGGGGGTGGGGCAAGCGACATTGCCTCTGTCTTCTGGAGCTGAGTAGAAGGGGGCGACCAAAGGGTGTTGTACCCAGCACTGGAATTTAAGAGGTCGTCATTTTAGCTGGAACACTCAGAGTGGAGAAACTGGCTGTAGAGGGCAAAGGGGAGTGCGGGAAGGAGTTAAATCTTCTAGCCCTTGAACCATTTTCCGGAGCTTTTGTACTTCCGCGCTGACGATGGGCAACCACCATTTCTCTTCGACATCACCCTCAGCATTACCCACGAAGAAGCTGGGAGGATCAACCGCTTGCAGAGCTTTCTGCCTATCATAAGTTCCAGCGAACTCAGAAGCTTCCCTCTGGGTCATCTCCAAGTCGAAACCGCTATGGAAAAAACACTTGACATACGGCACCATGTCGGACAAGTAGTTGGCATGCTGCTGGTACTTCTCAATCAGGATCTTTTGGAGGCAATGAAGAAATTGTTGACCGGCTTCAGCCTCAAACACGGTATTCAAACACAGCTTGACCCCCAAAACCTGAGCCTCCTCAGCTATCACAGCCTCCAGAGCAAGCCGTGATGCTAGCTGAGCTTGCTCATCTTTCAGAGAGTCTTCTGCCACGGCCAAATCCACTTCCAGGGTTGTGTTGCGGGTATCCAACTTCTTGACAGTGGCCTCAAGTTTCCAAATCTGAGCTTGAGCGACCGAGTATTTCTTCTTTTCAAAAGATAGAGAGTCCTCAAGAGAATTCACCTGAGCCGAGAGTTGAGCTCCTTCATAGCTGGATAAATCGGAAAGCAGCACCCCTTGCTGCATGAAACAAGAGATAAAGACATTTTGGATGAGTTGAGTACTCGTTGATATTAAGGCGTAAGAGAGGTTGAGATGCCCAACTTGAGCATAGTAATCAGAGATCAACAGCTGCTTCTCTTCTCCACTTAGGAGCTGCAACCTGGTAGCCTCTTCCCAGGAAAAAGGTCTACCAAAATAGCGGATTCCTGGGAGAGCGGGGAGGGAGTGCGGAGGCGCCCGCAAATTGGCGAGTGTGGTATTTGCGGCGTGTCTCCGCTGCAGGCTGAGAGCTAGAACAGGGTACACCCTTATCCTTCAGATTCTTAGACTTCTTGGAGGTGCCACTTTGTACAGGTACGGGTTCACCGATTTCAAAGTCAGGCTGAGTAGCACTATGAGCAGGAACACTCTCGAGAGTGGCTTTAGAAGCTTCCTTGACAGTACTCTTTTCAGGGCACTGGCCTTAGTCTGATCAGCAGGGCTGGAAGGCTCATCCATGAGCTTGCTTTTCCACAACATCTCTGCAAGAGCATAAGAGGCATGCATAAGCCATAAATTCATTAGTATAAGAGTATAATGACAGAATCACACGAGTAAAAGATTACCATATGTGGGCCTTAAAGGAACGTGGATGGGGCTGAACCTGAAATGCGAGAGTAATTGTGGATTCGAGCACGGATTTGGAAGAGAAAATGGCTTTTTAATGGCTCGGACATTGAGGTCAGTTATGATTTCCAAAATAGAGGGAGGGAGTGAATAGTTCAGAAAAGGAGGCGAAGGATTCTTGTAAATCCAAGACTGATTCGAGAAACCCCAAGGAGTATCTGGGGTCACGAAGAACTAATTTAAATTCAAAATTGAAAGGATTACATTTCACAAATCTTAATGGTGATAACAACTAAACACTCGCCACAAGTAGCTAACTCACAACAATTTCTAAAAGAATACATTACAAATCTATTTCATTTAACAAAAATACATAAACCCTAGCTCACAGTTATAAATTCAAATCAATTTTTTAACAAATGAATCGGTAGTTGAATGAAGTAATACAAAAATTAATTACATTTAGTTACCGACAATAATTTTTAAATAAATTTACCTTCGCATAATTTACTGAGGGGTGAATGTGCGACTTCAATTGCTGGAAGAAAAACTTGCAGAAGAACCCAAGAAGAAAAGGTAAAGTGATGTTGGGATTTGGGCATTTGGCTTTTCACGTGTGTGATATGTGGTGAGGACCCAATTCCAACTAATTTATTGTTTATATTCTTTTATTGTTATTGTTATTCCTGTAACTTTTTGAAATAGATTATTTTGTCTTTTATAACTATATAATATAAATATATATATATGGGAACAACTTTTCAATATGGGAATGCACTTGTACCCCTTGTTCCATTACAGCTCCACTGCTGCTTTATAGTGTATTTTAGAATTATGCAACTTGTTGCAATGAAATACGTAACTTGTTTACACTAAAATATTTGTTTTTAACAAAATAGATATTTTTATAAAAATAGATATTTTCACATATGAATATTTTCACATAAGAATTTGCTAGATATTTTACATGTGAAAATTTTCAAACAAGGCCAACTCTAAATTATAAGTTCTATAAATTTTAATTTTATAAGCATTGTTTCATTTTTTTTTTCTTTTTGTCTACTTATTTTACAATTCTCATATTTTTTTCCTACCTTTCTTGCGTATCTTTTTTTCTTATTCACTGGATAATCTTTATGTTTTGCATGTTCGATATATGTTTTACAGTGTTTTATATTTAATATCAATTTTATAATAGTTCATGTTGATTTATTTGATTGTCACGAAAAGAAGTAAAGAACACGATCTATTCAAATCTGTTTGAATTTTATGCAACCCATCTCAGGGTCTGCTATACATACTCCGAATTTGTATATCATAATTTTTTAATAAAGGAATTAAATTTTTGATAGTCTAATAACTTTGCATCGTTTTGAAATTAACTCGGATTGGTTTGACTATTGGATTTTAATCGTGGTGAGACGGTCATTTTTAAAAAAATCTAATATAAATTACGGTTCTTTCTATTAAAAATATTAGCACTTTTCAGTGAACAATGTCTATTTTTTGATGAAGTGAAATAACTCAATCGGTTAGAGCATGACCACTTATTTCATGAGGTCATTTGCTTGAGTCAGCATTTTTCCGTTAAAAAAGACAAACTTGTGTGAATTCGAGTTCTCCAAGAACTCGACTTTTTTAGTTTCACTGTTATGCATAAAAACTATCACTGGTATGCACAGAAACAATCATTGTTTAGAAAGTGTTTTATATTTTAAAACAGTAAAAATTTTGTGAATAACAGTGATAGTTTTTACTCATACGAGTGATAAAGTTCATACATAGACCTAGTTTACAGGAATTTTATTAAAAAGAAAAAACCAAGGTCTATTTTTATGGGTTTTTTTTATTAAAATAGAGTAATGTTGAATTCTTATTGTAAAAATGGGGTGGGTTTCGAAATGCGTAACTTGTTTACACTAAAATATTTTACATGTGAAAATTTTCAAACAAGGCCAACTCTAAATTATAAGTTCTATAAATTTTAATTTTATAAGCATTGTTTCTTTTTTTTTTTTTTTTGTCTACTTATTTTACAATTCTCATATTTTTTTCCTACCTTTCTTGCGTATCTTTTTTTCTTATTCACTGGATAATCTTTATGTTTTGCATGTTCGATATATGTTTTACAGTGTTTTATATTTAATATCAATTTTATAATAGTTCATTTTGATTTATTTGATTGTCACGAAAAGAAGTAAAGAACATGATCTATTCAAATCTGTTTGAATTTTATGCAACCCATCTCAGGGTCTGCTATACATACTCCGAATTTGTATATCATAATTTTTTAATAAAGGAATTAAATTTTTGATAGTCTAATAACTTTGCATCGTTTTGAAATTAACTCGGATTGGTTTGACTATTGGATTTTAATCGTGGTGAGACGGTCATTTTTAAAAAAATCTAATATAAATTACGGTTCTTTCTGTTAAAAATATTAGCACTTTTCAGTGAACAATGTCTATTTTTTGATGAAGTGAAATAACTCAATCGGTTAGAGCATGACCACTTATTTCATGAGGTCATTTGCTTGAGTCAGCATTTTTCCGTTAAAAAAGACAAACTTGTGTGAATTCGAGTTCTCCATGAACTCGACTTTTTTAGTTTCACTGTTATGCATAAAAACTATCACTGGTATGCACAGAAACAATCATTGTTTAGAAAGTGTTTTATATTTTAAAACAGTGAAAATTTTGTGAATAACAGTGATAGTTTTTACTCATACGAGTGATAAAGTTCATACATAGACCTAGTTTACAGGAATTTTATTAAAAAGAAAAAACCAAGGTCTATTTTTATGGGTTTTTTTTATTAAAATAGAGTAATGTTGAATTCTTATTGTAAAAATGGGGTGGGTTTCGAAAAGTGTATGAAAATAGGTGTTGGTGGGCTCCGTGAGCGCACCACATCTCTGTATGTATATGTATGTATAACGTGAGAGCATGAGCTCGTTATGTATATACGTGTTGAAACACGGGGTTAGGAAATCACCAACCTCTATTCCAGAATTGTAGCGGAAAGGAATATCGAACCCGGTTGAATTCTACGTATGTCTCGATCCTCAGAGTTCGAAACACAACCACATGGATTGCTTTCATTGTTCACAATTTAAATGCCATTGATTTGTGTATATGTGATGCGTGAAAGTGATGAAGAAATCACCCAGTGATTTCTTTTTACATCTTAAGTATATTTTCTGTGTTGGGAGAAAATAAGTCATACTCCTTTCTAAGAATGAAATCTCAGAATACATATACCGTGAGATTTCAAACTTATCTCATAACCACATCCATGTATATCCATTTCATGGGTGGAATATTATTATTAAATAATAATTAATATTAAATAAATTATTATTATAATAATTACTTTCATCTCCCACTCACACATGAAGTTTGAGTCTCACACTCATTTACTTTAACTCTTTACACCATCACATAATACTTTTTCATACAGACAAATAAATCGTGTGACCCTCGAGAATATGGGTTTTTCATGCTATATAACGTGTTAATGATGTATAGCAACTCAACCAGTTTTACATGAAAAATTCAAAACTCGTTATACCCCAGAACTCTTTCAATTTTACATTTGTTGATATATTTTCAATCCCTTGAAACTATTAGAGCATATTCAACCTTTCATCAGATCTATGTATTCATAATCAAGTTCTCAACTCAATTGACCGGTCTATGAATACAATAGAAAGTGTTAATAAAGATGTCATTCCTTTCACACAAAAAATCTACAGACTCCCACTATAGCTGCTTTACTAGACATGTACCGCATTGTTGCATTAATCATAGATATTGGTAGCATGCTAAAGTAGCAACACTAAAGTGAAGACTTAGAAAATTAGTAAAAAGTCCTATGGGTACTTTTAAGAGGCTTATAAAAAACCTCAAGGCTTCATACAATGAGAAAATATGGATATCTTTCTCATTTCCTTATGGTCAACTTAGCACGTGTGGTATGAAACACATGTCACAATGTCTTAACTTCCCAGGATGGAAGCGTATGTCATTTTATTTATTTTGACATCGTGTAAATTACAGTTCAAGTGTATCATTGACACTTAACTTGGATTTCCTCCTTCTATTGTCTAGGAATCCGTTGATTTAGCTTTGTAACAAGTCAAATAGATTTGTGGTAAAATCTATTGCGATTATATACAATATAATCTCATCTCTGCACATACCTCGATGTCATAGGCGATTGCTCGTATGAGAGAGCCAATCAACTTGTCGACATACTATTATATGAACATTTCATATAGTTCACAATACATAAATGTCTAGTAACATTAACAACTACTTCGTAGTCCATTTAAATCCATACAAACCCAAAATCTTTAAGATGTCTTACACATCTTCTGTAATTAGTTTTGACACCAAATCTGCTAACATCAAGTCAGCAGAAATTTATTCAAGAATCACTCTTTCTTCTTTGTAATGTCTTTACAAAGACAAACTTTTCATGATACTTGGAATCTTTAGAGTAAGCTTTAGTTGTTTTGATTACTACAATGAAACGTAACAACTCCCACTGGAGTGTTTGATTTCACAATCAATCTTTACAACTCCCACAAGAGTGTTTGATTTCACAGTGAATCAATATAACTTCCATTGGAGTGTTTGATTCCACAGTGAATCAATATAACTCCCACTAGAATGTCATATACATTAATGAATCATTACAACTCCCACTAGAGTGTGTAATCCGCAACAGATCGTTGCAGATCTCAATTGAGTGCTTACTAATTCCAAATATTTTATGAAAATACTTAACCAAAATATTTAATTGACTGCAGATGCACATGCCATAAGTTCAGTTTTAATAATGGTCAGTGCTATACAGACTTATTTCATGTTATACCCGAGATTGCTTTCTTATTAAGAAAGAAGGTATAACTAGAATTTAACTTAATGCATCTAAATCATAATTCCAGTTCGTGTCTGTATACTCTATAAGTTTAGATTATCTCCTTGAGATAATAATCTGCAGTACCCTTCAAATATCTCAAAAATCTCACACTATCATTTAGTGTCTTTTTCCAGATTAACTGATATCTACTAACCAAACCAACAACTTAACAAATGTCTGGATATGCGCACAACTTAGCATACATCAGACATCCAATTGAATTTGCTTATGGTACATTTGACATTTCATCTTTTAGTTTTTGGACATTCATCATAATTCAGTGACTCGTCCTTTTATAACATAAGAATCAACATGCTTTTATACATTCATTTGAATTGTTTTAGAAGTTTTACTACATGAGTCTGCTAAGACTATCCAAGTAACTTCTTTGAACAATCTTTATGAAGCTTCCACTAAAAGATTCTCATTGTGTCTTTTCAGCTAACTGTGTATCAACATATAATCATAGAATAACATAACTATCTTTGGACCGTTAAACATAAACACAGTGGTCTTTGTCTAACAAAGTTAATATGAGACAATCATATTATGAAATCTCAAGTACCACTGTTTTGAGGATTTATTTAAGTTTGTAATTTGACTTTTTCAATTTACAAATATTATCCTCTTCTTTGAATTCTCCATTGAGAATAACAGTAACGTCCATTTTCAATGTAATTCTAAGTCTATACTTGATACTATAGCCAAAAAATAAACGAATCGAGGTAAATCTCACAACAGCTGAAGAAAGTTTAATACCCTTTCTGAGTATAATCTTTCTCTACTAAATGAGCATTTTTAAGATGAGTCCCTATAAAGGATCTACAAGTTTCAAAAAAAATTTGATTCGACCTTATTGACTTTCATTGCTTTATTTCATTAGTCTCTTGCATAACGAAATAAAACCTCTCGATTGTCTGTAGGTTCTTCCTCATTCACTAAAGACTGATCTAATTTCTGAAAGTATAAAGAAGGTGTGTCCCCCAATATCATGATGTCTCTCAGACACATGTTGTCTTTCAGACACATGTTTCCTAGAGCATTTTTCAAGATTGAAACTTTGTGATATAAATAAGTACTCTCATCAAGATCCATCTAATCTGATATAGAGTGATTATTTCAATCTGAAAATGGTATAGTATTTCGAATACTTCCCTTACTAGAAAAACTTTTTCAGAAAAATTGACAAGTTATTTTATCTCATGTCATACTCTGAACTCCTTGATCTTTGATCAATTTGTATCCCTTGGATTTAGCATAGTATCTTAGAAGATACATTTTAAAACACTTTAGACCCTACTTTTCATACTGACTCGTAGAATCATGTATGTAAGTTGTTGGTCTACTGATACCAAGATTAATTATAGATCAGGTCTTCAACTGTCTAGAGTTCAGATGGAGTTGACTTAATCAATTAGGAATAACTTTATTCAATATGCAGACAACAATAAATAACTCATCTTTTCAAGAAAGATAGTTAAAATAGTTGTACCATCATGGACCACATCATATCCAACAACTTTTGTTCCTTCTCTAGTCACACCATTGAGCAATGATGTATAAGATTTTGATAATCGCCGGATTATACAATTATCATTACACAATTCCTTGAACTGCATGGATAAACATTCACGTCCTCTATCGGTTATTAAAACCTTTATGGTCATGTCATTTTATTCTCAACCCCATTTAGGTAATATATGAAGCAATCCAATGCTTCATATTTATGAGAAATTTTAGACATATAAAACGTGAAAAATTATCAACTTAAGTAATGAAAAACCAATAAGTTCCATGATTTGCTATTTGACATTAGTAAAATCACACTTATCAAAATAAAATAATTGCAAAGAAGAAACAATAATCATTGTTTTATCAAATGGTTTGCTAATCACTTATGAACAAGACAATGCTCGCATTTTGATAACTTGATTCTTAAAGATGAACTCCATAGTTCTTCTTTCACAAGTTAGTTACTCAAATGTTGCACAGTGTGATCAAATCTAGTATGCTAAATGCCTTCATTTACACAAGCACAACTAGAGTAACAAATATTTAGTAATCCATGAATCATCATCATAATACTAAAATAATTGTTCTCTTACAGTCCAAAAACCATATAAAACATAGAATTATTGTCAAGTACCACAATGCACATTAAATATACTATCACAACCATCTCTAATGTAAATTGCAAATCACATCCCAAGCATAGAAGAATAGATACAGATGTAAGATCCTTAATGATCTATAGAGAAAACAAGACATCATACAATATGAAACATTGACCATTGTCAATCTCAAGTTTGTAAGTCCCTAGACTTCAACTCGAACTTAGTTTCCATATACATTCATCTCGTCCCACTTGGAACATAATAATGTAAATAAAATGTCCATTCATCATTAGTCAATGGTCTGCGTTTCTTGAATCTATAATCCACAAGGATAAAATTCAGTCAATAGGAAGTAACGTTGTTTGTGAATTCCCAAGAGCTTGTATATATAGGGAGGCCCAACTTAAATCTTGAGCTAGCCCAATTAAGGAAATAAAAACTCTAATCTTGAATTAAATTAATTCCTTTTAATTTAATTCCCTAAATATAAATCTCTACGGATTCAAATGCCTTATATGAAACTCTCTACGATTTATTTCCATATACATTAAATCCTACAATTATATTCCAAATATAATTATTGGGAGTTCTTATTTAATTAAATCCAATTTAATTAAACATTAATAATAATTAATTCTAAATTAATCTATTATTAATTACTTCTCCATAAATTAAATATTAAATCCAATTTAATATTTAATCAACCAACTATAATCCGTAAAAGGGAACTACTTGTTGTGTGACCCATAGGCCCTCATATACCGAGCGATTAGTCAAACTAATGGTCTTAATTGTGTTGGGATTATACTGAAAAGTATGCTTTTTACTTTGTATAATCGAAACTGGATTTTCAGACTTATTTACTGAAATAAATTGTTTATCACTGATGCTTTAAATATGATTGAATGTTACATATATTTACTGCATAACTGTTCAATAATTCGTACGTGTTACACTGTAGTTAATTTAGTGATACCAGATCACAGAAGATTAAATTAACAGTCCCTTGTAACTATAAGTACACCATTCACGACCTAGATGGAAATGAACAACCATCGCGAAAGGTTGAGGTGTAAGGCTCATATTGATTTGTCTTGACCAAGAGATTACACTAGTGCATGACTGATGCGCTGAATAGGACCTACAGGAAGATAAATTCTTCAGAACTGAAAAAGGAAGAATTAGACCTCAGTGGTTCGTTGTTTCTTAACCTTCGTCCCTTAAATAGGATCACGTGGGATTGGTAACTATTGCTTTGACTTATCATGGGTAGCGAATCAGAGAGATTCAATACTTTTTATCTTGGATAATATTATTGGTCACATGTTATTGCTAAGATTTAATACGAAGAATCGTGTGCAAGTACGCTTGCTTGATTTGCCCCCTTGGGAGGTTCATAAGTTTTATCATATCAAATCTTGCAAGTGGAATTAGTTTCCGGTATGGATAATAATGTTGAACCGTTCCTCGACCAAGGACAAAAGATATTAATTAACGGAAAGCTATTTCAGTGGCTTGAATTAATTAATGGGCTAGATAATCTTAAACACGGGAAATAATGACCGGGAGCCATATTGACTGTAATATGGGTTAAGATGGATGGTGCAATATTAATTATGTAGTGGGATTAATTAATATTTATGGGCTTGAATTATATTGTGGCTCAATATTAGATATTCAAGATCCATTAGAAGATCCAATCTTAATTCTCCTAAAGGCCCCCTGAGTAGCCCAACAAATAGTCCAAAAATTGAAAAAGATGATTAAAATAAAATAAATATTGTTGCTTATTTTTCCTTGCAATTTTCGAATTTTATGGATAAAAAAGGGAGAAAGATTTTCTTTGAATTTTGTTATGGAATGAAGATATGTATTCTTGGAATACAAGATTATCTCATTAAATTCAAGAAATCTCCCAATTGGTTATCTATAAGGGAAAATTCAAATTTTTTGAAATATAGTGGGCAAGAAAGATTTTCTTGATTTTCTTGAAAAGATATTATGGAAGATATGTATTTCTTGAAATACAAGAATATCTCATAAATTCAAGAAGATCCAAATCTTGGAATCTTGACCATATTTTCAAAAATTACCATAGCAAATAGAGAAGGTGGGATTTTGTGGAATATTATAATTATGGGAAAAAGAATATATGAGATATATTCAAGATTTCTTGGTGATCAAGAAAAGTCTTTTCCCACATTATTTTTCCACTGGAAATTTCGACCACCTCCCTCTTATAAATAGGGGATGATTGTTTCATTCCCAAGTACAATTCCATGTGCTGGAAAAATTAGCAAATCCACGAAAGTGGTGCAACAAAGTTTATTTTTTCCTTTTGTTAATTGTTCGCGAGTATCCTTCCACCGGATTGTCGAGCAGGGGCTAAGGGAATACTTGGGAAGTCCTTTTGGTTAGTCCGTCCAACCGAATTCACTGCCATCCCGAGAGGTACGTTCACGTAAACCCGTAGATTCCACATGCGTATGTTTTACGTGGCTTATTATATGCATGATATGTTGTTGCAATTATTATTTGAATTAATATAGGATTAATTCATGCTAGTAATAATTAATGAACTAAATTTGTATTTAAATATTCACCCCGAATAGATCTGTGCAACTCATTCCCCAACAAATTGAACCCTAGTCAATAAATCAGACATTCTCAATATATGAGGTACGTTGCGAGAAACATGCAACTACCTGTAAATGAAACGTGGGCAATTGGGATTTCCTCCTTTCATTCACGAATACTCGATTAGTCTTGAACATGATGAAGTGTCTATTCAAATAACTTAATCAGTTTATCTCAAATCACTAATTGATCATTAGTGTCACACAGAGTCTAAGTTGACGTGCATTGGCCAATGACTTAAATCCAATTATGATGAGAAGATGAGTATTCTCTCTAAATCCACTTTGAGGAATGAATTCTTTTCTTGGCTCAACTACCACGCACACGCACTTCGTGATGAACTCAATCCAAGCCATATCTACCCATTGACGGGTGCAAGTGTCGGTCATGGTCAAAGTTCATCACTCCACACATGTCGTGCGTATTGACCTCAAGTTAAAGGAGTATCGCATCGCTCCCACTAATCGAGACACCCGTAGACACATATAGTGAAACTACATCAAACAGTTTCTCGGATGGGTATATCAATACCCTCTAAGGTATTTGTGCATCCATCATGAGATACCTAGTATCTCGTAGTAAGTGAGATCTTACTACACTCTCTAAGAGTATGATGCAGATCGCACACCAATCTCCATTGCATCATCAATATCCCTTTCTTGATGATCCTCAATTGGGGTTATTTAAGAATCGTGCTTAAGTCATCTGAGTTCTCACACACTCAATGACAGCAGTGATTCAAGGGAACACATATAAGAATAAATGCAAACAATCAAACATAATATTCTAATGAGTGTAACGCCATACATTTAATATTAAATAAATAATAATATTAAACCAATACTGAATATTATCTGAGTATTATGTCCTTACAAAGGATTGTCTCTAGGACACTAACACTAACAGGTCGGTACATTATAAAGGCCCGAAGGTCGATACATCAGAGAGCCCAAAGGCTAGTTACATCAAGCAGCCTAAAGTCAACAGGAAACAGAGATACATCATGATAACTGATAGCAGACGATTTACCAATACCCAACTTCCACGACTGGCAGACGACTTCCGACTTTGGAGCATGCTGATCAAAAATATTGTTGGAGATGGGGTTCAAAAACTTCTCAATCTCCTTTTTCTTATCAAGATTCTTGAAGTTATCATTCTTAAGAACAGCTAGAATCCCACCAGCAGCACCACTGACTATGTTCAAAGGCTGCCCACCTAATTGCTGCTGAATAACACTGACGGATGTGTGGGCAGCTCGCCTCCTGGATCTTGGGCTGGTAAGCATCTCCCCTAAAGGCCGGTTGTGGCCTGCTTGTCGGGAGGGACCGCCCCAGACGCCCCAGCGACCTCCGCCTGGACCCTAGCTCCGTCCGTCTGAGTCTCGAGGACCACCTCAGAGCCTCCCGACTGCGTCTCATCAGGATCAGGATTGGGGTGCACGATCCGGCTTTGATTGGGGAAGAAGGACAAGTCAATGCCCATTTTCTCCAGATCTTTAATCTCCAGCACAACGTCAGAGGCAGGGGGAAGTCGCGAACATAATTAGCCAGCTCAGCCACAATGTCAGTGAGGTCGGCATCGGGATTCTTCTGGCGAATGGCTCGGATGGCACCCGCAACTGCCAAGACGTAAGCGTAGTTGGCATTTTGTTCCTCAACCTGCTTGAAGTGCGCATCTTTGGTTGCCAACTTCTCTTCAACCTCAGCATCCTTGCGAAGCAGATCCCCCCTCAGCTGAGTCACGACTTTCCTCTCCTCCCCAAGCTGGTCCCCAGAGACCTTCAGCTGGTCCTCGAGCTCCGAGATCTTCTTGGCTAGGTCGGTCTTGGCGGTCTCCAGCTTCTTTTGGGTCTCATAAGGGGCCACCAGCGACTTGGCCTGATCGGAGATTGTCCGTTGGGCTTTCACCAAGTTGGCGAGCTCGGCCTCCGATTGACCATAAGCCCTCTACGCAAAAAGGACCACCTTCTGGGCATGGACGACAACCGAGTACAGATTGCTCGTGACTTTCTAATGATGGGCGCTATGATGATCATACTTTTTCCACACCCGGGGCACGTTTCTTATCGTTCTCGATAGATAACCGGGCCAGTCATCAGGCATACCCTCCAGGGCAGGAAGCTTGGACCTCAAAAGCTCAACACCTTCAGTGAGAACTTGTTTGACGTGTCCTGGCTGCAAAATAGAGAAACGCATACATTAGATTGGCGATTTCCAATATAGCTTCACAATCAAAGCCGCAACGACCTACCTTTTCACCGTCTCCTCATCCCAACCAGTCCAGGAATCGTCATCTGGATGGCGACCTCCCACCCAGATAGGATCCAACAAAAGGGTCGAGCTGGGAGCCCCCCTCCCAGTATCCCGACCTGTTGCAGATCGGTGAGTGCTGCCTTCAGCTCGCGCCCTCATGTGAGGTCGCTCACCTATCGCTTGGGCAGACTCAGCAGCTTTCTTCTTGTCCCTATCGGCAGGAGGAGGCATGGTCTGGATCGAGGCATATGTAGGAGCAGGCGAACCGGGTAAGCGCCTCATAGAGCCGAGCACCGACTTTGGTCGGGAAGCCATTTTGAAAGCGGAAGGCTGGCGGCGGTAGGTCAGAATTTCCGGTTCTGACATAAAATAAGGAAAACTGTTAAGTGCAAAGTTGCGAGATGCAGTTGAAGAGGCATAACAAAGACTCACAGGGAATTTTGAGGTGACGGGGATAGGTATACAACCCAGCCGTCAAGCGGTCGAGCTCAGAATTCAACAGGTTAACGTCTCTCCAGCTCGGGGGTGTATCACGAACCTCCTTAAACGCCTCAAGGAAATCCCAGTACAGCTCGGAGGATCGGGGCGCAAACACTGCTAGACAGGAAAAGAATTAGATCAGTACAACCGAGCACAAAAACTTTAAAAAAAGAGGTATCATTCTCAACATGGATAGAATAATCCATAGGAACTCGAATAGATAAAGTGTTGGAGGGGGCCACCGACTCCCATGCCCCTCCAACAAACCACCATTTCTGGTGCCACCCATCGACCTTATTCAGAATCCCACTCACTAGTTCTCTGCCCTTGCGAAGTTGCACGGCGTGATAGCCTCTGGCCTGAGCAATGGACATCATCACGTAGGATATCTCTCCGGGATTGGGCAATCTTTTCAAACCGGCCTGCCCCAAAATGACCATGGTGGAGATAATGTAACTCCACCCATTCGGGTTGATTTGCTTGAGACTCACGTTCCAGGCCACTAACAGATGGGAAATGGCCAGATGCAGCGGGAATTGAGTTTCCTTAGCCATTGAAGGCTCATTCACGGCTATCATCCCCGGAGGAGGCTGGTCAGCGCTTTCGTCGGAAGTCAGCCCGTAGAAATGCACTTCTCAGGGCACGTTCTACATGCGGCGGAGCCCTCGCACATATCGGTCAGAAACGAACTGTGACTCGACCAACTTGAGATGCTGACGTTCAGATCGCTTGTACGGAGCTCGGCTATGGTACAACTTGTAATCAAAGACTAGTTCATAAGCCCCATAATCAGGAGTCGGGGTAGAAGGACCCGCTGCTGGTGACCGTTTCCATGGAGTAGGACGGAGGAACCGGAACCCCGACGGCGGAACCGGAACCCCGGCGGTGGCGCAGAGAGAGGGGGCCATCATCCTCAGAAGAGGAAGAAGCCACCATGGGCTGAAAGGCAGATGGAGAAATAGGATTTCTGGGATCCATACAATCAAAAGGGAACACGAGAATATGTTTCTGACGGGAAGAGAACAAGAATCCTAATGAATTTCTTCACATATTTTTCGCAGAGCTTTCGCAGGGAGTAAGGTTTTTTGAAAACCTAATTCCCCGCCTATTTATAGAAGGAGAAGAGGGGCCAAAATGAAATTAACAAAACTTCGGCCCCTTAGCAACAAGAAAACGCGAGAGCCTCGCGTGAAACCCACCGCGTCATCTCATTGGACCAACTTGCGGCTCCCCACGTCATCATCCTGACACGCCATCATACCAAATCCCCGAGATCGAGGGAAATCTGATGCGATGATTCGCATTATCACGGTGACTTTTCGCCTGCCCGAGGACGGTAAGCCGCTCAGGAGAAGATTCCAAGGTCGGGTAGTCGCAAGTCGATTCATCCATATGTCAAGTCAAGGTCCTGATGCGGAACACGTGACCTTAACTTGAAGGGCAATTATTGTAGCATGAATAATTCCGACCTCCTACCTAGTCATGAAGATGATGGATGGTCTAGTCAGGACTGCGTGAGGCGGCCCCCGTAAGAGGACCGTGGGACCAACCTGCCAAATCCAAGATAAAACCCAAGACTCTCAAGTCGCAGAAATAACAAGTCGCCGAGCGACTAGAAATCAAAAGCTCAGAAAGTCATAGTATAAATAGGCCTCCACGGCCACACTTGTAAGAGGTTGAACATCTTAGCATTCTAGGCAAACATATTATACACAAATACCTGGCTTGGATGCCCCCGAACGTAGTCTGATTCAAAGGACGAACCGGGTCACCAATTGTTTGTTTTTCCTTATCGTTTTGATTGTCTTTTGCTCTCATTTATCTTAAATTCATTGTTAAACTGACCAAATTATAGCCAGTTACAATGAAACTAACAAACCAAAGCTCAGATTAGTTAGATTCATCATCATCGAAGAGTCAACAAACAAGAATCAGTCCAGAATGGGTCAAGAATAGCGACGGAAGCGAGTACAGGCGAAAGCACGAAAATGACGCAGATTGGGTCCGGAATATGCCCCGTAAGGAGCGATTCCATTGCGTATACGGCGCGAATCGCCATCGCCATTCTCGAATGCGGGTGACATCACCACAAGACGAAGGAGACGAATGGGCACCGATTGATTTGGGTGGGTTTTATCAAATAAAACCACCCATCTCATACTACAACAAACCGTGCACCCCCAAACAATTAATTAAGGTGCGGTCAATCAATTTGAACGTACCAGGTTTAATTTTTTTTTAATTAAAAACAAGAGTCTGATGCTCTGAGCACGTAAACATGTAATACATGAACAGCTGAATTAAATAGTTCACCAACAACGAAGAGTTAATTGCATAAACAAGTACGAGTAATCATAACGAGAAATTTTACAGTAATTCAATAGCAAATTTCTCAACTACGGTATCCACGTAATCCCCGTTGACAAATTTGTACAGATTTGCCAGCGTTGAATCTGAGACGGAATTTGCTAGGAAAATTCATATTCTAGATTTTATGGAGAAACTAGGTTTTCTTATTGTAGTAAATAATGAATCTCGGGATGTCATATATATAGGGAGAGACTGACTTAAATCCTAAGCCATCTTTATTAGGAAGATAATTCCTAATCTTGTAAAACAAATCTCAAAGATATGTTTTTCCCTACAGATATTTTCCTACAATAATATTCCATAATATTATTTGGGATTCCTATTTAATTAAATATAATTTAATTAAATAGTAATAATAATTAATTCTAAATTAATATATTATTAATTCTCCATAAATTAAATATTAAATCCAATTTAATACTAACTATAATCCGTACACATGAGTTACTTGTTGTGTGACCCATAGACCCTCATATATCGAGCGATTAGTCAAACTAACGGTCTTAATTGAACCCAAGACAACAAACCGACATTCTCAATATATGAGGTACATTGCGAGAAACGTGCAACTACCTGTAACTGAAACATGGGCTATTACGATTTCCTCCTTTCATTCACGAATACTCGATTAGTCTTGAACATGATGAAGTGTCTATTCAAATAACTTAATCATATTATCTTCAATTACTAATTGATCATTTATGTCACACTTGGCCACAAAGTCCAAGTTGACATGCAATTGCCAATGACTCTGATTCAATTATGATGAGAAGATGAATATTCTCTCTAAATTCACTTTGAGGAATGAATCTTATTATTGGCTCAACTACCACGCACATGCACTTCGTGATGAACCCAATTCAAGTCATATATACCCATGGAAGGGTGTAAGCGTCGGTCATGGTCAAAGTTCATCACTCCACACATGTCGTGCGTATTGACCTCAAGTTAAAAGAGTATCACATCGCTCCCACTAACCGAGACACCCATAGACACATATAGTGGAACTACATCAAACGGTTGCTCGGATGGGCATACCAATACCCTCTAGAACACTAACACTAACATATGTGCACGCCACCGAGTTCATCCCTCCTCGTTCTTCATTTTAACGGTAATTTTTTTTTTACTTTTATCCATTTATATTTTGTTTTAAATATATGTATATATCCATATATTATGTTCAATTATCATTTGTATAATTTACCATTTTTATTTGCATTTTCATACGTATATGCATATAATTTTATTTTAATGTTCATTTGTTTTAGTTGATAGATTGATGCCAAATTGGGTTTTAATTTAGGAACTGTTTAGGATTATTTGTTTTAATTTCATTATGAATGTTTTAATTTGATATAATTTATTTTTAATTAATGATATATTGAGGTTTAGGATTTTTTAAGATATATACTATATAATTTACTTCAATCAATCGATTGCCTCAATTATTATAATTGTTGATTAGTTGATGTTGGATATTAGAATTGTTAGATTGTTGATCGACTAGGAGATGAGTTTGACCCAATTTAGTTGAGGCTCTGCCGAAATTTATTTATTTAAGTAATTTAATTAATTAATTTAGTGAAGTATGTTTAGGAATTTTATGGATATATTATGATTTAGTAATATATGTTAGAATTTGACTCAATTCAGTCAAGACTCTGTCAAAATTTATTTATTTAATTAATTTAATTATTAATTGATTTACTGAAGTATGTTTAGGATTTTTTTTAGATATATTATGATTTAGAGATATATGTTAGAATTGTTGCATTGTTGGTTGACTAGGAGATGAGTTTGACTCAATTCAGTTGAGGCTCTGCTGAAATTTCATAATTTTTTTTATTGATATGTAATTAGTTTTATTTTCTCCCTATTTTTATTGTTCATATAGTTAAAGGAAGGAAATAAATGAGTTGTATTTACGATATTACTTGGTGTGTATTAGTTGTTTATAATGAATAATATTGATAGGGTTTTTGAATAATTTTAATTATGGACCAATTGCACAGTAGTTCATTCAGATGTTACACATTTTCCATGTACGCCTAATCTTTAACTATTTCTAGTTACATTAATATTTATCCTATTAAAGAACGTATAACAATCTGTATACGCAAAATATGTCATATTATGAACTTGATTCAATTCCAAATTAGTTAATAGCCTAAAAATTTAAAAATAAACATTACTTGGGAGTGATTTGATTTCTTTTATAAATAATTAAGGATGACAGTTGTTCCGTTTCAAACGATTTTGCTCGGGGCAAATAAGAGTCCGAACTTGTTTGGGCCTAAGGGTGTGTATTTTCTTTTTGTTGGGCCTTTGTATAAATAAATAACTATAGGGTTTTCAACATTCATTTTGTGGTATGCTCTGCTACTGCGCCGTTTCTTCATTTTATTATCTCATTTCCTTTATAAATCTCTTAATTCTTCACATGTTTCTCCACTTCATTTTTTCAAAGCTCTTTCACCCTAGAAATCTCATTACTTTTACTAGCTTATTGAAACCAACAATTGTTGGAATGGAGGGATCTTGGTCGAGGTATATTGATTTAGTATTTTTTTTTTCAATTATTTGTGATATGATATATATGTTTAATTGGTTAACAAGATGTGTTTATAAATTTCTAATTTTTTTTTTATTTTTGTTTCAGAGTATCAACTCAGGGACATGGAACGAAAAGATCAAACTTATTAATGATAGGAAAAAGATGGTGAAAGATTTGAGGTAAATTTATGTACATAAATAAATTTAGTGTATGTTTCTTATTGCTTAACAAGTGTTACCGATCACTAAACATTGTTCATTGTCAAAATTGATATACTCAATTAAATGATTTTCAACCATTAAAAATAATAATAAAATTTTCATAAATAATATAGTCTAGTATGTTTTTGTCGAATAAAAGTTATTAAGTAGCAAACACAAGTTTTAGCATATGATATAAATAGTTATATGTTTCTTTTTATTGTGATATGGGAACGTTAGCCTTAAAAAATTACTTAACTGAGATTTATATTTTCTTAGACATCTTCTATTCTAATTAAAAAAAAAGACATCTTCTATTCTAATTAATCCAGATACATATTGTACTTCATTTTTTAAAATTTAAATGTTCTACAAAACACTAAAAATAGAAAAAAAAAATTAATAGTAGATAGTGATTGGTAAAACTTGTGAGCATGTATATATACAGAAACACATGCTAAAATTATTCATGTACTTATCATTATCCCTGAACAGTCTTTTTTATCATGTTATTAATAAGTTGGTATCTCTTCATTCCGTGTTACTGAGCTGATATCATAAACAAAGAACCAATTAAGTATAATATCACAAATAACTAAAAATTCTAATGCATCATTTATATTAAATATCCAAGTGGAGCCAAGGGAAATACTTCAACATATTTTTTGGCTACCTATTCTAAGGCGATACTTTCATTTGTGGAAATATTTGTCGACTTTTTCGTCAATTTACTTGATGTTTCGTCTTCTTCTTCTTTTCCTTCATGTTTGGTTACTCTTTTCTGGATGTGGATGTGAGATTTATATTTTCGAATGAACCATTGTTTGAGCTGATTTTGCTGTTACAAAGGGGTCTTTCTTTGATTCTTTGATTCTTTGTGTTTTTTTTCATATTGGTACGCTTTCTCTTAATTGCAACTGATTTTTTACTTTCTACTTACATTACCTACTTTTAATAAACTTATTTTTTTATTTTGGGGAGTGAAATTCATTCGTTGGTGTTCTATGAATTAAAATATAAGACATATGGTTTTCTGCAAATACTCGTGTTTTGAATTTCTTGGTCGGGGTTTCAAATGACTTCTACCCAAAATGAGAGGGATAGAACTCAAAATAATCTCATAATTTTTCACCTTTTTCAAAATGGTCACATAAAAGTTTGATGTACGAAATTGGTCCTAATTTATGCAAATTGTACCATTTTCGTCCCAAATTCGTCTTAATTGATGAAACAACATCGTTTTTGGTCATGCGACTTACATGTGAGCATTCAATTTGGAGATTTACAGCTGAAATACATGATAAAAAACAACATCATTTCATCAATTCTGGCGAATTTGGGCGAAAATGGTATGATTCGCGAAGAATTGGGACCAATTTCGTACATCAAATTTTTTTGGGATTATTTTGAAAAAGGTGAAAAGTTATGGACAATTTTGGATTCTATCCCAAACATGAGAGATTTATTTAAAGGGGTTAAGACTTTATTGATAAAAATAGTTAAGTATACGGGTTGAGTTGGTTTGGCAAAAAATCAAAGTGATTTGTGTAGTAGGCTATTCCATAAAGAAAGGACGCTTCTTGCTGAAGAATTTCCGCTTGAGATTTTTATAGGAAAATCTATCAACGAATTAATTGACAAAGGCTAATGACACTCCCCCATTCAACAAGGGTACCCAAAACCTAAAGTGAGTAGCATATTTTATATTTTTAAATTTTTTATCAAATTTATCTGTCTGTAACATTCAGTTTTCTGCTATACAAAACATTTAATTTTCCCGTTTATAGGAAAATGCATCGATGGAGCAAATGAGACAAGATGATAACATTCCCCCAGTCTATAGCGAGATAATAATATAACTAACTTGTATAATTTTTTTAGTTTTTAACATTCATTTTTCTCTTTATATTTGTAACAGTTTTCAACTTATAAGAAAATTTACTGATAAGTGCATTTATGGATCTTCAGAAGATAGGTGTCTCACACATTTTGTTGTTAACCTGGAGCAAGTAAGTGTAATTTTGCAATGAAATACTACTTTTTCATAAAAAAATATATCTTACTTTACCTAAAACAAAAATTACACATATTTTTTTTGTTCGCAATTGTTGGAAAACATAACAGAGGAAATTTTAGCTAGGTTCCTATATTTTGTAGAAGCAAATGCACATACATCTTTCAAACTACCTAGACAAGCAGACCAAAATCTTCATCAGACGGTGTACCATTGATACATAAAAAAGTGTGCCACCATGCGGTTCAATCATCCAAGAACAATAAATTTGGCATAAAGCATTTTTTTGTCTTAATTACTGAAGTTGGCTATGGACCGAGTATGATTAGTCTGCATTTTTTTAATTGGATTTCCTTTTGGTTGGCTCTGTGTTTGATGAAACATTGTCTTATTTTGAATAGCTTCTGAGAAATATTTTTAAACTCCAAGTAGAATCTGTAATTTCACCCCAAGTTTCAGTGTAGTCGTCCTCTTAATGTTGAACTTACAATCACAAATTTTCTCATTGATGCACTGATCATATAAACTCACAATTTATTATCAAACTTAATGGCATTCTCATTTCACTTGTGATGAGTATCTACAAACATATATTTTTATCAATTTCTCTGAAGAAACGGCATATTTTATATTATAAAACTCAATTTAATCAATCTCTCAAATTAGACATAGGCAAATTATTGGTTTTAATTAATTTCATTGAAGTTCATATTGTTTAGTATATATATGAATATCACATAGAAGCACACTCAATATGTGAATAAGACTAAGCATTCCCCTAGTCATGAGGTTTCATCCTAAAACTATGGTAACAGGAGGAGTAGTCACTACTGGAAATTCGCGACAATGTACAGTGTGGAGGATTTAGAAGACGACGAATGATAGGATCTTTAAAGAAATAACACCAGACACAGGAAGATTGTGAAAATTATCAAATATTGTTCATGAAAATGGTTGAATTCACACTACCCGGCCGTCATCATTTTGTTTTTCCTTATTTTTTTCATTCTTCTAGCTTCTGTGATTCTGCCGGACTGTCTTGTAACCTTTTTGTTTAAGAATACTTCATGTACTTAAGTAAAGAGAATACCATTTTTACTTTCAAAATAAATAAATAAAAATGAAGTAGCTGCCAAGTTTGGCTACACTAGGAAGACAATCAATGGCATTTGGTCAAAGGAAAAGAACAAATGGCTATATTATCTTTAATTGCAGAAGTGGTCCCATGTGAATTTGCCCTCATGAAAATGATCTTTTTTTTTAATAAAAATGGTCCCGTAGGATTTTACATGCAAAAAACAAATGAATTTTCGGGACCAAAATTGTTTTTTGAAAATTCTCTTGGAACCAAAACTGTTAAATAAAAAATCGAAACGGGACAATTTCTTCAAAAAAAAAAAAAAAAAAAAAAGAAGGACCAAAAAAGAACGTGGGACTAAAACTGCAGACGAAAAATTCACATGAGACCACTTTTACAATTTACCCTAAATAAACAAATAAGAGGAACATTTGGAAGCATGGAAAGGAAAAAAAAAGTATAGTAGGATCAAATTCATCCTTGAAGCTTTAAAAATTGACTGCAATCAGAAAGTTATTGAATTCAAAAGCATGCAACACCGTTCATATTGATGAGAAATTGCTCCACTTCCTAGAAAAGGAGAGATACTACAGAAGTTGTCAAACTAAAAAACATTCCTAACAAAGGTAATGTTCCTTTGTGCAAGGGCAAGACTTTTATAATCTTAAAATAGGGAATGTATATTTGAGGGAAAATTGACATTTCCCATTTTACACAAAAAATTCTAGCCCAAGAATAGACCAGTTGGAAATTTGGAAACAAAATCATTGGATTCAATCATCAAAAACGTCACCAATCAGTGTTTGACAACTACGAAATGGTGTGTTATTTAATAAGTCTCCAGAATTAGATATTATATATATTTCAATGTCTTTTTAGTGACATTATTTTAGGTCATACTTGTTACAAAGGCTAAGTAGCCAAGTGGTGCAAGCAAAAATAACACAACACAATAAAAAAAAAATATCACAACACAATAAATCCTGAGTTTACAGTGGCTGCCACATTGATGGTTTCAAAATTTATATTGTTTTTCAACCATCTAATAGCCTTGATACCAACTTTAAAGATTAGAGATGTTTAAGGGATTGAAACACAGATAATGATTTACTAGGAGCTGCGAGTGTTGGGTTTTAGGAATATGAACACCATGTTCGTAATAGCGGAAGCTAAAATTTTTCACCAACAACAAATTTGATTATGGCTATATAACATAAAATACGAGAATTAATTAAAACAATATATAATCTTCGTAAGCAGAATTCTCAACTAGGTATCCACGAACTTGCAATTCGGTTTGGGATTCCGTAAAAGAATTCACTACGAGAATTCTATAGAGAGAATTAAAGAACTATACCGAGCGTAATATTATTATGACTCCTAATTTCTAAGCCTTGGAGGTCTTTATATTGTGTCACAAAAAAATCTATGTAATAGATTGTGATTGGTAGGGAGCAATAAAGAAGGGTAGAATATAAAATATTCGAATTATATATTATGGGTTGATAGTATTACACCGTTTGATACGATTACACCGTTTGGTACGACTATGGACGGATCCATTTTTTTTTTTTTTATAATGGTGGCACAAAACACACTAAAAGAAAACATATCTATTAGTATTCTTATTTTAATACACTATTTTCAAATGTCACATTAGCTATTTTATCATTAGTTTCTCTAATATCTATAACTACACTAGTAAAGCTTCCTCCCATTAAATTAATATTTATTATTTGCACAATTTTAATATAAAAGTAGTTTTTTAGTATTAAAAAAGGGATAAAATTATTTTTTTATTTTTTTATAAGAGTTAAATAATAAAACACGGAAAATTACTCCTAGTACTATTTGTAGAGTAGTCTTACTCTAAAAATCACTACATTTTTTATATTAATATGAGTGTCATTTATACCACTTTTGCTCTTTAATTATTTTTTCTTTAATTTATTCAACCCTAACAAATTAAATACAGCTTTCCACCCCTCATATCAATTTCATTCAAACCTCGGTCAACATTTTCTCTCTCATCTCAATTATTTTCCCTCACACACCTCAAACACAAAAAAACCAATCCCTTCCTCTCCACTGAAGCCGTCGGCACTATCCCCCCAAACCCGCGGCGCCGCTGCCCACGTCCTAGACAGTGGAGATTTGAAAGAATCGCCCCAAGACGCCGCCCTGAGACGTAGATGAGAAGACGGATGAAGTCGGATCTGTGTTGTATGACAACGATAGCGGTGGTTTGGTGGTGGCGGATCGAGTCGAATCTGTATTGAACATGCTTTGTTAATTGTTTAGATCTGTTTTAGTGGTAGCCGCCGGCGAGAGGGTGTCTTATGTTTTTGGTGGCGATTCGAGTGCGGCGGCGGCGCGTCGAGGATTTTTATTAGAGTTCTGGAGTTTGCAGAGTAGTTCTTGGAAATTTTTGTATAATTTTTTGTAATTTATTCTTTTTAATTTTTAATTTGAATCTAGATGTGGAGAGAAAAGAGATTTTTATATTCAAGTGTAGTTTTTATGTTATTTATTACAAATACAATTTTAATTTGTAATATTTTTTGTAATTTTGGATCATATACTTTTATGTAGTTTATTACATATACAATTTAATGAGGGTGTGTATATTTTTTTTTTGTGGATGTGCAGAATTTTTTTTTTCTTGAGTGTGCACTTTTTTTTTTTTTTTTTGCGGGTGCGAAGTTGCAGTTGTGCACTTAGCTAATTTTTATTTGTGGGTTTTTTTTCTACATGTGTGCAAAATTTTTAATAAAAGGATCAATGATTAAACAAAAATTTGGGGTTCATGGTCAATTTAAAATCTAAAATTAATTAGATAATGAAATTTTTTTCACAAAATTAGATAAAGAATTATTCACACAATTAATTAGATAATAAAAGGCTGACAATAAAAAAAAATCAGCAAATTAAATTTTTTGGAAATAGTTTAATTTTTGGGAAAAAAAATCAATTAAATAAAAGGAAAAATGTGGGGTGCAGAAAAATATCAGATTTTAAATCTGCACATGTGCCTCATTTTTCTGCACACTACCATTCATATAAGGGTAATTGAGATATTTTGACATAATTTTAGCACCTAATGGTAAGACTCAAGATAACAATTTGTATAGATCTGATTCATGCTATGAACATTGTTTTTAATTCATAGTATTTGACCTTACCCAGGTTATAATACGGGTCAAGTTTAGTGATTTAGAAAAATATGTTCAAAATGAGTTAAATGTGTCAAATAATCTAGATTCATAGTATAGACCTAGTTATTGAGAGATCAACTCAAGACTCAAAAAGGCTTACACTTTAGAGCAAGTGTCCATTATAAATGGCACCTCATTGTAAATGCCCCAAATAAAATAATATGATGTAATTTTGAGATATTTCAAAGAGATAATTTAAAATGATTGAATTATTTTATTTTTATTTTATAATATATTCAATTTAATTTTGGACGGACTTTATTAACAAATATACAAACCAAATTCATTTATTAACAAATATATAAACCAAATTCAGAATGGAGGAGTATCTATTAATCAACATTCCTAAATAATAATTATAATAACACGTTTATATTAATTTAATGTAAAATAAGTGTCATATTACAACCAATTAAGACACTGTGATATAATGTCATATCACCTTCAATTTTGTTTATATAATCAATAATTTTTAAATTTATATTTTG
The DNA here is from genome assembly GCA_037126765.1 of Stenogyne calaminthoides. Lineage (NCBI taxonomy): Eukaryota > Viridiplantae > Streptophyta > Magnoliopsida > Lamiales > Lamiaceae > Stenogyne > Stenogyne calaminthoides. The sequence goes on from JBBCBC010000021.1 coordinate 30,997,887, forward strand.
TAATCGTCACAATAAAAACGTTTAAATCTTTATTAATTTTTTGTAATTTCGTCTTGAAAATTAATTAAAAAAAAGCGAACAAATTTACTTTCTCATTTGTATTTTTCCAATGTGGGACAAAAGCTCCTTGCTTTTTCCCTTCTAAATAATTGGCTACAAACAACTTGAAAATTAATTTCTCATTCATAAAAAAATGAGCAATATTTTCTGTCTCAGAATACTCACACTATTACATGCAACATCATTAATGTCTCGGAATATCATTCATCATAGATAATAACACTTTTACATGCATTATATCAATTCAAATTAAATGTCTTAACCAATGTTTTTTCCCTTCCAAATAATTGGCGGTTCAACAAAACGGAAGGTTCAACCGGCCGGTTCAACCGTTTTCTATGTTTAGTTAAAAAAACAAAATAATTCATCCAAAAATTTTAATATATATTTTATAACTTTTCATATCATATTTTATAAATTTTGTCCCACCTCATACATTTATCATTTACATCGAAAGTGTTGGAGAAAAATGTGGAATATAAATTTAAAATTTTAAATATTTAATATAAATTAATAATTTAATTTAAAAGAAAAATAAAAAAAACGGTTACTTTTGACAGGGTTTTGCATTATTCAACCGAAATCTGGTTATATAGTGTTTTTTAACCGGATTACCGGCCGGTTCCCGGTTCAACCCGGTTTTGAAAACAGTGGTCTTAACAAAGAAAGACATAATTAGCTTTACTTATAGTGATAAACAATGAATGCAAAACATCCCATTGTATTATGTTAGAAATTTTTTTATATAGATTTTGATGATGCAAAACATGTACTATATAAGAATATAGACCCCTCATTCTTTTATTTTCTTAGAGGTAGTTTTTGTAGCTTCTAAGAAGAAGATGAAGAATTAATATGAAGACATGACCAACTGCTAAGAAGCCAGATTAAATGAAGAAAAATCATGAAGTGCAGTTGTTGATAAAAAGATGACAATTATGATTAGAAGTACAAGAACTCGACAACCAGCAAGTTGACAATTGAATTCAACAGCTAGCAAGGTCGACAACTGTATGCACTATACTAAAATGTTGAATTATGTTTTGAACTGCCAACTTAGAGTTCATGTTTGTTTGTAATACAAGGTAGTTTGTTTGACATGCATGGATACAAGAATTTTTTTTGTTGAAAGTCAAAACCTGGCCCTTAGACACAAACCGAAAGATCAACAGTTAGACCATTAAAAGAAGATATGTAGCACTATTTGAAGACAAATGTCATATGAAGACAAACTGCTAAGTGAAGCTTACTGGAAAAAAGTGCCATATGCATTTAATGCAACATGGAAAGTACTCGGGTGGTTGTAGAGTAGTTCTCTTCAGAAGACTAGGAGTCCCTCCAATGATCAAATTCAAGCTTGACACGATATATAGAGGTTGAAAATTTGAACCACATATATATCACTTGCTACTATTATTATCTTCAAACTTTCAAAGTTTAAATTTTTTATAGCAAGCTAAAACTCTGAAGTAGTCACCTAGGAAGAAGTTCTAAAACTTTTAGTGCTTCATCAGAAATCTAGTTGGAAAAACTCTTATTGTGTAAATCCTCTACTGAATGTAGAGCGTGTTAGAATTTTAGTGATCCTTCTTGGAGTGAAGAGTGAAAGCTTAGTGTGCACTTTAAGGTTCCACTTAGTCTGAGTGAAATCTACAAGTGAGGGGGAACGTTGTTCCAACTAGAGGACATGATTTTTTATCTGTAACTATTTGATTTAGTGGACTTGACACCTAAGATGTGTAACATGGACGTAGGAGGATTACATACACCTCCGAACCACTATATATTATTTGCATTCATTTTACATATTTTTATTGCATTCAACTCTACTTAACATATCATTTGTTACTTGTTAAAAACCTTAGTTCTCTAGTAGTTGTGTTTTCTTATATAAAATAGTTAAGTTTTGCATAGTTTTCTAAAAACATTATGATTATTTCGTTGCACATTAGTGCTTCAGAGTACACTTTTCCTGGTGACGAGTTGATGTCTAAGGATAATAGCTCGTTGAAATCAAGTTTGAGGGAAGATTATAGGGGAGTGATTTTGCCTTACTGGACCCAAATTTTTTGTCAAATAATCAAAACATGGATTCTTGTAGAATATCAACTCAGATATTAGAAAGTCCTAACATTATTATCTAAGGGGTGTTTGGTTCAGGGGACTTGGATTGATTAGGTGTGATATGATTAAGTGGGATTGAGTAAGATTGGATTGATTTGACTGAATTTGTTGAATCAAGATATGCGTTTGAATTGTAGGATTAGATTGAGGGATTAGATGGAATACCTATTGAAATGTCATAAAAACTTTTAAATTGAATTGAAACAATCACACATCATTCTTGTGAATCTATTCAAACAATAGAAGGACAATTTGTAATATTGCATGGGATATGCTCTATTCCACCTTTCACATGGGATTGACATATCCCTCCATCGATGGATTTTGCACATGTTCTATCCGGACTTGAAGTATATCATGGGTCCTCATCCCGCAAACCAAACGGTAGATTAGTTGGGATTAAAATCTCAATCATGGCCTACCCGCTCAATCCCGTGAACTAAACGGGACCTAAAAGAATGGCCCGCTTGAGATTATTGTTAGGAATTAAACTGCAATTATGGAGAAATTGAGAAAACAAGAAATTAAAGAACACAAATTTGGTTACCCAGTTAGGAATGACTACGTCTGGGGGCACTACCAAGCCAGGAGATATACTAAATTTTCGAGTGATTCCCAAATACAACAATTCAATAGATATTTAGAGATGAAACTGGGCTAAAATCCTAGATTTGGCCCATCCTGCCGAAACCCCGGACCGCTCGACCTCGCTCCTTGGTCGAGCGGAAGTGCTCGACCTCAATTGGTCGAGCGCCTTGTCCTCCCTGGAATTGGATGCGCCCAACCTCGCTCCTTGGTCGAGCGAAAGTTCTCGACCTAAACTGGTCGAGCGCCTCTTGCTCCCTGGACTCCTTCCCCAACTCAGGCTCCATAACCCAACAATCTTCCACCTGGAGACTGACTCCAAATGTAACTTGTCTTCTCCATTTTACAGTATCTCTCACTGGTAGTAGTGTCAAGCCTTCATCTCAGTTTCCTAGGCCAGTTGAAGTCATGCATAACTTCAACTTCTATAAGGTCACAACCTTAGTCAACATATCAGCAGGATTCTCACTTCTTTGGATCTTCATTAGCTGTAAGATCTTGTTCTCAATGAGGTAACGAATGTAGTGATACCTCAACTCAATGTGCTTTGTCCTTGAGTGAAAAGCTGGATTCTTTGCTAAGTGAATGGCACTCTGACTGTCACTATACAGAATACTATCCTTCTGCTCCTTCCCCAATTCACGCAAAAGATTCTGCAACCATACCATCTCTTTACTAGCCTCAGTAACGGCAACATACTCTGCCTCTGCAGTGGACTATGCTATGATCTTCTGCAACTTAGAAGCCCAAGAAATTGATGTACCACAAAGAGTAAATACATACCCGGTTGTACTCCTCCATTTGTCAAGATCACTGGATGCCAAGTCTGCATCAACATACCCTGCCAATTCAGCACTTTTGCCCTCAAAGCACAATGCTTGTTCTGTAGTACCTCTCAAGTACTTAAGGATCCACTTTACTGCCTCCCAATGCTGCTTACCCGGATTACCCATAAACCGGCTAACAACTCCCACTGCATGTGCAATATCTGGTCTTGTACACACCATAGCATACATCAAACTGCTAATTGCTGAAGCATATGGAGTGTTTTGCATGTAGGTCCGCTCCTCTTCGCTATTAGGTGAGTCCTTGTTGGATAGCTTGAACTGACTTCCCAACGGGATACGAACTGGATTTACATCTTCCATACTAAATCTCTTCAAGACCTTCTTTATGTATTCAGCCTGTGAAAGATACAACTTTCCTGCCACCTTATCACGATCGATTCGCATACCTAAGATTTGCTTGGCCTCTCCAAGGTCCTTCATAGCAAACCTATCAGACAACTGCTTCTTCAACTTGCTCACTTCTCGAGCACTAGAGCCTGCTAACAACATGTCATCAACATATAATATCAAAATGATATAGCCATTATCATACCTCTTGAAATAGTAACAATGGTCAGCCTCACACCCGTTGAACTCAATCTCGTGCATGAACCCATCAAACTTCTTGTACCACTGTAATGGAGCTTGTTTCAAGCCATACAAGCTCTTCCTCAATTTGCAAACAAGCTCACTGTTCCCCTTTGACAAGTATCCCTCTGGTTGCTTCATGTAGATGTCCTCATCTAAGTCACCATGAAGAAAGGTTGTTTTTACATCCATCTGCTCTAACATCAAGTTCTCTGCAGCCACCAAACTCAAAACTAACCGAATGGTAGTTAGTTTCACAACAGGAGTAAAAACATCAGTATAATCAATACCATGTTTCTGCTGAAACCCTTTCACAACCAGTCTTGCCTTGTGACACTTGCTTCCATCTGCCTCCTCTTTAATTCTGTAAACCAACTTATTATGCAGCGCCTTCTTGCCCTTAGGGAGCTCAGGTAGCTCCCAAGTTCCGTTGGTCATCAACGAATTCATCTCATCATCCATTGCAAGTTTCCACTTGCTCACCTGCTCACTACGTGTAGCCTCTGCATAACATTCAGGCTCACCGTCATCTGTCAACAATAAATAATGAAGAGAAGGTGAATACCTATCAGGAGATCTATGTTCTCTCGTGGATCTCCGCATCGGAATTGTTGGTGGTGGTGTACGTGGTTCTTCCTCAACAATCACCTGATCATCTTGAACCTCCTTGCTCCCACCTGAGTTTGAAATGTCTAACTCAACAACCTGAGTCTCAGAAACTACTACTTTGGATGTACTCGACCTGTCTTTGTACAAAATCTGTTCATTAAATATGACGTCTCGACTACGAATTATCTTTCGATTCTCCTCATCCCAAAATCGATAACCGAATTCATCACCGCCATATCCAATAAACGTACACTTAACAAATTTAGCATCCAATTTACTTCTACTAGTAGCATCAATATGAACATATGAAACACACTCAAATACTCGAAGAAAATACAAATTTACCTCCTTACCAGAACAGGCCTCCTCCGGTATGCCATTTTCCAATGGAGTTGAGGGTCCTCTGCTTATCAAGTAAGCTGCAGTGTTAACTGCTTCTACCCAAAACATCTTCGGCAACCCACACTTCAATCTCATGCTTCTAGCATGTTCACATAAGGTTATGTTCATACGTTCTGCCACCGTTCTGCTGGGGGGTTCCTCTCACAGTTTTCTCCATTCGAATTCCATTCGCCTCACATAATTCTTTGAACTCACGGAGCTCGTACTCTCCACCATTATCAGATCTCAAACACTTCATTTTGAGACCCGTCTCAGTTTCTACAAGGGCCTTCCACTTCCTGAAAGCATTAAATGCATCAGACTTATTTTTCAGAAAGTAAACCCATACCTTCCTCGTAGAGTCGTCAATGAAAGTCATGTAATATGTGTTGAGATTATACTGGAAAATATGCTTTTACTTTGTATAATCAAAACTGAATTTCAGACTTATTTACTGAAATAAATTATTTATCACTGATGCTTTAAATATCATCGAATGTTACATATATTTACTGCATAACTGTTCAATAAATAGTATGTGTTACATTGTAGTTAATTTAGTGATACCAGATCACAGAAGATTAAATTAACAATCCCTTGTAACTAAAAGTACCTCATTCACGACCTAGATGGAAATGAACAATCCATCGTGAAAGGTTGAAGTGTAAGGCTTAGATTGGCTTCTCTTGACCAAGAGATTACACTAGTGCATGACTGATGCACTGAATAGGACCTACAGGAGGACAAATTCTTCAGAACTGAACAAGGAAGAATTAAACCTCAGTGGTTCGTTATTTCTTAATCTTCGTTCCTTAAATAGGATCACGTGTGGTTGGTAACTATTGCTTTGACTTATCATGGGTAGAGAATCAACGAGATTCAATACTTTTTATCTTGGGCAATATTATTGGTCACATGTGATTGCTAAGATTTAATACGGAGAATCGTGTGCAAGTACGCTTGTTCGATTTGCCCCCTTGGGAGGTTCATAAACTTTATCATACCAAATCTTGCAAGTGTAACTAGTTTCCGGTATGGATAATAATGTTGAACCGTTCCTTAACCAAGGACAAAAGATATTAATTAATGGAAAGCTATTTCAGTGGCTTGAATTAATTAATGGGCTAGATAATGTTAAACACGGGAAATAATAACCGGGAGCCAAATTGACTGTAATATGGGTTAAGATGGATAGTGCAATATTAATTATGTAGTGGGGTTAATTAATATTTATGGGCTTGAATAATATTGTGGCTCAATATTGATAATTCAAGATCCATTGGAAGATTCAATCTTAATTCTCCTAAAGGCCCCCTAAGTAGCCCAACATAAAGTTCAATAACTGAAAAAGGTGTTTAAAATAAAATAAATATTGTTGCCTTATTTTTCCTTCTATTTTCGAAAATTATGGATTAAAAGGGGAGAAAGATTTTCTTTAAATTTTGTTATGGAATGAAGATATGTATTCTTGGAATACAAGATTATCTCATTAAATTCAAGAAATCTCCCACTTAGTCATCTATATAGTATATTTCAAAATTTTTGAGAAAAAAGGGGAAAGAAAGATTTTCTTGATTTTCTTGAAAAATATATTATGAAAGATATGTATTTCTTGAAATACAAGAATATCTCATAAATTCAAGAAGATCCAAATCTTGGATTCTTGCCCCTACTTTTCAAAAATATCCCATAACAAAGAGGAGTTGGGATTTTGTGGAATATTTTAATTATTGAGAAAAGAATATATGAGATATATTCAAGTTTTCTTGGAGATCAAGAAAAAGATTTTCCCATATTATTTTATCCTAAAAATTCGACCACCACTCTTCTATAAATAGGGGATGAGTGTTTCATTCCCAAGTACAATTCCATGTGCTGGAAAAATTAGTAAATCCACAAAGGTGGTGCAACAAAGTTTACTTTCCTTTTGTTAATTGTCGCAATCATCCTACCACCGGATTGTCGAGCAAGGATTAAGGGAATACTTGGGAAGGTTCTTTTGGTGTGTTTAATCAACGAGGTCATTACCATTCCAAGAGGCACGTTCACGTGAACTCGTAGAAATTCTGCATGCGTAGGATTTACGTGAATTGATTATATGCATGATTTGTTGTTGAATTATTATTTGAATTAATATAGGATTAATTCATGCTAGTAATAATTATCAGAATTAAATTTGTATTTAAATATTTATCCCGAATAGATCCGTGCAACTTATTCCCCAACAACTGGTATTAGAGCCTCGGTTTCGGGCTCTGAATTTTTTAAATTGTAATTTAATTCGTTTTCATTAAATTTGAAATTGGATAGTAGAATTGCTAGATCTCTTTTGCAGGTATCCAATTGTCATGGAATTTAATGTGTTTATTTATGCATGCATATAAATTGTGGTTTTTAATTGATTCGTTCGGATTAGTTTTTTGCCTCGTGAGAAAATCCAAAAGTAGATTAGGATTTGTTTGATTTGATCAATGTAATAGACTAGTCTAGATCTATGTTTATTTATTTTTTGTAAATAAATTGTAACAGGATCGAAACGGAGGCGAGATGAAGAATTAAAGGATAAGATCCGTAATCCCACAGCAGCGGTATGCTGCCGCGAACGCGTTAAGGAGTGCACGCCAGCGACGTGAACGCATGCAGCATGGCATCTGCACGCAGGCCAGGTCAGAAAGCACACGCGAGGGTCGTCAGCGCATGGGCGGAAGCGCATAGGCGCGACGCCGTGCCGTGGCGCGGGCGGACGGGCGGACGGCTACAGCACTCGAGGGCACGGGCGCGACGCAAGGCAATCGCTGAAGTTCCACTTCCGGCAAGGCGAGATCGGGCGAAGACGCGACGCGACGCGCTACCGGTACTGTAGACGCCGCCGAACCCTCGCCGAGATCGCCGAGGTCGACGCTGGCGGCGCTCTCATGAGCCGGGCCAGCCGAGGCGTGCCGAGACACGGGCGGGCGGAGCCTGCCGAGGCTACCGAGGCTGACTTGGCCAAGGGGCCGGCCGGATGCCGGCGTGCATCCCGGCTGCGAGCTACTTGGCGTGGCATTTCGAGACGGAGTTCTTTTCGACACGGAGTTCTTTTCGAGATGATCGAGTGGGAGAAATTCAAGATGATATTTCTTCAAAATCAAGCCAAGAAAAATCAAACCATGACAATTGGATAATTTGTGCCCAATATGTTTATTTTTTTGCTTTGCTTGATTTATCATTGTGTTTTCTTGTGCTTTATTTAATTTGTTTAAATGTGTTTGCATGAGAGTTGCCCAATGAAAAATCTCACCTTCAAAAATTACTAAGTATGTTTAAATAATTAATTGACAATTTTATTCCGGAAAATAAAATTGAATTAATTTTGACCTCCATGATTTATTTATTTGTGAATTCTTTTGGAGAAATTTCCCCCACGGGACGGTCAAAAAGTTAGCTTTCACATGAATGAATTCCAAATGGATGATTGTGGATTATTACTAGTGGCGACGATGACCCTCCCCACGAGGCTCGTTCAAAGCGAAATAATGATTCTGTATTTAATCATGGTTATTACTTAGGTATAAAATTGATATGCATATACTTCCTCAAGTCCCTGTCAATTTTATATTGGTCAAATCAGGAGCCAACTATTAATCTGGATATTAAAGGTTTAATAATTGTTCTTGTTTGTAACCTGCTTGAATGTGTTTAAATAATGACCCACCCCACGTGGCTTATTTAAACTGTTTTGAGATGTTGGCTGATGCATGTTCATATTTTTTTTTAGATTTTAATATGAAACATGTGATCGATGTTGGGATTATACTGAAAAGTATGCTTTTACTTTGTATAATCGAAATTGAATTTTCAGACTTATTTACTGAAATAAATTGTTTATCACTGATGCTTTAAATATGATTGAATGTTATATATATTTCTTTGCATAAATGTTCAATATTTAAATGCGTGTTACATCAGTAGTTAATTTAGTGATACCGGATCACGAGAAGATTAAATTAACGGTCCTTGTAACTAAAAAAAAAGTACGCCATTCACGACCTAGATGGAAATGAACAACCATCGCGAAAGGTTGAGGTGTAAAGGCTCGAGATTGGTTTGTCTTGACCAAGAGATTACACTAGTGCATGGTGATCTTTTGAATAGGACCTCTGAGGAGGATAAATTCTTTAATCGAACAAGGAAGAATTAGACCTCGATTGGTTCGTTATTTCTTAACCTTCGTCCCTTAAATAGGATCATGGGATTGGTAACTATTGCTTTGACTTATCATGGGTAGCGAATCGGAGAGAAATTCAATACTTTTTATCTTGGGCAATATTATTGGTCACATGTGATTGCTAAGATTTAATATGAAAGAATCGTGTCACCCCTTGGGAGGTTCAAAGTTTTATCATACCAAATCTTGAAAGTGGAATTAGTTTACGGTATGGATAATAATGTTGAACAATTTCTCGACCAAGGACAAAAGATATTAATTAACGGAAAGCTATTTCAATTGGCTTGAATTAATTAATGGGCTAGATAATCTTAAACACGGGAAATAATGACCGGGAGCCATATTGACTGTAATATGGGTTAAGATGGATAGTGCAATATTAATTATGTAGTGGGATTAATTAATATTTACGGGCTTGAATTATATTGTGGCTCAATATTAGATATTCAAGATCCATTAGAAGGTCTTCGAGTAGCCCAACATATAGTCCAATAACTGAAAAGGTGATTAAAATAAAATAAATATTGTTGCTTATATTTGCAAGTAATATTTCAAAATTTATAGATATGTTGGGAGAAAGATTTTCTTTGAATTTTGTTATGGAATGAAGATATGTATTCTTGGAATACAAGATTTTCTCATTAAATTCAAGAAATCTCCCACTAGCTTATCTATATTGAAATTTTCGAAAAATAAGAAATATAATGGGCAAGAAAGATTTTTTTGATTTTCTTGAAAATATATTATGGAAGATATGTATTTCTTGAAATACAAGAATATCTCATAAGTTCAAGAAGATCCAAATCTTGGAATCTTGCACATTAAATTTTCAAAAAATCCATAATTAGAGGAGGTGGGATTTTTGTGGAATATTTTAATTATGGGAAAAAGAATATAAGAGATATATTCAAGATTTCTTGGTGACCAAGAAAAGTCTTTTCCCACATTGATATTTTACTGAAATTTTTGACCCCTCCTCTCCTATAAATAGGGGATGATTAGTTCATTCCCAAGTACAATTCCATGTGCTGGAAATATTAGCAAATCCACATAAGTGGTGCAACAAAGTTTATTTTTTCCTTTTTGTTAATTGTTAGTATCCTTCCACCGGATTTGTCGAGCAAGGGCTAAAGGGAATACTTGGGAAGTCCTTTTGGTTAGTCCGTCCGACCAAAGCCCCTTTGCCATCCCGAGAATACGTTACGTAAACCCGTAGATTCGCATCGAGGTTTTACGTGGCTTTTTTATGCATGATTTGTTGTTGCAATTATTATTTGAATTAATATAGGATTAATTCATGCTAGTAATAATTAATGAATTAAGTTTGTATTTAAATATTCACCCGAATAGAGATCGATTCACCCCAACAATCCGGTATTAGAGCCTTTTGTTTGAAGACTCTGAATTTTTAAATTGTAATTTAATTCGTGGACATTAAATTTGAAATTGGATAGTTTTTGTTAGATCATTTTTGCGGGTATCCAATTGTCATGGATTTTAATATTTTATTTTGCATGCATATAAATGTGTTTTTTTTAATTCGATTAGATTCGGATTTGTTTTGCCTCGTGAGAAAATCCACGAGTAGACTAGGATTTGTTTGATTTGATCAATGTAATAGACTAGTCTAGATCTAGGTTTATTTATTTTTTGTAAATAAATTGTTGATTGGGAAACTTTTAAATCCGAAAGCGTGGTATTTTGCAAGGGCAGGCAGGCGGAAAGCGCCTGATATTGGAACGGCGCTAGCCGGAACGGACGAAGCCGAGGCCGTGTGCGGATACTCGGGCGGCCGGTCATGGCGGGATAGCGTCGCCGCCGAGAGATCTGCGCAACAAGCGCCGAGGCTTCGTGGGGCAAGTCCAGCCGGGGCGGTCTTATCAAGCAATGGCGGCCGACGGATCGGGGCGTGCATATTGAAATTGGCGTGGCGGTTCGAGGCGAAGTATTTTTCGAGATTTAGCGAGTGGGAGAAATTCGAGGCGTGTTTCTTCAAGGTCAAGTCAAGAAAAAATCAAACCATGACAATTGGATAATTTGTGCCCAATATGTTTATTTTTTTGTTTTGCTTGATTTATTTGTCTTTATCTTATGCTTTATTTAATTTGTTTAAATGTGTTTGCATGAGGGTTGCCAAATTGAAAAATCTCAACTTCAAAATTACTAAGTATGTTTTAAATAATTAATTGACAATTTTATTAGGATAATAAAATTGAATTAATTTTGACCTCCATGATTTATTTATTTGTGAATTCTTTTGGAGAATTCCCCAACAGAGACGGTCAAAAGATAGGTTTCACATGAATGAATTCCAAAGCGGATGATTGTGGGTTATTACTAGTGGCGGCGATGACCCTCCCAACGAGGCTCGATCAAAGCGAAATAGTAATCTGTATTTAATCATGGTTATTACTTAGGTATAAAATTGATATGCATATACTTCTCAAAGTCCTGTCAATTTTATATTGGTCAAGTGGGAGCCAACTATGTCTGGATATTAAGGGTTTGTAAATTTTGTTTGTAACCGCTTGAATGTGTTTAAATAATGACCCACCCAACGTGGCTTATTTAAACTGTTTTTGAGATGTTGGGTGATGCATGTTCATATTTTTTTTGAGATTTTAAATATGATGGCATGTGATCGAATCTTGTGATATCTTGTCTTTATTGCATATAGTTGTTTATTTCGGCCAAAGATGTCGTTACCTTTTAATCCATTTTGTTATTATACTTAAATTCAAATACAATATGTATGGAAACTATATTGATTGGAAAATTATAATTGTCTTAATCGCACAAAAAGCACAAGTGGATTTTGACACACAAAAATCATATGAGCCAACCGACGAGTCAAAAATGCGTGATCACCAAAGAGATGTAAATCATTTGAAATGGTGGAGGGAAAAACCGTAAGGGATTACGTCCTCAAAATAGATGGCCCATCTGAACAAACTTGAGATTCTGAGTGCAGATTATGATCTGGAGACTCAGATGAATTTGGTACTTCACTCTCTGCCCCCAAAAGTTTTTTGAGCATTTTGGCCTCGCTAGCTAATTTGTTGCAAGCTTTTGGTCTCGGTAGAAATGATGAAGAGGCACCAAACTCAAGCTTTGACGGCAAGTGGTCCGTCTTCATTTTCTAGGCCAAGGGTAGGCAAGATAAAGAAGAGAACCAAAGGCCATAAGCAATAAAACTCAACTATTGCCAAGGGCAATGATAAGATGAGGAATGCTTGTTGTGTCAAGGAAAATCCAAAGAGGAAGTGCTTAAGCTGCGGTGAGAAAGGACAATGGAGGTTTTGCCTGTTCCAACCCCAAAAGGGACGGAAAGAAAGATAATTCTCATACACTAGTTGTTGAAACTTGTTTAGCGGCGTATACTTCTCATTCCTGGGTGGTTGATACGAGATCCACTAATCATGTTGGCTTCACGGGTTCTAAATGATCCGGCAACGTAGTGGGAGTGAGATCCTCATCACACTGGGTAACGTTACGAAAGTAGAAGACATTGCAATGCTACGTGAGTGGCGGATATTGCAATCTTACGGTAGTAACGATTATTGCAATACTACGCAAAGACATTGCAATGCTACATGAAAAGCGATAAAGCGATGGGAGAAGTGCACTTATCTTTTGAAGATAAAGTTTTTTTTGAGATTATCTTTATGTTCCCAGTTTTAGAATGAATTCACTTTCAGTTTCTAAAATTCGATTAAAGGACACTAAGTTTCTTCTAATAAGAATGACATCATTTTGAAATGATGAGTGTATCTGTTACGGGACATTGATGGAAATTCTCTATATAATTAATGCATGCACACCACTCATGAAATGTATCCTATAACACATCAATTTTTCGAGAAAGAAAACGTTCATCGACGTGAACGAGACACTTCTTTGGCATCTAAGATTAGGTCATATAAATCCAAAGAGGATCCAAAGGTTGGCGAAAAGATGGTTCCTTTGGAGGCGTCTCAAGTTGAATGGATCCAAAATCATGTTTGGAGGTAATATGACCAAAATGGCATTTGAAGCCAAGGGGAATGGGGCTAAAGAAGTGTTAGAGATCGTTCACATAGATGTACGTAGTTCAATGTTAACCAAAGCAAGAGGAGGTTATGAGTAATTTTATTGATGATTACTCAAGGTACATTTTCCTTATGAAGCATGAGTATGAGACCTTTGAGAAATTCTAAAGAATTTAAGGCTCAAGCAGAGAATCATGTGGAAAAACGTATCAAGTCTCTACGATCTGATCGTGGAGGCGAATACCTCAGCGATGAGTTTTGAACTACTTATCGATGAAGGATTGTATCCCACTCAAAGACGGAACCCCTCAACAAAAGCCAAAGAGCGAAGCAACATAATTCTTTTGGAAATAGTTAGATCAATGATGAATTATACGGATCTTCCCGAGTCGTTCTGGGGTCATACCTTGGTAAACAGCGACTTACATTCTGAACTTGGTGCTATCCAAATCGGTTCCCAAAACTCCCAAATGATTGTGGACAACAAGCCTAGTATGGGACACATGAGAACTTTGGGGTGTCCGCCTACATGTTGGACAAGGAAACCAGGTAAATTGGATCCTTGATCGAGAATTAAAAGCTGTTTCAGAGATACCCCGAGGGAACAAAAAAGGGTGAATGTTCTATAGGGCCAAGATCAAAAGGTGGACATCACCCACTTTTTAGATTTTGGAAGAAAACTATAGAACCAAAGAAAACCAGAAGTGAGATTACCTTAAATGAGCTTAGAGGGCAAACCTCGGTCATCGTGATTAGATGATATACCAAACGATACGTTTTCTCACAACCGACCTCGTTATAGTGGGAGGGTTGTTAGACGGGAGAGATTCATGGGAATAGGAGAGTCCCGGACTTGATTCCCGTAAATCAGTCCCATGGACATATGATGAGGCACTCCAAGATAAGGATGCGATTTCTTGGCAAACAACAATGAAAGCGAAGTGGGTTCTATGTTTCATAATAGAGTGTGGGAGCTAGTCGAACCACTTAATGGGGTCAAACCCATTAGATGCAAGTGGGTATATAAGAGGAAAAGAGGATCGGACGGAAGGTTGAAACCTTTTAAAGCAAAGACTAATGGCGAAAGGTTATACTCGAAAAAAGGGATCGATTATGAGGAAAAGCCAGTAGCCATTTGCTTAAGTCCATCTGTATTCTCTTATCGATTCTTTGCGCATTTTGACTTTGAAATCGGCAAATGGATGTCAAAGCGGCTTTTCCTTAACGGAAGTCTTGATGAAGAGATCTCAGATGCAACAACCTCAAGGTTTCATTGAAACAGGCCAAGAACATCTTGTTTGTAAGCTCAAGAAGTCCATTTACGGACTTAAACAGGCATCCAGAGCTTGGAACCAAAGTTTTGATCATGGAATAAAGTCTTATGGGTTTGATCAAAACAAATTTGAAAGTTGTGTGTATAAAAAGCATTTCGGAACTGCATTGGTATTCTTAGTACTATACGTAGATGACATTGTGATCATCGGGAACGATGTGAAGGTGTGGTCAGACGTAAGGGCATGGCGTTTCAAAACACTTTGATATGAAAGACTTAGGGAAAGCCGGACACATCCTTGGGATCAAGATTACTCGAGATCGCAAGAAAAGGATGATCGGGTTATCGCAAGTATTCATACGTTGACACTGGTTTTAAAACGATTCAACATGCAAGATTCCAAGAAAGGATTCGTACCTTTCAGACTTGGAATCCATCTACCCAAGAAAAATGTCCCCTAAGACGCAAAAGGAGATAGATAACATGAAAGGCATTCCTTGTGCCGGGTTTGAGGAAACCTTATGTATGCAACGTGTACGAGACCGAATATATGCCGTAGGCATGGTAGCTTGTGTAACCGGGGAAAGCGAATTGGACGACGATTAAAACATACGAAGTATCCGAAAAGAACTTCGGTATAGAATGTTGATTTATCGATCGATACTCAATCCCCATCGGCTACATGGACTCGGATTTCAATCGATTTAGATTCGAAATTATCCGCCTCGATTAGTGTGTTTCCATTTGGGAAGTGTAGCCATCAAATGGGACGAGTGTGAAACGTAAATGCATCCTCGACTCAACCATGGGACTCGGGTAAAAGTAGCCGCTTGTGAAGCGTTGAAGGAACCGATTGGGCTCTAGATCTTCTTAGTGGACTTGGATGGTGTTTCAATTTGTATACAGCAATATCCGCTAAGGCGATTTGCAAATTCAAGAGAACCAAAGTCCACGAAGTTAAACAAACACATTAAAGGAAAGACATCTTATACGAGAAATCGTTAAGAGATGAGATATAGATGTGGCAAAGATAGCGTCTAAGGACGTACCTTAGCAGGATCCATTCACAAAGCGTGCGCCTCTGAATACATTCGAGAGACATGAAGTGGAATGGGTGTCAAGACCGTTGCCTAACTGCTTTGAGTATAAGTGGGAGAAATTATTAGGTTAGTGTAGGTGACATTAGATGTCACGGACTACTCGAGGCGTGTTGTAGTATACTTAAAAGACTTTGAGTATAAGTGGGAGATTGTTGGGATTATCTTTGAAAAGTATGCTTTTACTTTGTAAAACTGAAAGGACTTATTTCTTTGAAATAAATTGTTTATCGATGCTTTAAATATGATTGAATGTTATATATATTTCTTTGCATTGTTCAATAATTAAATGCGTGTTAAATCAGAAGTTAATTTAGTGATACGGATCACGAAGATTAAATTAAGTCCTTGTTACTAAAAAGTACGCCATTCACGACCTAGATGGAAATGAACAACCATCGCGAAAGGTTGAGGTGTAAGGCTCAGATTGGTTTGTCTTGACCAAGAGATTACACTAGTGCATGACCGATTTTGAATAGGACCTACTGGTGGATAAATTCTTGAACTTGAACAAGGAAGAATTAGGATGGTTCGTTATTTCTTAACCTTAAATCCCTTAAATAGGATCACGTGGGGTTGGTAACTATTGCTTTGACTTATCATGGGTAGCGAATAATCGAGAGAGATTCAATACTTTTTATCTTGGGCAATATTATTGGTCACGTGTGATTGCTAAGATTTAATCTGAAGAAATCGTGTGCAAACGCTTACTTGATTTGCCCCCCTTGGGAGGTTCATAAGTTTTATCATACCAAATCTTGCAAGTGGAATTAGTTTTAGGTATGGATAATAATGTTGAACCGTTCCTCGACCAAGGACAAAAGATATTAATTAACGGAAAGCTATTTGGTGGCTTGAATTAATTAATGGGCTAGATAATCTTAAACACGGGAAATAATGGTAGGGAGCCATATTATTTGTAATATGGGTTAAGATGGATAGTCAATATTAATTATGTAGTGGGATTAATTAATATTTATGGGCTTGAATTATATTGTGGCTCAATATTAGATATTCAAGATCCATTAGAAGGTCCAATCTTAATTCTCCTAAAGGCCCCCTGAGTAGCCCAACATATAGTCCAATGGCGAAAAAGGTGATTAAAATAAAATAAATATTGTTGCTTATATTTCCGAATTTATAGATATGTTGGGAGAAAGATTTTCTTTGAATTTTGTTATGGAATGAAGATATGTATTCTTGGAATACAAGATTATCTCATTAAATTCAAGAAATCTCCCACTAGCTTATCTATATTGAAATTTTTGAAAAATAAGAAATATAATGGGCAAGAAAGATTTTCTTGATTTTCTTGAAAAGATATTATGGAAGATATGTATTTCTTGAAATACAAGAATATCTCATAAGTTCAAGAAGATCCAAATCTTGGAATCTTGCACATTAAATTTTAGGAAAAATCCATAATTAGAGGAGGTGAGATTTTTGTGGAATATTTTAATTATGGGAAAAGGAATATAAGAGATATATTCAAGATTTCTTGGTGACCAAGAAAAGTCTTTTCCCACATTGATATTTTACTGAAATTTTTGACCCCTCCTCTCCTATAAATAGGGGATGATTAGTTCATTCCCAAGTACAATTCCATGTGCTGGAAATATTAGCAAATCCACATAAGTGGTGCAACAAAGTTTATTTTTTCTTTTTTGTTAATTGTTTGAGTATCCTTCCAATCGGATTGTCGAGCAAGGGCTAAGGGAATACTTGGGAAGTCCTTTTGGTTAGTCCGTCAGGCCATATGCCATCCCAGGAAATACGTTCACGTAAACTTAGTAGATTCCGTCGTAGGTTTTACGTGGCTTTTTTATATGCATGATTTGTTGTTGCAATTATTATTTGAATTAATATAGGATTAATTCATGCTAGTAATAATTAATGAATTAAATTTGTATTTAAATATTCACCCCGAATAGATCGGTGCGACTCATTCCCCAAATCGAGCCTTTGTTAAAGACTCAATTTTTAAATTGTAATTTAATTCGTGGACATTAAATTTGAAATTGGATAGTAGAATTATTAGATCTGTTTTTGTAGGTATCCAATTGTCATGGATTTTAATGTTTTATTTTGCATGCATATCGTGTTTTTTAAGGGATTAATTCGGATTTGTTTTGCCTCGTGAGAAAATCCACGCAGTACTAGGATTTGTTTGATTTGATCAATGTAATAGACTAGTCTAGATCTTGATCGAAAAACGAAAAAACGAATTAAAGGATGAAAAACTGTAAGGAGATTAGGCGAGGCGCGGCCGAAAAGGAGATGAAGGCCGACGCACAGGCGGTCGGCGCGCTCCAGTGCCGAACGGATATGAGGGAGACGCGGGCGAGGGCGGAATGACGCGGATATCCGAATGTCTGCTTATGAGGCGGCATGCAGATATCGCCGCTGGCGGGGAAGATTCGCCAGCGGAAATCGAAGGCGGCTTATGCCGGGTGGCGAGGCGAACGAGGATCCCAAGCCATGCGTGGCATGGATTAACGAGTGGAGGCAAACTCAAAGGGATTACGCCCTCAAAATTGATTCTGATTATAACTGGAGACTAGATGAATTTGGTACTTCATTCTCTGCCCAAAAGTTTACGAGCAATTTTTGTCTTCGATTTGTTGCAAGCTTTGGTCTCGGCAGAGATGTTTGTGGCACCAAACTCAAGCTTTTAAGTGGTCCGTCTTCATCTTCTAGGCCAAGGGATGGCAAGAAGAAGAAGGTGACCAAAGGCCATAAGCAATCGAGACTCAACAGATCGCAAGGGCAATGATAAGATGACGAATGTTGGTGGTGTCAAGAAAAATCCAAAGAGGAAGTGCTTAATCTGCGGTGAAAGAGGACAATGGAGGTTTGCTGTTCCAACCCCAAAAGGGCGGAAATAAAGGTAATTCTCACGCACTAATTGTTGAAACTTGTTTAGCGGCGTATACTTCTCATTCGTGGGTAGTTGATACGGGATTCACTAATAATGTTTGCTTCACGGGTTCAAGCTAATCTGACAACTTAGTGGCAGTGAGATCCTCATCACACCGGGCGATCTCTGAGAGTGGCGGAAAGCGATTGGAGAAGTGCACTGTCTTTTGAAGACGAGTTCTTATTTTAAGAGATGTTCTTTATGTTCCCAGTTTTAGAAAAATTCACTTTCAGTTTCTAAAATTCTGCTAATAGACACTTATTTTCTTCTAATAAGAATAAAATCATTTCTTGAAAGGATGAGTGTATCTGTTATGGGACATTGATGGAAAATCTCTATACAATTAACTTTGCACACCACTCACGAAATGCATCCTATAACACATTAATCAAGCTTTGATAAAAGAAAAAGCGTGAAGCGAGAGACACTTCTATGGCATCTAAGATTGGGACATATTAATCGAAAGAGGATCCAAAGGTTGGTAGAAGCAGGTTCACTGGAGTCTCTCCAAGTTGAACCAATTCCAACCTGCGAATCATGTTTGGAGAGTAAAATGACCAAGAGGGCATTAGGAGCCAAGGGGCATAGAGCCAAAGAAGTGTTATAAATCATTCACACAAATGTATGTGGTCCAATGTCAACCAAAGCAAGATGAGGTTATGAGTATTTGTCCCCTTTTATTGATGATTACTCAAAATGCGGTTATATTTTCCTTATGAAGCATAAATCGAGACCTTTGAGAAATTCAAAGAATTTAAGGCTCAGCGAGAGAATCATAGGGAAAAACTTATCAAGTCTCTACGATCCGAGAGGCGAATACCTCGGCGATGAGTTTTTGAACTACTTGTACGATGAAGGATTGCATCCCATTTAATCGCACCGGAACCCCTCAACAAAAGCGGGGTTGCAGGCGAAAAGCGAGAACTCTTTTGGAAATGGTTAGATCTATGATGAGTTATGCGGATCTTCCCAAGTCGTTCTGGGGTCATGCCTTGGAAACAACAACCTACATTCTGAACTTGGTGCCATCCAAATCGGTTTCCAAAACTTCCAAAGAATTGTGGACTGGACGCAAGCCCAGTTTGAGACACATGAAGATTTGGGGGTGTCCGGCCTACGTGTTGGACAAGGAAGCCGGTAAATTGGATCCTCGATCAGAATTAAGGTTGTTTGTAGGATACCCCGAGGGAACAAAAGGGTATATGTTCTATGGTCCCGAAGATCAAAAGGTGGTAATAAGCACCCACTTTAGATTTTTGGAAGAAGGCTATATGAACGAAAGAAGCCTAGAAGTGAGATTACCTTAAATGAGCTAAGGGGGCTAACCTCAATGCCAACTGTACAAGATGACATACCAAACGACACACTTACACAACCGGAACCTCGTCGTAGTGGGAGGGTTGTGAAACAGCCCGAGAGATTCATGGGAATAGGAGAGTCCTCGAACTTGATTCCCGGACAAGACGAATTAGACCCATGGACATATGGTGAGGCAATCCAAGACAAGGATGCAGATTCTTGGCAAACAGCAATGAAAGCCGAAATGGGTTCTATGTACCATAACAGAGTGTGGGAGCTAGTCGAACCACTTAATGAGATCAAACCCATTGGTTACAAGTGGGTGTATAAGAGAAAAAGAGGACCGAGGGGGGAAGGTGGAAACCTTCAAAGGCAAGACTAAATGGCGAAAAGGTTATACTCGGAAAGAAGGGATCGATTATGAGGAAACTTTTTTCGCCCAGTAGCCATGCTCAAGTCCATCCAAATTCTCTTATCGATTCTTTGTGCATCTCGACTTTGAAATCGGCAAATGGATGTCAAGGCGGCTTTTCTTAATCGGAAGTCTTGATGAAGAGATCTATATGCAACAACCCCAAGGCTTCATTGAAAAAGGCCAAGAACACCTGGTTTGTAAGCTCATGAAGTCCATTTACGGACTCAAACAGCATCGAGCTTGGAACCAATGTTTTGATCATGTTATAAAGTCTTATGGGTTTGATCAAAAGCAGTTGAAAGTTGTGTGTACAAAAGCGTGTCGAGCTGCATTGGTATTCTTAGTAATATCGTGAGGCGACATTTCGATCATCGGGAGCGATGTAAAGGTGTTATCACACGTAAGGGCATGGCTTTCAAAAGCGGTTTGATATGAAGGACTTAGGGAAGCCACACACGTCCTTGGGATCAAGATCACTTTCGAGATCTTAAAGAAAAGGATGATAGGCTTGTTGCAAGCTTCATACATGACTTTATCTTGAAACGATTAAACATCACGAGGATTTCAAGAAAGCCTTCGTACCTTTCGGACATGGAATCCATCTATTTAAGAAAATGTGCCCTAAGACACTAAAGGAGATAGATGACATGAGAGGCATTCCATATGCTTGAATTTTGTCGGAAGCCTTATGTATGCATTCTTTGTGTACTAGATCGGATATACGCTTTTGTCGTTGGCATGGTGGCAAGATATCAAAGTAACGGGGGAAAGAACATTGAATTTTAAAAACATTCTAAAAAAATCTGAAAAGAACTTCGGGATAGAATGTTAATTTATTAGTCGATAGTCTAATCCCCATCGGCTATACGGACTCGGATTTCCAATCGGACTTAGATTCGAGAAAAATCTACCTCGGTAGTGTGTTTTGCATGGGGGAGGAGCCATGACATGGAGAAGCGTCAAAATCGTCAGATTCTACCATGGGAGCGAATATGTAGCTACTTACGAGGCGTGAAAAGCGGTTTGACTCAAGAACTTCCTAGTGAACTTGAATGTAGTTCGAATTAGTTGAGAGAATCTTTTTTATTGTGACAATCTCTGGGGAGCGATTGCAAATTCAAGGGAACCAAGAGCCCACAAGGCCGGCAAACACATTGAAAGGAAATACCATCTTATACGAGATATCGTTAAGAGAGGAGATATAAGGTGGAAAAAATAGCGTCGAAAGACAACCTAGCATTTATTCTGAAAAGGGTCGCCTCGAATACATTCGAGAGACATGTGGAAGGAATGGGTGTCAAGACCATTGCCAATTGCTTTGAGTATAAGTGGGAAAAATTATTAAGTTCGTGTAGGTGACATTAGATGTCACGATTAGAACTACGAGACATGATGTAGTATACTTAAA
Source organism: Stenogyne calaminthoides (assembly GCA_037126765.1). Lineage (NCBI taxonomy): Eukaryota > Viridiplantae > Streptophyta > Magnoliopsida > Lamiales > Lamiaceae > Stenogyne > Stenogyne calaminthoides. Next base: position 31,019,705 of record JBBCBC010000021.1, read on the forward strand.
AAGTCGACTTTGAGTATAAGTGGGAGATTGTTGGGATTATCTTTGGAAAGTATGCTTTTACTTTGTATAATCAAAACTGAATTTCGGACTTATTCTTTGAAATAAATAGTTTATCACCGATGCTTTAAATATCATCGAATGTTATATATATTTCTTTGCATAAGCTGTTCAATAAATAAGACGTGTTACATTGTAGTTAATTTAGTGATACCGGATCACGTAAGATTAAATTAACAATCCTTGTAACTAAAAGTACACCATTCACGACCTAGATGGAAACGAACAATCCATCGTGAAAGGTTGAAGTGTAAGGCTCAGATTGGCTTGTCTTGACCAAGAGATTACACTATTGCATGACTAATGCACTGAATAGGACCTACAGGAGGACAAATTCTTCAGAACTGAACAAGGAAGAATTAGACCTCAGTGGTTCGTTATTTCTTAATCTTCGTTCCTTAAATAGGATCACGTGTGGTTGGTAACTATTGCTTTGACTTATCATGGGTAGAGAATCAACGAGATTCAATACTTTTTATCTTGGGCAATATTATTGCTCACATGTGATTGCTAAGATTTATCTGAAGAATCGTGAAAGTACGACTTGTTCGATTTGCCCCTTGGGAGGTTCATTAGTTTTATCATACCAAATCTTGCAAGTGGAACTAGTTTTCGGTATGGATAATAATGTTGAACCGTTCCTTAACCAAGGACAAAAGATATTAATTAATGGAAAGCTATTTCAATGGCTTGAATTAATTAATGGGCTAGATAATCTTAAACATGGGAAATATTAACCGGGAGCCATATTGACTGTAATATGGGTTAAGATGGATAGTGCAATATTAATTATGTAGTGAGATTAATTAATATTTATGGGCATGAATAATATTGTGGCTCAATATTGATAATTCAAGATCCATTGGAAGGTCCAATCTTAATTCTCCTAAAGGCCCCCTAAGTAGCCCAACATAAAGTCCAATAACTGAAAAAGGTGTTTAAAATAAAATAAATATTGTTGCCTTATTTTTCCTTCTATTTTCGAAAATTATGGATTAAAAGGGGAGAAAGATTTTCTTTGAATTTTGTTATGGAATGAAGATATGTATTCATGGAATACAAGATTATCTCATTAAATTCAAAAAATCTCCCACTTAGTCATCCATATAGTATATTTCGAAATTTTTGAGAAAAAAGGGGAAAGAAAGATTTTCTTGATTTTTTTGAAAAATATATTATGAAAGATATTTATTTCTTGAAATACAAGAATATCTCATAAATTCAAGAAGATCCAAATCTTGGATTCTTGCCCCTAATTTTCAAAAATATCCCATAACAAAGAGGAGTTGGGATTTTGTGGAATATTTTAATTATGGAGAAAAGAATATATGAGATATATTCAAGTTTTCTTGGGGATCAAGAAAAAGATTTTCCCATATTATTTTATCCTAAAAATTCGACCACCGCTCTTCTATAAATAGGGGATGAGTGTTTCATTCCCAAGTACAATTCCATGTGCTGGAAAAATTAGTAAATCCACAAAGGTGGTGCAACAAAGTTTACAAAGGGAATACTTGGGAAGGTTCTTTTGGTGTGTTTAATCAACGAGGCCATTACCATTCCAAGAGGTACGTTCACGTGAACTCGTAGAAATTCCGCATGCGTAGGATTTACGTGAATTGATTATATGCATGATTTGTTGTTGAATTATTATTTGAATTAATATAGGATTAATTCATGCTAGTAATAATTATCAGAATTAAATTTGTATTTAAATATTTATCCCGAATAGATCCGTGCAACTTATTCCCCAACAATATGATGCTCCACCAAGAGATGTCACTGGTGCTGGACCCCACAAGTCGTTGTGGACCAATTCTAGCTTCTGCTGCTTCAAGGTTCTGCCTCCCTTCGAAAAACTCACCCTTTTCTGTTTTCCGAATACACAGTCCTCACATAACCCGATGTCAACTGTCTTGAGGTCTGGCAGTTTACCCTTCGAACACATAACTTTCATCCCTTTCTCACTCATGTGGCCAGGACGACAATGCCACAAATCTGCATTCCCATTTTCACCTGCAAGAGCAATGTTGTCCCGGTTCCCTCCTTATTTCCTCGAGCCACTACCATTGCACCCTTGGATATCTTCCACATATTGCAACCAAAGATCACATTGTAAGCCTCATCAACAAGCTGCCCCACTAAAAGTAAATTCCTCTTCAATCCAGGAATATGTCTCACATCTCTCAACTGCAATACAGTTCCATTCGGTGTCTTGATCCGAACACCCCCCTTCCCTATGATTTCCAATGGCTCATCATCAGCAAGATAAACCTTCCCAAAATTCCCAGAAGTGTAGCCTTCCAATACGTCAGCCTTGCTTCATGAATGAAACAATGCTCCAGAATCTAACACCCAAGATTCTAGTGGACTGCTTACGCTCAAAATTAATGCATCTGAGACCTCATCAGTGGCAGCATTTGCTGAGTTGTCATCCTTCTTTGGTGCATTCGTTGGTGCCTTGCACTGGTTTTTGTAATGACCAAGTTCATGACAGTTGTAGCACTCAACTTGACTCTTGTCCTTCTTGGGCTTATCTTTGCCCCTCGACTTTGATCTACCCCGATTAGATTTCCCTTTGGATTACGACCGCCTCATTTTCTGACTCAAGGCTGATCCCGTGGTCACACCCAATTCTTTCCTGCGAATTTCTTCGCTCATGATCAGATCTCTAACCTCATCAAATTTAAGTTTCACTTTACCCGCCAAGCACTAACAAATTATTCTGGCCCCACTTCAACGTTCGCAAAGAAGACAACAAAATTAGGGCTTGAACCTCATCATCAAAATCAATCTCAGCCCGAGCTCAATTGGGCTATGGTCATATTGAACTCGTTGAGATGATTGACTACCACAATTATCCTCTGCCATCCTTAGGTTGAATAGCCTCCGCATCAGATGAACCTTGTTCGCTGCGGACGGCTTTTCATACATCTCAGTCAGAATCTCCAACATCTCCTTCGTGGTTTTTGGTTTTACTGTGTGTAGGGCGACGTTCCTGGATAACGATAGACGAACCACACTCATCGCCTTCCTGTCCAGCAACTTCCACTCGCCGTCCTTCATATCTTTTGGTTTTGAACCCAAAGGTTGATACAGATCTTTACCGTACAGGTAATCATCGATCTGCAATTTCCAGAATCTCAAAACCGTTCCATCAAATTTCTCAACAGATGATTTCCCTTCAGCCATCATAATTGCTCCCACCAGATCCTCTGAACCCGATGCTCTAATATCAGTTGTTAGGAATTAAACTGCAATTATGGAGAAATTGAGAGAACAAGAAATTAAAGAACACAAATTTTTGGTTACCCAGTTTGTCAGGAATGACTACGTCTGGGGGCACTACCAATCCAGGAGATATACTAAATTTTTGAGTGATTCCCAAATACAACAATTCAATAGATATTTAAAAATGAAACTGGGCTAAAACCCTAGATTTGGCCCATCTCGCCAGCCGAAAACCCCGACCTCGCTCCTTGGTCGACCTCGACTCAACTCCTCGAGTCGCCTTGTCCTCCATGGAAAGTGCTCGACCTCAAGCGAAAGTGTAGAACGCCTCTTGCTCCCTGGACTCCTTCCCCAACTCAGGCTCCATAACCCAACAATTATTTCATCCAAGACTCTAGTTTTCTCTAGTGCGATATCAACTCATGCAATGTAAGGTTCCAACAATATCATGTCAAGCAATAAACCCATTAGAGATAGTTTTTCTTCAAGTTTCTCTAAGTTTCTCTAGAATGAAAACAACTCAAGTGGAGCAATATATGATACTTTGATGAATGAAAATCCCCTTAGTAGTCAGCTTCATTTACATAACGTTGCTAGGAAAGGACCCGACCTACCTTATTATAGAATTAACTTGAGAAAATGGTAATAATCTAAGTGTTTCAATGCAAGAAAGAATGCCAGCCTATGCTTATTTAGAAAGATTATGCAAATATTATAATTCAACACAGTCAGAAATTGCTTTGGTGGAGCTACTACCTTCTTCATTAATTATGTTAAAAATCGGGAAATTTGAGTCAGAATCAGGAAAATACCATAAAAAAATTTTGAGCTACATTTTTGTACTCATGACATTTCTTGTAAAAAGATGCAATAGTTTGGAGCGAATAAATTGGTAAGACCTGAAACAAGTTTCATTTTCAAATTTAATAAGGGAAAACCAATGATTTTAAAACCGGTTTGAACCGGCCGGTTCAACCGGTTGGATCGGAACCGGCCGATAAACCGGTTAAAAAACACCTATATAACCGCTTTTAAGGTTGAACCGGTCAAAACCGGTCAAAACCGGTTCAACCGGGTAACCTGGTAATCGTAGAACCGGATCTTTTTCCTAATTTATTTTTTATTACACCTTTCACTAATGAACCAAAAAATAAAAAAACTCCCCTTAAAAACTGTTTTTCTCTGCACCACCCTACGACGTCATTGCCATCATCGTCGGCGTCCCACCCACATCACCCGTCGTCTTCAAACAGGTATGCTCTTTCTAAGTTTTTATCGAACAATTGCTTTCTTCAATAGAGACGATTGCCGACTGGTATGGTGTGTGGTGGAGAAGATAAACCAACAAGTTTGGTGAGAGAGAAAGTGATGTTGGAAGGAGGAATACATTTTTTGGAAGATAAAAAGAGTGTCTCAAGTGTTGCATTGGGAAGATAATATCTAATATGGTGGCTATTCCCAAGAGAATCCAACTGCTCTTAATTAAAGAGAAGGATTTTAGTCACCCACATACTGTTAATGTTTAATTTGGGTCAACTATGTTTCAACCCATTTATTAATGCACTTGGTTCTTAATCCATAATTATATTATATTTGCATTATGATAACTAACGTGTGGTCCTCAAAAATTTGCTAGTGTACTTGGTGGGATAAAAATGGCAGTAAGTTAATCTAAATTTAGTTTATTTTATTAATTTTAATATAGAAATAAAATATTGAAAAAAATATGTGTAGTACCATTTAACCGGTTGGACCACCGGTTAAACCGGTTGAACCGCCAATCGGTGCTTAGTCCGGTTTGATCACCGGTTCGGTTATGAAAATATTGGGGAAAACCACAAATTAATATAGACCTAACAACATTGATATGAGTTTGATATGCAATGCTCAAACATTTCTATTTGTGAAGGCACATCTAACGAGAACAATTGACTGGCATCAGACAATGCTCAACTGAAAAAAAATGGTATGCTTTTTCTAGAGGAGTTCAAAATCAGAAATTCACTTTCATTAAATATCTACTCTTGGGACTCTTGCTATTTGAGGTGAGAAAAAATATTGGTTAAAAAAAAAATAACTATATATTTTTGAATACTTGTCTCCAATACTTTCTGCTTGGATCTGTTAAATCTAAATTAGGATACTTGTAAAATTTCAATTAGAACACTGCAATATTTTCTACTGAAATGTCAAAAAAATTAAACTATTGACATGCGAATATATCCATCTTATAATATTAAATTATATGATGATCCAATGTATAAACGAAAATACTTGAAGTTCATGTTTAATTATTACAAGTGTACTTATTTTTTGTCAAATTTTTATTGAAATATTTTATTAATTAACAACACAGTGATTATCAATTGTTATTTAATGTATCTCATAAGTTAGTATTTATAGTTTTTAGAGAATTTTGTGCCCCAACATTGTGTTTGTTGAGTACTTACACATACATATTATTGACAAGAAAAAAACTTTATTTTTGTCAAGTTTTATGTATGTTTGTAGGTGGTTTTTTTTTTTAAACTAAAATCCCAAAAATAAACTGAAGACCTATAACGATTTCAAGACCTTGCATCATTATGTTATTGGATGTTTACTTTTACATTTGAAACGAAACAAAAACTTAAAATTGTTTGTTATTAGCTTGCCATAATACCTAGTTTAGAAAAATGTAACAAAATATCATACCAAAATGCTCAAAGAAGGGAGCATTTGCTAGAATGACTATAGGGGCCCGTTTGGCTAAGCTTATTTTAAATATCTTATAAGCTCTAATATCTTATAAGTTGTTTTGAGAGCTTATAAGATGTAATTTTAAATAGTTTATAAGTTGTTAAAGTGTTTGGCTAATAAAACTTATAAGTTGTTTAATAGCAATTTTTTAAAAACTAATTTTTTAATTTTAAAATTAATATAATTTTTTCAATTTTTTTAATAATATATTTTTTTCAAAAATAAATATATTTTTCCAAAAAAAAAAAATCGATTTTTTTAATAATTTTTTTTCCAGAAAATATTTTTTCGAAAATAAATAATTTTTCAGAAAAAAATCGAAAATATTGAAAAAAAAAATTCAGAAAATAATTTTTTTCGAAAATAAATATTTTTTTCAGAAAAAAGAATCGATTTTTTTTTTTCGAAAATAAATTTTATTTTTCAGAAAATAATTTTTTTTTTCAATTTTTTTTTTTCGAAAACAAAAAACGGGCCAGATTGGAATTAACTCGGTCCGAGTTTGGGCCGGGATGGGTTGAGATATGATATAACTTATTTAATTTTTGTAAAATAAGTGGGATATCCCAACTTATTTTTTTGGAGTTTATAAGCTCTAAAGAGCTTATTTTTAGATCTTATAAGATGTTAGACATCTTATTTTACCAAACAAAATTAATGAGCTTATAAGCTCTTAAACAACTTATAAGTTGTTTTAAAGAGCTTATAAGATGTGCCAAACACCCCTAAGTTTTAGTTCAAACTCACCAAAACTCATACATACTGAATTTTATGTTTTTTTACAGAACTGACAACCCTAATTATATTAGAAGGAATGATTTTGAGTAATGTGTGCTTTATGTTGCATTGACGTCATATATCTTATTGAGTATGAAAAATGATCTCGGCTTTCATGCACCGCTTGGGTGGGGTGGCCGGGGTGAGGCCTCCTACTGATCCAAGTGGAGAGAGTGTGTGTGTAGTGCGACCTCTTGCATTTTCTAGCATCGGCGGGAGTGGTCGCTCATTCTGCCTAGTCACTGGGTTATGGTTCCTTTTTGCTTGGCCTTTTAGCCTGAGGCGACCCCTCTGTCTTGGCTCATTATTTGCCCGGGGACGCTTGATGAACTCGTCCAACAACCTATCCTCATACAGTCTCTAGAGTTATTTCAGTAGGTCTCTACACTCAATCGTGTAGTGACTCGCTTGGCCGTGGTATTGACAAACTTGTTCAGGTTCTGTTTGCTCTTTTCCTTGATCGGACGAGGCGGGAGGAACAGTTCTCGACCTTTGATCTGCGTGTAGACATGACTAGGTGTCATGCCTAAGACTTCCATAAACTTCACTAATATTGTCTCTTCGAATAGTTTGAAGTTGTCGGGTGCCTTGTAGTAGCCCCCCGTTTTTCTTGGACCTTCTCTTCGGCTTCGCGACCTCCCTGGCTTCGGAGAATCAGGATTCTAGAAGTTCCGCAGTGTGTATCAAGTCGCTAGCCCACTTTCTGAAGTCGGCGTAACTTGTTGGGTAATTGGCAGTCATGCGCCGCCACATCTTGGTTATCTTTTTGAGGTCGCTAACGGCCCCAAGTTGTTTCGCCTCATCCCCTAAGGGATGTCCTTCAAGGATGAGTTATCGATCCTTTCAACATAGGATCGATCAGACTCATTCTCGCCTTGCTGAGTGTTCATCAGGCGCTGCTTGGTTGCTGGTCGGGAGGCATTGTTGAGAAGTGGCTCAAGAATAGTGGGCGAGTTGTTCGAAAGTGTCCACCGAGAAAGGGGGCAGTGAGGTAAACCACATATGAGCCTGGTCTCTCAATGTTAGTGAGAATAACCTACACTTGGTTGCGTCGGTTGCTCCCGTAGATGTCATGTAGGAATTATATTTCGCTACATGAACCCTTGGATCCGAGCTCCCACTGTAGCGATCTATAGACGTTGTGTTAATTTTTCGTTGGGTGGGAGCCAGGGTGACCATCGCACCCAGTGGAGAACCTGGGACGATAAGATTAGTATATGTTCCTATCTGACCATTCCGATTCTCTACCCGTTCCAGCAGTGCATGGACCGTACGGGCCAATGCAGCGACTTGAGCGTTGCGAGGATCTGGGTCGGGAAAGCCCTCAACCCGCCGTTGTTATGGATGGCGAGCCCTTCAGCACTTCTTTGTGATGCACAATCAGTGCATACGCAAGATCGCGTTCTACTTACTCTTCATTTCGAGGATGAGAATGGGCCTCATCCTCGACATTCACTTGAGCTTTCCGTGACCCCGGATTCCGAGGCGATTGAACAAGCTGTTTGAAACTGCTGGTCTTCTAGTATGGGGGCACCGGTAGTCCGGTGTTGATGTTTCTCGCCGCCGTGAAGGCCAGTTGGCCAGCTGACCGTCTCTCCTGGATCAGGGGGCCCTTGCATTTAGAGGTACCCGTGCCATTGCCAGCCTTCTTGATCGGGAGTTGTTCCTCCGGGCCATCAAAAGTGATCCGCCTCTTGTTGAGGATAGCCATGATGGCCTTTTCATCTTCAGGGGTCCGAATGAGACTCCCCCAGCCTGGAACGGCAATAGCAACCACTTGTTGAGAATGATGTGAGCTCATGGAGGCCTCTACCCCATCACGAGCATCGATTTCACGTCTTGTAGCGTCATTCTGGTTGATCTCCATTACAAATGAACAGATGGTGGGTTTTATAAAGAATGTTTGAACAATCAGTAGACTTTTCCCACAGACGGCGCCAAATTTTGTGCTCCGGTTAATATTCCGGCCAACAAGTAATTATCAAAGGTGAATTAACTATTGAAATGAACAGAAATGCAATTATGAGATCGGAATTTGGTGACCCTGTTCGTCGGTGAATTAAACTAACAAAGCTAGGAATGTTTTATTATTCTCTGCCTAAGAACACTAAAATGCCAACATCCTACAAGTGTGGCCATCGAGACTTATTTATACTGGAATTCCCACATATGGGCAGGCGATTATACAAGGAATATCATTTAATGATTGTTGGGAGATGAATTTAATATAAGATATTTTGATTAGATCCCAAAACACCTGAGTATGACATGTATCAGGACATCTTGGTAGAATATGACTCAGGTTTCAAATAATTAGCATTTCAAGAGAATCTGCACCATGTATAGTCAGCAAATTCAGATCAGGATAGGTTAGTAAAAGTTCTGAAGACCTGAAGATCCTGAAGGCCCTGAAGACCGAAGATCCTGAAGACCGAAGACCCTGAAGATGTTTTGTACAGAAGCATAAGATCCTGAACAACTATTTTATAAATAGTGTTATGTTCAATCTTAGTACAAACAAAGAGAATGTTATGCATTCGTAGGCTTTAAGGAATGTATCGGTTCAGTGGAGTTGACCAAAAAGAGCCGTTTATTTTTCTCTGATCAAAGGAAGATTTCGACCAATGAGGAGGCGACAACAGCGTACTTTACTGACACTGAAAATGACATCTTAGTACAAACAAAGAGAATGTTATGCATTTGTAGGCTTTAAGGAATGTATCCGATCCTACAGAAGCAAGTGATTGGCTGCTTAGCTGCGTATTACCCAAACCATGCAAGGGCTTGTTCAAACCCTAATATAGTCATTTATCACTAACCAAAAGAGGAAACCCTTGAAGCTATCTCCTTCAAGGGATAGTTTTTCAAGAGTGACTCTTAGAGTTACCTATAAATACCGAAGGTCTTGCACTCATTCAAGGTTATGGAAAATCAAGCAACTCCAGAGCTCATACTTATTCAAGTTTGTTTTTGAAGCACTCGAAACCCTACAAGATTTTCCAAGTGTTTCACCTTGAAGAGAGCTCACATAATAAGCCTAGCATTGTTAAGATCCAAAGCTTAGTAGAGATATGCTAGCCTTTACATTCTATTTTTATTGTAAAGGATATCTCAACCATAGTTGGAAACCAAACCAAAACCCAAACCCTAAGTGTTAGAGAGTTTGAGTGGTTGATTGTTTGAAAGTTGTTAGAAAGTTGTAAGAGTTAGTAAGCTGCGTTGTTCAGTCTGAAAGCTTGAGAGAGAATAGTAGTTCTGAGTACTAGGACTCAAGAAGTTGATCCTAGGGATCAGATTGCCTTTGAAAGGTGATTTGGTTAGTGTACCTTGGCACTCTAAACCAAGCAGATTCCAAAAGTGTTTAAGAATTCCCATGTGGATCAGGGAGAGTGGACGTAGGAGCTTGAGTCTCTGAACCACTATAAGTTTGTTGTGTTATTTACCTTCTGTATTGCATTTAAAGTGTTGCATATTTTCATTGAAGGATTAAAATATTTTTCTAAATTCAGTTGGAACCAAACCACTGAACTTGTATTAAACTATTCACAACCTAGACACTGTTTTCATAAGGAAAAGGTATTTTCAGCTAAGTAAAACGAGTATTGAAAGTGTGTGTGAATGTATTTTTCAAAGTGTTGTTGAAAATATTGTGAAACATGTAAAACAACAAATGACAACTGAAGTATAAAAAATGCAGTGCAAAGGATTTCCAAAATTGTGTATAGTCTATAATCACACTATACAAACCTCATGGTTAAAAACATCACTATAACAAGTAGTGAGATGCACACGAACCTTACACAAGATCCTAAAAGGTGTTGTGAAAAACCACACACCAAAAATCAATCTATTAAATCAAGTAACTAGTAATCATATTCAACCTAAAACTTGATCTAATAAGATAAAATCAATACTGATGGGAAATGTTGGAATACACTCGACCAGTACAAATAGACATAACATCGACCCTCACACTCCACTCACGGTTGTGTCTCGGATGCTACTCTCTTAAGTTTGAAGTATAGAAAATGGTATTTCACTTTAACTCAACTTTGAATGTCGACCAATGCAGTCTATTTATAGACTTGAAGACCAACTGCATTGTCCTATCCACTAGGCTTTGATAGCCTTGAACATCTTCTCCACTATCTCCATGATCTTGGTGTAACCACCCATGATCTTTCTATTCTCACTCCATCACAGTGCAACCGCTTGACAATATCTGAAATTGTCTTCAACCTGCAACATAGGAAACATAGAAAAGCACATCTAATAAAACGGAACCAGTGTTAGGAGAAAGGGCAAATTTATGATGTTGTGCAGAATGTTGTCCAACATCTGGAACAACATCTGTTCAACATCAACAAACTCCCCCAATTTGGACTTTCTACTACAACACACCTGATGTTAAAAATAACATCCAAACTTGTGTCAGGAAAGAAACAAATAATAGTCATTCAGAGAACAACTACTATTCAACCAAATAATAATTTAAAAACAGACAACAAACACAAGCACTAAGTACATCAGCAGTGTACTTAGGCCAACGAAGTATCCAACATAAAGTAAATGATAGAAAGACAAATCTATCATCTAGTTGTCCATTAACAGAGTTTATAAAATAAAGAGCAATAAGTAAAAGATTACAACACGGAAATGATTTATAGTGAAGTATAGGGAAGGACTGGGCCATTGGAATGGCTGCATCTCCATAATCTGCAAATGCTCCCCCATACACCAAAAACTCCCCTGTCTTGAATCTGATCACCAGTTATCAGCTCCATATAGCTGAATAATGATAGCAACACTCTCTGTGGACATACTCTCCCTGTTAGGAGTCTTCTTCAGCTCATCATCATGTTGGGATTATACTGAAAAGTATGCTTTTACTTTGTATGAAAGAACTTATTTTTGAAATAAATTGTTTATCACCGATGCTTTAAATATGATTGAATGTTATATATATTTCTTTGCATAACGTTTCAATAATTAAATGCGTGTTACACTATAGAAAGAAGATTAAATTAAGGATCCCTTGTAACTATAAAGCACGCCAATCATGACCTAGATGGAAATGAACAACCATCGCGAAAGGTTGAGGTGTAAGGCTCAGATTGGTTTGTCTTGACCAAGATATTACACTAGTGCATGGTGAATTTGAATAGGACCTACAGGAGGATAAATTCTTGAATCGAACAAGGAAGAATTAGACCTCAATGGATCGTTGTTTCTTAACCTTCATCCCTTAAATAGAATCACGTGGGATCGGTAACTATTGCTTTGACTTATCATGGGTAGCGAATCGGAGAGAGATTCAATACTTTTTATCTTGGGCAATATTATTGGTCACATGTGATTGCTAAGATTTAATCTGAAGAATCGTGTGCAAAACGCTTGCTTGATTTGCCCCTTGGGAGGTTCATAAGCTTTATCATACCAAATCTTGCAAGTGGAATTTGTTTGGGTATGGATAATAATGTTGAATCGCTCCTAACAAGGACAAAAGATATTAATTAACGGAAAGCTATTTGGTGGCTTGAATTAATTATTGGGCTAGATAATCTTAAATTAGGAAATAATGACCGGGAGCCATATTGATCGTAATATGGGTTAAGATGGATAGTGCAATATTAATTATGTAGTGGGATTAATTAATATTTATGGGCTTGGATTATATTGTGGCTCAATATTAGATATTCAAGATCCATTAGAAGGTTCAATCTTAATTCTCCTAAAGGCCCCCTGAGTAGCCCAACAAATAGTCCAATAACTGAAAAGGTGATTAAAATAAAATAAATATTGTTGCTTAATATTCCTCTAAATTTTCGAAAATTGTGGATAAAATAGGGAGAAAGATTTTCTTTGAATTTTGTTATGGAATGAAGATATGTATTCTTGGAATACAAGATTATCTCATTAAATTCAAGAAATCTCCCACTTGGTTATTCATAGTGAGATTTTCGAAATTTTTGGAAAATAGAGGGCAAGAAAGATTTTCTTGATTTTCTTGAAAAGATATTATGGAAGATATGTATTTCTTGAAATACAAGAATATCTCATAAATTCAAGAAGATCCAAATCTTGGATTCTTGCACTATATTTTCGAAAATAATCCATATATGAGGAGGTGGGATTTTTGTGAAATATTTTAATTATGGGAAAGAGAATATATGGGATATATTCAAGATTTCTTGGTGACCAAGAAAAGTCTTATCCCACATTGAAAAATAACATAAATTTTCGTCCACCCTCTCTCCTATAAATAGGGGATGATTAGTTCATTCCCAAGTACAATTCCATGTGCTGGAAATATTAGCAAATCCACATACGTGGTGCAACAAAGTTTATTTTTTCCTTTTGTTAATTGTTCGCGAGTATCCTTCCACCGGATTGTTGAACAAGGGCTAAGGGAATACTTGGGAAGTCCTTTTGGTTAGTCCGTCCGACCGAAGACACTGCCATCCCGAGAGGTACGTTCACGTAAACCCGTAGATTCCGCATGCGTAGGTTTTACGTGGCTTTTTATATGCATGATATGTTGTTGTAATTATTATTTGAATTAATATAGGATTAATTCATGCTAGTAATAATTAATGAATTAAATTTGTATTTAAATATTCACCCCGAATAGATCTGTGCAACTCATTCCCCAACACATTAGTGTCAGGGCTATCATCAACTGGTTCAGGAACAATCTGGGTTCATTGAGGCCATGAAGGTTTAAAGGTTTGAATTCACCGGAGAAGAAGGTTTTGAGTGAGAAGGGTTTGCGCGAGTTTGTGAATGATCAGGAGTGACAGAAGGGTTTTGTTTTTCAGCCATTTCACCGCCTTTCTGTCCAATCAAATTAAAGCACAGGCAATTAAAATAATGAAATGAGAAAATAGATGTGACTGAAAATATAGAAATAACATAAGTAACAACAACAAACCTTGATTCCAATGTGCAACAATAATGTTTTCAGCTTTCAATATTAAACATCACAAACAAATCGACCATAAATAGAGATCAAAGCGGAGGTTATTATACACACCCACAAAAGTCGATCATAAGTGGGAACAAAAGGTAACCACCCACTAAAATGCAAGTTGTGATAGTGTGCTGTGTAAGAAAACCGCCAAAAATATTTTGAAAACCAGGGAACCATATCCAAAATCAAATAAACGCACATCAGTTCAAATAACTTGTTTAAACCGTGAATTCAACTTATCCAGAACATTAACCAAATTATGTATGATAGATAAAGTTCGAATCACTAAAGATTTCATAAAATGTCAGCACACATATATCTCAACACTCAATTTTGCATGAAATTCATCATCAAAGTGTTGTTTATTTTGAATTTTTCATTAAAAACATGTTCACATTGATCCATCTTTTCAAAAGAGTGCAACGTAGTAACGAGCTCCATGCCCAGTAGTTACTCAATGGACTGTGAACAAACATGGATGTATATTTAATCACCTTTTGAAAAGAGAACATCGTAGTAGCGAGCTCCGTGTCCCATAGTTACTCAGTGATTACACATCTAAGTTGTGCTTTATTTTTTCAATGCATTTAAGAGATATATGCCCAGGACTCTGTTTCTAAACCATGATTCAAACAATAAGATCAAACATCTAGTGTTTATTTTCAGATATAGCAAAGACCAAGAGATTTTCTAAGTGAAGAAAACCTCTCATTATCAAGGGCTTGTGTGAAAATATCAGCAAGTTGTTTTTCAGTAGAAATGTACTCTAACTTCACAACTTCTTTCTCTATAAGATCTCTTATAAAGTGATGTCTTATACTTATATGCTTAGTCAAAGAATGTTGCACAAGATTCTTGGAAATATTGATAGCACTAGTATTATCACAATAAACAGTCAAAATACCACTTTCCAACCCATAATAATCAAACATCTTTTTAAGTCATAGCAGTTGAGTGCAGCAACTTCCAGCAACAACATATTCCGACTCAGCTGTTGATTGTGAAACAGAGTTATGTTTCTTACTATGCCAAGAAATAATGTTGTTTCCCATGTAGAAACATTCTCCACTAGTACTTTTTTTGTCATCACAATCACCTGCCCAATCTGCATCACTATAGCTAACTAAAGAGCAATTAGTATCATTTGAGTACCAAATACCTAGATCACATGTCCCAGCCACATATCTTATAATTCTTTTTACAGAATTAAGATGTAATTCCTTTGGATATCTAGCACAAAGACAGACACTATACATAATATCAGGCCTACTAGAAGTTAAGTACAAAAGACTACCAATCATTGATCTATACAAAGTAGGATCAACATTTTTTCAAACAAGTCTCAACTTTTGAGTTGAACCCATAGGGGTTTTCATAGTTTTAACATTTTTAAGAACAAACCTTTTCACCAAATTCTTAGCATATTTGTTTTGAGAAAAGAAAATACCATCTTTCATTTGTTTGATTTGAAGACTTAAAAAGAAATTTAGTTCTCCAACCATTTCAAAAGTACAAGTCATTTCTTTAACAAAACTCTCAAGCATATCATTACAAGTTGAACCAAATACAATATCATCAACATATATTGAGCAACCATGATATCATTCTTAGAATTTTTAATGAACAATGTTCTATCAGCTTCACCTCTCAAAAATCCAAACTCAAGTAAGAAATCAGTAAGTCTACCATACCAAGCTCTAAGTGCTTGTTTTAAACCATACAAAGTTTTCTTTAACTTGTAAACATGATCAGGAAATTCCACATTTTCAAAACCTTTAGGTTGTTCAACATAAGTTTTATCATCCAGAATACCATTTAAGAAAGCAGCTTTAACATCCATTTGATGCAAGTTAATGTTAATGAAACAAGCAATAGCAAGAAGTAATCTAATAGATTCAATTCTAGCAACAGGAGCAAATGTTTCATCAAAGTCCATTCCTTCAACTGAGTATAACCTTGAGCAACCAATCTAGCCTTATTTCTCACAATATTACCAGATTCATCGGTTTTATTCTTGAAAATCCACTTTGTTCATATGACATTAATATCAGAATTAGGTCTAGGTACAAGTGTCCAAACATCATTTCTTTCAAACTGATTAAGCTTTTCATGCATAGTATTTATCCAGTTTTCATCATCAAGAGCTTCTTTCACATTTTTAGGCTCAATTTCAGAATGATAACACTCAAAAGTTACCTGATTGCATATGGATGACATGCAAACTGATCTTACAAGGTTATTGATGTGAATACTCATTCATCTTCTAGTTTGTACAACAGTGGTAGCTTCTCCAATGATCTGATCTTATGGATGACTTTTCATTATCTTTGTTGAGGGAACCAAATGTTTTGGATACTGTGAATCTTGTGACAGATTTTCAGTATTTTTTGGGCAATGTTGCATCAGATGTTGAAGGAACATTTTGATCAACATCCATACTATCTTCAGTGTCATCAGTGGATACTTCTATCAAATCTGATACATCATCTTCAACACTTTTACTTGCAAGACTTGTAAATTCATCAAATACCACATTAACAGATTCTTGCATTGTATCAGTTCTCAAGTTATAGATTATATATGCCTTGCTATTCTTAGAATATCCTAAGAAAAATCCTTTATCACTCTTAGAATCAAACTTGTGCAACTGATCTCTATCATTCAAAATGTAACAAATATAACCAAAAACATGAAAGTATTTCAAATTTGGTTTCTTGTTGTTCAGAATCTAATAGGGAGTACAATTACTACCAGAACGAATATAGACTCTATTTACAATGTGACAAGCAGTATTCAAAGCTTCAGCCCAGGATTTCTTAGACAGACTTTTTGAGGTTAACATAACTCTTGTCATTTCTTCAATTTCCATAGGACCCATTAGATCCATATGAATCAAATCACAACACATGTTTGTTGTACATGCTGATAACATTTGATGTGTTGTCCTTACTTGCTTACCTTTCTAGCATGGTCCACATATTTTTCCTTTTTCAAAATTAAGATCAGGTAAACCAATAATGACAAGATCTGTCATGATTTTCGAATATACGTAATTAGCATGACCAAGTTTTTGATGCCACAAAATAATATCATCTGCTTTAGCAATTTTACAAGTATGGTTTGAACCAATCAAATTGCACTTATCAGTAGATATATTGCCAGTCATTAAACATTCATCATTCTTATCAAACACATAGCATGAATTCTTGTCAAATTTCACATGTAAATCATCATCACATAACTGACTAATACTAATCAGATTAGCAAGTAAACCTTTTACATGTAACACATTTGTTAACTTTGGAAAACCAGGAACATTCAAGGTTCCTTTACCAACAACTTTACCTTTTGAACCACCACCATATGGACGAATATGACCTACTCCAGCACAATAAAAACAGATATACTCTTTAAACAAACCATCAGATTTCTTTTGTTTACCTTTCAAAGGTTTTGGCAAAGAAGTTCCAGCTTTTACAAAAGAAATAGGTTCATAGTGTTGGGGTTATACGTGAAAGTATGCTTTTACTTTGTATAACCTATGTATTATACACTTATTTACCGAAATAAATTATTTATTACTGTTGCTTTAAATATGAATGAATGTTATATATATTTATTACAAATTGTTCATATAATAACACATGTTACATTGTAGTTAACGTGGTGATACCAGATCACAGAAGATCAAGTTAACAGTCCCTTGTAAACTAGTGCGTGTTTCACAACTTAGATAGATCCGAACAATCTATTGGTAGAAGTTGATGTGTAAGTCTCAAATTGGCTTGTCTTGACCAAGAGATTGCACTAGTGCATTCGATGCGCTGAAGCGGACCTGCAGAGAGGATAAATTTACTCACACTGACTTATGGGATGAAGAGTTAGACCTCAGTGGTTGTTGATTTCTTAATCTTTGTCACTTAATAAGGACTGTGTGCGATTAGTAGTTATTGCTTTGACTATAAATGGGAAGAGAATCATTGCGACTTCGATACCCAATATCTTGGATAATAATATTAATTGTACGACAGTTTCTAAATTAATACATTAAATCATGTGCTTGCAATGTCTTGCATGATTGGTTCCTTGGTGGGCTCGGAACTTTTATCATACCAAATCTTGCAAGTGAAATTAATTTTCTGGTATGGATAATAAAGTTGAGTTGTCATTACTCCAAGGATAAATATATTAATTAATATAAAGTTTTTTCAGTGGCTTAATTAATTAATGGAATAAATAATCTTAAACACGGAAAATAACGATCGGGAGCCATATTACCGTAATATTGGTTAAATTGGATAGTTCAATATTAATTATATAGTGGTATTAATTAATATTAATGGAGCTGAATTATATTGTGGCTCAATATTGGAATTTATAAGCCCATTGGAAGGTCCATTTTAATTCTCCTAAATAAAAGGTGCTTAAAATAAATTAAATATTTGTTGCATAATTATTCCTTATTTTGAAATTTATTAAAGAAAAGAGGGAGAAGGATTTTCTTGAAAAGATTTTATGAAAAGGAGATAAGTATTCTTGGAATACAAGGTTAACCCATAAATTCAAGAAATCTCCCACTTGGTCCCTTTAATGTGAAAATTTCGAAATATATGGGGATAAGGAGAATAAAAGATTTTCTTGATTTTCTTGGAAAGATTTTATGGAAAAAGATATGTATTCTTGAAATACAAGAATATCTCATAAATTCAAAAAAGATCTAATCTTGGTATTTTTCTCCTTATTTTTTTCAAAAATTAAGAGCAAGATAAGGTGTGAGATTTTTGTGGAAAAATACACATGGAAAGAAGAATATATGAGATATATTCAAGATTTTTTGGAGATCAAGAAAAGATCTATTCTAACCTTTTCTTAGCCAATAATTTCGACCACCCCATATGTTATAAATAGGGGATGAATTCTTTTCATCCCCTACAGTTCCATGTGTTGGAAATATTAGAAATCCACAAAGGTGGTGCAACAATTATTTATTTTTCCTTTATTTATAAATTGTTCATTGGAGAACCTTCTACCGGGGTTATTGAACGAGGACTTGGGAATACTTGAGAAGGACTTTTGGTGGATAGCCAGTTACTTGATCTTGTCCGTCTCAACGATTGTCTCTCCAACGAGTATGTTTACGTAAACTCCTAGAAATATTCCGCATGCTAGGATCTTTTACGTAAAATATTATTTGCATGTCATTGTTGGATTAATTATTATTTGAATTCACTTAGATTAATTCATGCTAATAATAATTGTTAATTTAAATTTGTGTTTATGAGGTCATCCCGATAGATCCTGCATATGTTATCCCAACACACAAGATATAGGAGTATTCTCAAAAGTTTTCTCAAAACCAAGTCCAACATTACCATATCTACCAACCATTAAGGCATCATTCAATTCAGTAGTGCTAACAGAAAACTTTTTAAAACTTAGAGTAGTGCTTTTAAGTTCATCTTTCAAAGCAGAAATTTCCACATCTTTTATAGTTAAAAGAACTTCAAGCTTTACAAGATTCTCTTTCAAATCTAAATTTTCTAAAGATAAGGAACTCAACACCTATTTTTGAGTTTCTAAATCAGATTTGAACTTCAGATATTCAGAGTTACATTCAACAAAATTTGAAGTTTCAGCATTCAGAATAGTTACATCAAAACAATTAATCTCAGAATCATATTTACTAAATGTTGTTTCAGATGTTGTGTTAACATCTGAATCTGCTTCAGACCAATAATCATCGAGATCATCATCAAATGTATCATCATAAACTATTCTAGCAGACATATCACTTAGTTAACATATATCAACATCAGTTTCTTCATTAGAATCATCACTTAAGGTAGCATTAAAGTTAATTTTTTTCCTAAGCATAGTATTAGCACATTCATTAGCATAATGACCATATCAAGAACATGCATCACATTTAACCTTTTTCTATACTCAGGATCATATTTGAACTTGTTATCCTTATTAAATTGTCTAGGTTGATTAAAACTGAAGGATTGACTTGGAACAAGCTTTTTATCAGAGGGAGATGCATTCTGATTAAATTTATCTTTTGGTTGAAAATTATCATTTGGTCTTCTGAACTTTCCTTTTAGAAATGATTTGAATTGCTTAGTGATAAGAGCAAATTGTTCAGAAATATTTTCATCACATAAATCAGAAACATCATCATCAGAATCAACTTCAGTAACATAAGGATGTTTACCAACATTATCAGAAGTTTCACCTCTAAAAGCAAGTACTTTCTTGTCTTTATCTTTCTCATGTTTATCATCATCTAACATATTTGATTTAATCTCATAAGTTTTCAAAATACTAATCAACTCATTTTGACTCAATAAGGCAGTGTTCTTAGCCTCTTCTATTGCACATACTTTAGCATCAAATCATTTAGGAACAGTTCTAAGAATTTTATTGAATAACCAAGTGTTGAAAATTGGATCACCAAGTGAGTGTGACTCATTAACAATCTCACTTATTCTTTCATTGTATGATGAAATGTTCTCATTATCTTTCATTTTCAAGTTTTCAAACTTGGTTCCCAATATTTTGAGTCTAGTCCTTCAAACACTTTCTGATCCTTCACAATGTTCCTGCAATATTTTCCAGGCATCCTTAGAAGAAACACAGTTAGATATTAGTTTAAACATCGAAACATTAGTAGCAGTAAAAACCGCATTAAGGGCTTTAGAAATAAAATTGGACGATGCACATTCATCATTGGACCAATTAATATCCTTTTTCACTTGCGATTCTCCATCTTTATCATAAATTGTCTTTGGTAGATTCCAACCAGATAACACACTACGCCATGCTCTCTCATCTATAGACTTAATATACATGCGCATTTTAGGTTTCCAGTATGGGTAATTTTATCCATCCAAAATTGGAGGTTTTAAAGAAGGAGTCAGTGGATAATCCATTGCAAAAACACACTTTAAACACAGGACCTTTAACTTAGTGTATCAAGTTTATGGCTCTGGCGCCAACTGAAAGTGTGTGCGCGCGTATTTTTTCAGAGTGTTGCGGAAGTATAAAAACGCAGCGCAAAGGATTTTCAAAATTGTGTATAGTCTATAATCAGACTATACGAACCTCATGTTTAAAAACATCACTATAACAAGTAGTGAGATACACACGAACCTTATACAAGATCCTAAAAGGTGTAGTGAAAAACCACACGCCAAAAATCAATTTATTCAATCAAGTAACTAGTGATCTTATTCAACCTAAAACTTGATTTAATAAGATAAAATCAATACTTATTGGAATACACTCGACCAGTACAAATAGACATAACATTGACCCTCACACTCCACTCACGGTTGTGTCTCGGATGCTACTCTCTTAAGTTTGGAGTAGAGCAAATGGTATTTTACTTTAACTCAAACTTGAATGTCGACCAATGCAGTCTATTTATAGACTTGAAGACCAACTGCATTGTCCTATCCACTAGGCTTGGATAGCCTTGAACATCTCGTCCACTATCTCCATGATCTTGGTGTAACCACCCATGATCTTTCTATTCTCACTCCACCACAGTGCAACCGCTTGACAATATCCGAAATTATCTTCAACCTGCAATGTAGAAAACATAGAAAAACACATCTAATAAAATGAAGTCAGTGTTAGGAGAAAGGGCAAATTTATGATGTTGTGTAGAATGTTATCCAACATCTGGAGCAACATCCGTGCTACATCAACAAATATAAACTTAGGGCCTATACTTTCCGCACCTTATAGATAGTTATCAAACTGAACAACTATTCTGAGTATTCAGTAAGGTTGTTATCTGTGCCAAGCTACTCAGGATTGTAGCACTCAGAATCAGTTGAGCTAATCTGAAGGACTGAAAGTTGCTCAGGGTTATTGTCTCAGTAGACTTTGACTCAGGGTGATTTGTGCTTTTCAGGACTAAACTCAGGAAGGCCTGACTCACTGATCAACAAGGTTTTTAAAAGTTGAAAATTTTTCTACATGTGTATTCTACCCCCCACACCCCCACACATGTGTGACTCGAACTTGGGACCAACAATGGTGCTTCAATCCCTCTAGCCGAGAATTCCGCCTTGCCAGGTTATTGGTCGCCTCAGTTAGTGGGCGCCATTTGCGGACCGAGCTTTAAGGGTGAATCTTGCGGCTTGTTGGGAGTTTGCTCCATATTGGTAAGATTCGCGACTTCACGACCTCCGGCATTCGGAGTTCTGTTCAAGTCACTCTTCCTGATCGCTAGCAGCGACCTGTTGGCCTTAGGTGATGGATTCTTGCCTTAATTCATTTTGTCTGGTCATTGACCGGCGACTTGTCAGCTTTATGACTTTTCCGTGAGTCGGGTTTATTCTCTTTACAACAATTAATATAGCTTTTATTTTTTTTGGAATTGTGATTTATAAAAATATTATTTGATAAATATGAATTTTATATTAGATGTTAAACATGATCTTAAAATGTATGAGTCCTTGATTGTTAGGTTCTATTCAGGTCCCGTATTTATAATTTTCTAACTATCTGATTTTAAATCGATAAGAAAAATCAGTTATGCCATAAATTTACAATTTTACTATCTTTAATGTTTGAATTGATAAAACTCATTCTGAAAATGACTTGACATCATTTATTTGAGGTCTCTAAAATATAATAATATACAATTAAGAAAATTTCTATATATTGCAAGTTCCAAGTTTTAATTAATTAATCAGCAAACAACATGAATCAAGGGTAATCTATAGGGCTTTGACGATCAAACACAAGAAAGAAAAAGTAAATGTAACATTCCAACTCTTTATTTTTACAAATATTTAGTTAAATTATTGCGTGAGATAGAGACGAATCTAAACTTAATTAATTTTAACCCCTTACCATTTGCCCACCAACTTGTACATATAATTTTTTTTATTAATATTTTCTCATTTTCTTGTAGGTAGATCATTAATTAATTCTTGAAGCACAATAAAATTTAAAGAGCTAAAAAATAAACTAAACAAGCATCAAAATGTACCTATAAATTGGGTTTAGAGATAAATGAACTCCATCAAACACACATACACATATCCTTTCTTAAAACTCATCATGGGTAAAGTTTTTTCACCTTCTTTCGTGCACTATCCTTCTATTTTTACTAAACTCAATGTTTCTAGTCCTCATTCATGCAGATAAACAATCCCCCATTGCTGATTTCCTCAGGCCTTTGGTTGTTAGGAAAGGAAACTCCTCCAAAGGCATTTCTCAACTCAAACACTACCTTTCAAACCTCGGATACATGAATTCCAACATAAACGGTGATACTTTCGATGATACCTTAGAACAAGCTATAAAAAAGTACCAAAAATTCTTCAAACTCCCAGAAACCGGAACCCTAGATGCCCGCACACTTGCACGAATGTCACAACCTCGATGTGGAGTGCCCGATTTTCCAAGCCATCACACTTCTCCCATATTTTCATCCCATTACACTTTCTTTCCAGGTTCCCCCAAATGGGCAAAGAGAAACCTCACCTACTCATTTCCACAAGGAACACGAGGCGACATCAATCAAGCCATGCATCCTTTGTTCACAACACCTATGTCAACAACGAGGAGGATCGTCCCCATAACGGTGCATCACCATCTACCCATCAAACTTACCCATACCAATTACCCCTCCTGATATTAATTGATGGCCATAACCTTGTCAAATTTATTGACCATGGGGATGGCTCCAAGTCCATTTGATGGTCCCCGACCAACTTCTTCTAGCCGCCATTTTCGGCTCAATAGCACCAGATGTGCTTCCTATGGCGGCCTGGGCTACCCTCACTCGCCTATTTGCGAGTCACTCGGGTAAATCAACTCAAAAGTCAACTACACGGGATTTCGATCGGATTACGCTCCATTACGGAGTATCTCTACTATGTGAAGTCGAAGGTGTATGAACTTGCCTTCATTGATCAACATGTGAGTCTTTACGATCTCACCCTTTTTTTTATCAACAACCTTGGCCCAGAATATGGCACAATTGTCGGCAATTCGAACTCGAGAAACACCACTCCGGTTCGAAGAAATCCATGATCTTCTCTTTGAGCATCAAGTGTTGCTCAAAAATCAAGAGTCTACACAATGTGAATAGAAGGAAGAACAATCTTTGTCTTCTTTCAAAACTGATCAACAGTAATCATGGTAATCGAAAAATATTATTAAATAAATGTTTTATTCATTAATTATAAATTTATTTATGTTTTGGTTTTCGAAGCCTTTCTAAAAAAATCGTCTCAGGTTGATAAAAAATGAAACCATGGCACCTTCCATTCCAATAATCATGGTAATTTCTCTTCTCGCCCGCCTATTATTTGTCAAATATGTGTGTGCACAAGGTCACTTGACTTCCATTTATGGCGAATGTGGCATCTTCAGATATTCTCAACGAAACCAACCCATGGTTGCTTGAATGACTTTTTATAAAGACAAATGATTCAAAATAATCAACCGATCTAAATATCCATAGTCGATGGCTAGGGACTCCCCAGGACCTTCAATAATTTTAGCTTAAATTATCCTATTTTCCTTTTTATATCCATGGTTTTTGTTCCTTGTAAATCAAAATTCATTAAATACAAATAATAATATTTTTTCTTCGTATTTTGTGATTAAGGATCAGGCCACATCTGTTGGTGTAATAATAATGGATATATTTTTCAACTTGGCGAGTGTAATAATAGGTCCATATCTGTTGGTGTTCGTACGTCTACACCTCAGTGGCATATGCGCCTTAGACATCCTTCTATTGAAATTAGTGCTTGTGTTATTAAACAATGTAATTTACCTGTTTTGGACAATTCCCGTGTTTTGGGCAAAGATTGTGTTTCTTTCCAGCTGAGCAAATCTCATAAATTACCATTTAATTTGTCGTCTTTTATTGCTATGCGTCCACTTCATTATTTATATACTAATGTTTGGGGCCCTGCGCCTGTCGTTTCACTTGATGGCTCGAAGTATTTTCTGTTAATTGTGGTTATGTTTACACGTTACTGCTGGTTTTTCCCTTTAAATGCTAAATCACAGGTGGCTACCTTATTTCCTCAATTTCATTCTCTGGTGGAAAAATAATTCGGACATTCTATTAAATACTTTTAAACTGATAATGGTGGCGAATTTTTGGCTCTAAGTCCGTTTCTTAGCCAAGCTAACATCTCGTGGCTCACTACGGCTTCGCATACGCCGCAACAAAATAGCATGTCTGAATGACGCAATATGCATGTTCTTGAGGTTGGTCACGCCCTTCTCCACCATGCGCACTTACCTCAATCATACTGGACTTATGCACTTCAAACAACAGTCTACCTTATCAACAAATTGCCTACTATCATTCTTGGTCGTCGAAGCCCTATATGGCAAGTCGCCCAACTACACCAAACTTCGCACATTTGGTCGCTTACGCTTTTCTTTGCTACGTCCATATCTTCCAGGAAAACTTACTCCACTGTCTCGTTCTTGCATCTTTGTTGTCTACTCCACTAGTTAGAATGCATATAAGTGTCTTGATATTTAGAATGGCCGCTTGTATCTATTTCGTCATGTGGAATTAATGGAAACATCATTTTCGGGACACCCCAACTCTCCCTCGCCACAAACCGTCAGATGATTCGCATCTCATTGTGCTGCCACCTCCACCTCGACCCATGGAGCAGCCATCTCAATTCTACATGTTTATGGTTAGATAATTCTGAGATTTACATTGATGCATTTCCTTTTACTGTTAAGCAAGCACTCTCAAGCCCATCTGGCGAACAGCCATGGCATATGAGCTCATGACCCGTCATCGTCATGGAACTTAGGATCTTGTGTTCGCCGGCATCCCAAGGAAACATAGTTTGTTGCAAATGAATTTTCAGAATAAAGCATTAGCTTGATGGATCAGTCGATAAATGCAAGGGCGTCTTGTTGCTAATGGATTTCATCTACGTGACATATCCATCTTTTGGCGACGTAACATGTATTTGTGTTGTGATAGAAAGAGGCCTTCTCTACAGTGCGCAAACTCAATGCCCAAGAAGTAGGAAAGAAGGCTGAGGTCCTTGATCGGAAATGAGGACTTCAAATGACGAGTGAGAGCGCAATTTGAGTGTCGCAACTTCAAACCGCTGATGATTAAATCATCAACACAAAAAATGATATACATATTTTGGAGCCCTGGTGTAACGTGCCTTGTATTGAACAAAACCAAAGGCTTTTAAAGCTGAGCTGAGAGCGTGATTCCAAGCTCTCGGAGCTTGACGATGGTCGTATATTGTAGCCGAAGAAGACACACATGAGAGGGCAAGGATGTATCCTTCAAGTCTGGAGGTTGCAACATATATACGGGAACATATATCTAACACATTGTGAAGGAAAGCATTGCTCACGTCGAGCTGTCGAATAGACCATTTTGCTGGAGAGCCAAAAATAATACTGTCAAATGGTTGCGGGTTTTACAACCGGGCTGAATGTTTCGATTCGTCAGGGTCTGCGAATGGCCTACAATATCTCACATTAACACGCCCTGATAAATTGCCTTCGCAGTGAATAAGTTAGCTCAGCATATGTCTTCCCCTTCAGTTGATCATTGGTGTTCTGTTAAGTGCCTTTTCCGTTAGCTTATTAGAGGGTCTCCTACTTCGACCCTCTAATAAGGTCGGTCACTACTTACTCAGACTCGGACTTTGGGGACACCTTTTACACGAAAAATCCACCTTGGCATACATTGTTTTTCTAGGCGCATATCCAGTTTTTAGGCACAAATCCAATTAAGACAAGTAGAAAATTGGGCTAAAGCCCCTAATTCCAATTTATGATTTTCGTCGGCCGACTTAGTAAATACAAAATATTAGGCAGACAAACTCAATAAAGTAACACTAGGGGTCCGCTTGATAGTACTTGGGAATGATAATGGTAATAGGTATCCACTAAAAAAAATACGGGTTTTATCGACGGTAACAAGAATCGTTGCAATTTGCATCGATTCTAGCGACGGTCCTAGTCAAACGGTCCAAAGTCTTCAAAGCGACTATTTAAAAAACAATTGTTAATTGTGACGGTTTTTGAAACAATTTCATCGAATGGTTCAAACCGTCGCTAAACCTCATGCGCTATGAACTGATCTGTTGGGCCACACCCAATTTTCAATGCAAACCTACCTTTTGCGACATTTTAAAACTGTCTCAAGTTTGAATTAATTTGTTTCTAAAAATCCAAAAATATAGATACGTAGTGCACAACAGTCTTCAGACTTTTTTTCGTTTCGCAAATCTCGTCGTCACCATCATCCACCATCGTCGAAAAATGAAGGAGTAGAACATTGCGTGCACGCCAGCGAGTTCATCCCTCCGCGTTCTTCATTTTAACGGTAATTTTTTTAAACTTTAACCCATTTATATTTTTTTAAATATATGTATATATCCATATATTATCGTCAATAATCGTTTATATAATTTACCTTTTTTATTTGCATTTTCATACGTATATGCATATAATTTGATTTTAATGTTCCATTTGTTTTAGTTGATAGATTGAAGCCAAATTGGGATTTAATTTAGGAATGTTTTAGGATTATTTGTTTTAGTTTGATTATGAATGTTTATTACCCATTTATTAGGAATTTTTTTAATTTGATATAATTTATTTTTAATGATGATATATTGAGGTTTAGGATTTTTTAAGATATATATTATATAATTTAATTCAATTAATCGATTGGCTCAATTAATTATAATTGTTGATTAGAGTATGTTGGATATTAGAATTGTTAGATTGTTCATTGACTAGGAGATGAGTTTGACCCAATTTAGTCAAGACTCTATCGAAATTTATTTATTTAAGTAATTTAATTAATTAATTAATTTAGTGAAGTATGTATAGGAATTTTATGGATATATTATGATTTAGTGATATATGTTAAAATTGTTAGATTGATGGTTGACTAGGAGATGAATTTGACTCAATTCAGTCGAGTTTCTGTCGAAATTTATTTATTTAATTAATTAAATTATTTAATTGATTTACTGAAGTAAGTTTAGGATTATTTTTTTTTAGATATATTATGTTTTAGAGATACATGTTAGAATTGTTGGATTGTTAGTTGACTAGGAGATGAGTTTGACTCAATTCAGTTGAGACTCTGCTGAAATTTCATAACTTTTTTTTAGTGATATGTAATTAGTTTTATTTTCTCCCTATTTTTATTGTTCATATAGTTAAAGGAATGAAAAAATGAGTTATATTTATGGTATTACTTGGTGTCTATTAGTTGTTTATAATGAATAATATTAATATGGATTTTTGAACAATTTTAATTGTGGATCAATTGCACAGTAGTTCACTTAGATGTTACACATTTTCCATGTACACCTGATCTTTAATTATTTTTAGTTACATTAATATTTATCATATTAAAGAACATATAACAATCTCCATACGCAAAATATTTCATATTATCAACTTGATTCAATTCCAAATTAGCTAATAGCTTAAAAATTAATAAATAAAATTTCTTGGGAGTGATTTAATTTTATTTATAAATAATTAAGAATGAACAGTTGTTTTTGTCTCAAACCATTTTGCTCTGGGCGAATAAGAGTCCGAACTTGTTTGGGCCTAAGGGTGGGTATTTTCTTGTTGGGCCTTTGTATAAATATAGAACTAGGGTTTTCAACATTCATTTTGTTGTATGCCCTGCTAGTACGCCGTTTCTTCATTTTATTATCTCCTTTCCTTTATAAATCTCTTAATTCTTAACATATTTCTCAACTTCCTTTTTTCAAAGATCTTTCACCCTAGAAATCTCATTACTTTTGCTCGCTTATTGAAACCAACAATTGTTGGAATGGAGAGATCTTGGTCTAGGTATATTGATTTAGTTTTTTTTTTTCAATTATTTGTGATATGATGCTTAATTGGTTAACAAGATGTGTTTGCAAATTTCTAATTTTCTTTATTTCTGTTTCAGAGTATCATTCCAGAGACATGAAACGAAAAGATCCAACTTATTAATGATAGGAAAAAAATGGTGAAAGATTTGAGGTAAATTTATGTACATAAATAAATTCAGTGTATGTTTCTTATTGCTTAACAAGTATTATCGATCACTAAACATTGAGATCATTGTAAAAATTGATATACTCAATTAAATAATTGCCAACCATTAAAAATAATAAAATTCTCATAAATAATATAGTCCAGTACGTTTTTGTCGAATAAAAGTTATTAATTAGCAAACACATGTTTTAGCATATGATATAAATAGTTATATGTTTCTTTTTTATTGTGATATGGAACGTTAGCCTTAAAAATTATTTAAGTGAGATTTACATTTTCTTAGACATCTTCTATTCTAATTAATCCAGATACATATTGTAGTTCTTTTATTTTTTATATAATTTAAATGTTCTACAAAACACTAAAAAAAAAAATTAATAATAGAGAGTGATTGGTAAAACTTGTGAGCATATATATACAGAAACACATGCTAAAATTATTCATGTAATTATCATTATCCATGAACAATCTTTATCATGTTATTAATAAGTTGTGATCTTTTCATTCTGTGTTACTGAGCTGATATCCTAAACAAAGAACCAATTAAATATCATATCACAAATAACTGGAAAATTCTAATGCATTATTTATGTTATTTGCTATCTATGTTTGTTCCCACTTAGTGTTCACATCTTAATTTAAACTCAACAACTGCTCCATCGGTAGTGAGAATGAATTTTAGAGGGAAATACTTCAACATATTCTTTGTCTACCTATTCTAGAGGAAATACTTTCATTTGTGGAAATATCTATCGACTCTTCCTTCAATATTTTACTTGATGTTTTGTCTTCTCCTTCTTTTCCTTCATGTAATTTGGTTTTAACTCTTTTCTGGATATTCATGTGAGATTTATATTTTCTAATGAATCATTGTTTGAAGCTGATTTTGCTGTTAAAAGGGGGTCTTTCTTTGATTTTTCGAGGTTTGGTCTAATGGTTTGTCTTTACTTTTTGTTGGAATATGGGGTTAGAAATCACCAACCTTTATTCCAGAATTGCAGCGGAAGAAGTAGAACCGATTGAATTCTATGTACGTCTGGATTCTCTGAGTCCGAAACACAACCACACGAATTGATCACGGATTGCTTCCATTGTTCACAATTTAAATGCCCTTTCTAGACTGTTTATGTTGTGATGCGTGTATTTATCAATGGAGAAATCACCTTGTGACTTCTCTGTATTCTAGAGCGTAGAAGAAAAGAGAGCATGAGAGAATTCTCATTAATTCCCGTAACCGTGAATTGCCAGATCATTTTTTCAAAAAAGAAAAGCAATCCCTCTAATATTTTTGGAAGTTATCTAACTTCCGTTGACTCTATCCACTTCTATGTGTGGATAAATTATTAAATCAGTTAATATTAAATAATTACTTTCATCTCCCCTTCAAACATAAAGTTTGAGTCTTACACTCATTTACTTCACCTTTTTACACCATGACATAATACATTTTTATAAAGGCAAATAAATCGTATGACCCGCGAGAATATGAGTTTTCACGCTATATAACGTGTTAATGATATATAGCAACTCAACCAGTTTTATATGAAGAATTCAAAACTCGTTATACCCCAGAACTCTTTCAGTTAAAACAAGTTGACATATCTCTTTCAATCCCTTGAAATTATTAGAGAATATTCAACTCTTTATCAAATCTATGTATTCATAATCAAGTTCTCAACTCGATTGACCGGTCAATGAACACAATAGAATGTGTTAATAAAGATGTCCCTCCTTTCACACAAAATATCTACAGACTCCCAATATAGCTGCTTTCCTAGACATGTACCGCATTGCTGCATTAATCATAGCTATTGGTAGCATGCTAAAGTAGCAACACTACAGTGAAGACTTAGAAATCTAGTAGAAAGTCTTAAGGGTACTTCTAAGAGACTTATCAAAACCTCAAGGCCTCATACAATGAGAAAATATGGATATCTTTCTCATTTCCTTATGGTCATCTTTGCACATGTGGTATGAAACACATGTCACGATGTTTTAACTTCCCGGGATGGAAGTGTATGTCATTTTACTTATTTGACATCGTGTAAATCACAGTTCAAGTGTATACTCGACACTTAACTTGGTTTTCCTCCCTCAATTGTCCAGGAATCCATTGATTTAGCTTTGTAACAAGTCAAATCGATTCGAGGTAAAATCTATTATGATTATCTATAATATAATCTCATCTCTGCACATACCTCGATGTCAGAGGCAATTGCTCGTATGAGAGAGCAAATCAACTTGTCGGCATACTATTATATGAACCTTTCATATAATTCACAATACATATATATCTAGTAACATTAACAACTACTATGTAGTCCATTTAAATCCATACAAACCCAATATCTTAAGATGTCTTACACATCTTCTGTAATTAGGTTTGACAACAAATCTGCTAACATCAAGTCTACGAAAATTTATTCAAGAATCACTCTTTCTTTTTTGTAACGTCGTTACAAAGTCAAACTTTTCTTGATACTTGGAATCTTTGCAGTAAGCTTTAACTTCTATGATTACTACTATGAATCGTAACAACTCTCACTGGAGTGTTTGATTTCACAATCAATCTTTAGAGCTCCCATTGGAGTGTTTGATTTCACAGTGAATCGATATAACTCCCACTGGAGTGTTTGATTCTAGAGTGAATCAATATAACTCCCACTGGAATGCCATATACATCAATGAATCGTTACAACTCCCACTAAAGTGTTTAATTCTTAACAAATCGTTAAAGATTTCAGTTGAGTGCTTACTAATTCCAAATATTTCATGAAAATTCTTAACCAAAATAATTATTTGACAGCAGATGCACATGCCACAAGTTCAGTTTTAATAGTGGTCAGTGCTATACAGACTTATTTCATGTTACACCACGAGATTGCTTATTATTAAGCAATAAGGCATAACTAGAATTTGATTTACTTGCATCCAAATCATAATTCCAGTTAGTGTCTGTATACTCTCTAAGTTTAGATTATCTCCTTGAGATAATAATCTGCAATACCCTTCAGATATCTCAAAAATTCCACACACTATCTTTTAGTGTCTCTATTCGAATTAAACTGATATCTGCTAGCCAAACCAACAACTTAACAAATCCCTAGATGTGTGCATAACTTGACACACTTTCGACATTCAATTGAATTTGCATACAGTTGTTGGAAAAATATGGGTGCCCGGATCTATTCGAGATGATTTTAAATACATATTTAAATTAAACAATTAATTACTAACATGAATTAATCCTAAATCAATTCAACATAATAATTAAACAAGTAATAAGCATCATGCGTACACGTAATCCATGTAAATCCTAAGCATGCAGAATCTAGGAGTTACGAGATTACATACATTTTGTAGAGACAACCGTTGAGACGATTGATCAACCCAAAGAGCCTTCCCAAATATGTCCCAAGTCCACGAACGTAATTCGGTGGGAGGATTCACACGAACGATTTTAACAAGAGAGAAAATCAAAAATATTTTGCCACCACCTTTGTGGATTTCTAATATTTTCAACACATGGAATTGCAGTTGGGAATGAAAAATTCATCCCCTATTTATAGGGACAAGGGGGCCGATTTTTTTCAATGAAAAAATAAGGGAGAAAATCTTTTTCTTGATCTTCAAGAAATCTTGAATATATCTCCTATATTTTTTTCTCCTTAATTAAACTTTTCCATAAAAATGTTATTCCCCTTTATCCCCTAATTTTTGAAAAATACAAGGAAAAGAGAATCAAGATTTGACTTCTTGAATTTATGGGATAATTATGCATTCCAATAATACTTATCTCTTTCTATAAAATATACAAGAAAATCAAGAAAAATTTTCTTCTTTTCCTACAATTTTCAAAAATTTCAAGGAAATATAGGCAATAATATTTTCTTCTCCCTTTTATTAATTGGACTTTATTTTGGGCTATTTGAGGGGCCTTTAGGAGAATTAAAATTGGACCTCAAATGCACTATAAAGCAATAATATTGGGCCAAATATTATTCAAGTCCATTAATATTAATTTACTCCACTATAAAATTAATATTGAACTACCCATCTTAACCCATATTACGATTTTACTATAATATGGCTCTCGGTCATTATTTCCCGTGTTTAAGATTATCTTAGTCCATTAATTAATTAAGCTACTGAACAAGCTTTATATTAATTAATATATTTGTTCTTGGAGTAAAGACAGTTCAACATTATTATCCATACCGGAAATAAATTTCCACTTGCAAGATTTGGTATGATAAAGATTCTGAGCCCACCAAGGGGAAAAATCAAGCAAGACGTACTTGCACACGATTCTCCATATTAAATGTCAGCAATCGTCATGTAATTAATAATATTGCCCAAGGTATAAGGTATCGAATCACAATGACTCTCTTTCTATCCTAAGTCAAAGCAATAGTTATTAATTTCACACGATCCTATTTAAGGGATGGAGATTAAGAAATAACACGCCACTGAGGTCTAATTCTTGTATATTCAGTACCGAAGAATTTATCCTCCTGTAGGTCCTTATTCAGTGCATCTAAATGCACTAGTATAATCTCTTGGTCAAGACAAGCCAATCTGAGCCTTATACTTCAACCTTTCATGATGGTTTGTTCATTTTCATCTGGGTTGTGAATTTGTCCTTAATTACGAGGAGTTGTTAATTTGATCTTCTGTGATTTGGTATCACCAAATTAACTACAACGTAATACGTACTAAACTTATTGAACGGGTTTGTAATAAATATGTATAACTTTCATTCATATTTAATGCAACAATGATTAATATATTATTTCAGTAAATAAATAAGAAAATCCAGTTTGGTTATACAAAGTAAAAGCATACTTTTCAGTATAACCCCAACAATCTCCCACTTATACTCAAAGTCTGCTTTTAAGTATACTACAACATGTCTCTTGTTCTATGTGACATCTAATGTCACCTACACTAACCTAATAATTTCTTCACTTATACTCAAAGCAGATTAGCAACGTTCTTGACACCCATTCCTTCCACATGTCTCTCGAATGTACTCTGAGGCAGACCCTTTGTGAATGGATCTGCTAGGTTATCTTTCGATGCAATCTTTGCCACCTCAATGTCTCCTCTCTTAACAATTTCTCGTATAAGATGGTATTTTTTTTCAATGTGTTTGCTGACCTTGTGTGCTCTCGGTTCCCTCGAATTTGCAACTGCTCCGACATTATCACAATAAACCGTGATCATGCTGGGCAAATTCGGGACAACGTTCAAGTCCACCAGGAAGTTCTTGAACCAAACCTCTTCCTTCGCTATTTCACAAGCAGCTACGTATTCGGCTTCCATGGTAGAATCGACGATGCATGTTTGCTTTACGCTTCTCCATGTCATGGCTCCTCCCCCCATGCAAAACACACAACCCGAGGTAGACTTTTTCTGGAGTCCACGTCTGATTGGAAATCCGAGTCCGTGTAACCGATGGGGATTAAACTTTCTGACTGATAAACCAACATTCTGTCCCGTGTCCTCTTCAGATACTTCAGAATGTTCTTTACCGCAGTCCAATGCTCTTTCCCAGGGTTGCTTTGATATCTTGCTACCATGCCTACGGCAAAGTAGATATCCGGTCTCGTGCACAACATTGCATACATGAGGCTTCCCACAGCCGAAGCATAAGGGATGCCCTTCATGTCATCTATCTCATTCTGTGTTTTGGGACACATCTCTTTGGATAGATGGATTCCATGTCTGTAGGGCACAAAGCCTTTCTTGGAATCTTGCATGCTGAAGCGCTTCAAAACAATGTCTATGTATGAGGCTGTGAAAGTCCGATCATTCTTTTCCTGCGATCTCGAGTGATCTTGATCCCTAGGATGTGACCGGCTTCCCCTAAATCCTTCATATCAAACTGTTTCGACAGCCATGCCCTTACGTCCGATAACACCTTTACATCATTTTCGATGAGCAGTATGTCGTCTACGTATAGTACCAAAAATATCAATGCAGTTTCGTCACGCTTTTTGTAAACACAACTTTCAAAGTTGTTTTGAACAAAACCGTAGGATTTTATAACTTGATCAAAACACTGATTCCAAGCACGGGATGCTTGCTTCAACCCATAAATGGACTTCTTAAGCTTGCAAACCAGATGCTCTTGACCTTTTTCAATGAAGCTTTCGGGTTGTTGCATATAGATTTC
Organism: Stenogyne calaminthoides; assembly: GCA_037126765.1. Lineage (NCBI taxonomy): Eukaryota > Viridiplantae > Streptophyta > Magnoliopsida > Lamiales > Lamiaceae > Stenogyne > Stenogyne calaminthoides. The sequence continues at coordinate 31,054,711 of JBBCBC010000021.1, forward strand.
CTCGTCAAGACTTCCATTGAGGAAAACTGTCTTGACATCTATTTGCCAGATCTCAAAGTTTAAATGCGCAGCAATCGACAAGAGAATATGGATGGACTTGAGCATGGCTATGGGCGAAAAGGTTTCTTCATAATCGATCCCTTCTTTCTGAGTGTACCCTTTCGCCACTAGTCTTGCTTTAAAGGTTTTAACCTTTCAGTCCGGTCCCCTCTTTCTGTTGTATACCCACTTGCATCCAATGGGTTTTACCCCATTAAGTGGTTTGACTAGCTCCCACACTTTATTGTGATCCATTGAACCCATTTCGGCTTCCATTGCTGTTTGTCAAGATGTTGCATCTTTGTCTTGGACCACCTCTTTGTAGGACCAGGGATCTGATTCTTCACCTGAGATCAAGTCCAAAGACTCTCCAATCCCTAAGAATCGTTCGGGTTGTCTGACAACCCTCCCACTACGATGAGGTTCCGGTTGTAAAGGTGTGACGATTGGTATATCATTTTGTACAATTGGCAATGGAGTTGGCCCCTTAAGTTCTTCCAAGGTAATCTCACTTCTAGGCTTTTTATCGTTCATATAATCTTCTTCCAAAAATCTAAAGTGCGTATTGATTACCACATTTTGATCTTCGGGACTATAGAACATGCATCCTTTCGTTCCTTCGGGATACCCAATGAACAACCTTAATTCTGAACGTGCATCCAACTTACCAGCTTCCTTTTCCAACACGTATGCCAGACATCCCCAGATCCTGATGTGTCCTAAACTGGGCTTGTGCCCTGCCCACAATTCTCTCGGGGTTTTAGGAACTGATTTGGATGGCACTAAGTTTAGAATATAAGCCGCTGTTTCCAAAGCGTAACCCCAGAGCGATTTTGGTAAATCTGCATAACTCATCATTGATCTTACCATTTCTAAAAGCTTTCTATTTCTTGGTTCTGCAATCCCGTTTTGTTGAGGGGTACCGGGTGCAGTCAACTGGGATGCAATCCCCTCTTCCGACAGGTAGTTCAAAAATTCATCGCTGAGGTATTCGCCTCCACGATCAGATCGTAGAAACTTGATAGTCTTTTCCTTATGATTATCTGCTTGAGCCTTAAATTCTTTGAATTTATCAAAGGTCTCAGATTTATGCTTCATTAGGAAAATGTATCTGTAGCGTGAGTAATCATCGATAAACGTAACGAAATACTCGTAGTCACCTCTAGCTTTGATTTGCATTGGACCACACACGTCGGTATGAACGATCTCTAACACTTCCTTAGCTCTAAGCCTCTTTGCTCCAAATGCCCTCTTGGTCATTTTACCCTCTAAGCACGATTCGCAAGTTGGAAATGGTTCAATCTGGAGAGGCCCCAATGAACCATCTTGAACCAACCTTTGAATCCTTTTTGGGTTAATATGACCTAATCTTAGGTGCCAAAGAATTGTTTCGTACACGTTAGCAAAACGTTTCTTTTACATGAAATAGTAGATGTGTTATACGATGCATTATGTGAGTGATGTGCACAGTTAATAATATAGAGATTGTTCCGTAAAGTTCCACGACAGATAATCACATTGTTATGCAAAACAGTAACATGCTTATTAAAACGAACAGAATATCCATTGACAAATAGTTTAGAAACAGAAATAAGGTTTTTCCGAAAAACATGAATATAAAGAACATCTCTTAAAATTAAAATCTTGTCTTCAAAAGACAGGTGCACTTCTCCCACTGCTTCAGCTGCCACTCTTGTAGCATCGCCTAGCGTGATGAGGATCTCACTTTCACTAAGTTGTCGGGTCCGCTTGAACCCCTGTAACATGAAACAAACATGATCAGTGGATCCCGTATCCACTACCCACGAATGGGCAGGATACTCCGCCAAACAAGTTTCAACAACTAGTGAGTGAGAATTACCTTTCTTTTCATTCCTTCTGGGTTTGGAACAGGCCGACCTCCAATGTCCTCACTCCACCCTCCTTCTTCACCTTTCTTTTGCCCTTGGCAACACTTGAGTTAGCTTGGCTTTCACTTTTGGTTTTCTTCTTCTTCTTCTTGCCTCCTTTGGGCCTAGAAGAGGAAGATGGACCAAATGCCGCTAAAGCTTGGCTGCTCTCTCCTAATATCCCTTCAGCCGAAACAAGAGCTTGCAGCAGATCAGGCAAGGTGAACTTCTGATTGTTCATTTGATAATTCAACCTGCACTGCTCAAAGCTTTTGGGCAGAGAATGGAGTATGAAATCGATTTGGGTCTCGATGTCATATTCAGCTCCAAGCACCTCAAGTTTGTTAAGGTGAGCCATCATCTGGAGAACATGATCCTTTACGGGTGTTCCCTCCACCATTTTTATTGAGAGCATATCCCTCATGGTGATCTGGCGAGCCACACGGTTCTGATGTTGAAACATCGCTTTAAGATTGATCATGATGTCCGCAGCGGTCTCAACCTTTTGGTGTTGGTGTTGCAACACATCTGACATTAAAACCAAGATGGTACACTTTGCCATTTTGTTAGAACGCTCCCAGTCAGCATATTCTTTCTTAACCGTTTTTTGTTGACTCGTCAGATGGCTTCTCTGGTTTGGGTGTAGTAAGAACCCAATTATGGCTTTGTGCAGTGAGGACAATAGTAAGTTTTCGATACCAATCAACAAAGTTTTCTCCAGTGAGTAGGTTATTTTTAAGTATATTGAACAGTGGATTAAAAGGTTGCGATATGATGAAACTGAAAATAAACATACATCTTGTGTCAATGTCCGGATCAACACAAAGAAAATCACATAATTCGATCACATGATTCACATTAAAATCTCAAAAAAATATGAACATGCATCAGCCAACATCTCAAAATAGATTTAAATGAGCCTCTTTGGAGGGTCATCATTTAGATCACATTCAAGCAGGTTACAAACAAGAACAGTTACAAACCTTTAATTTCAAAAATTAATAGTCGGCTCCCACTTGACCAATATAAAATTGACAGGGACTTCGGTTAAGTATATTCATATCAATTTTATACCTAAGTAATAACCATGATTAAATACAGAATTACTACTTCGTTTTGATCGAGCCTCTTGGGAGGGTCATCGTCGCCACTAATAATAATTCACAATCATCCTTTTGAGAATTTATTTTTGTGAAAGCTATCTTTTGGCCGTCCCATAGAGGAATCTCTCCAAAAGATTTCACAAATAAATAAATCATTGAGGTCAAAATTAATTTGATTCAAAATCAAATTAATTATTAAAACATACTTAGTAATTTTTGAATTTGAGATTTTTCGTTGGCCAATTCTCATGCAAACACATTTAAACAAATTAAATAAAACATAAGAAAATACAACAATAAATCAAGCAAAGCAGAAAATAAACACATTGGGCACAAATTATCCAACTGTCATGGTTTGATTTTCCTTGGCTTGATCTTGAAGAAACACCGTCACTACAGGAAATTTGAGAAATCGTGACGAAAAAATTTGTCACTGAAACATCATTTTTCATCACAATTGATAATTTGTGACGAATTTTTGTGTGGCATAGATCGTCATTGAATGTGCATGGCATTATGAAAAATGTGACGTTATATTAATTCGTCATGAAAATGGCATCATTTGGTGACGATGACCACTTTAGGCATAAAAAATTCATCACGTAATATGACGTTTTGTCACTAAAGTTCAATTTTTCATGACGATATAAATAATTGTCACAAAAGAAGTTGCTTTAGTGACATTAATTTTGTCACAATTAGCTTGGTTATTTCGTCACATTTTTTATATTCATCAAGAAAGAGTTGTTATTCGGTGACGAAATGTTTATCGTCGTTATATGTGTACATATAAAATGACAATAAAAATTGTCACTAATTAGTATGATTTAGTGACAAAATTTTCATTGTTGCAAAATGATTTGGAAATTGTGACAAAATTTTTTTGTCACTATAATATATTATTTAGTGACAAAGATAATAATCATCACTAAAAGTTCATATTTGGTGACAATATAATGTTCGTCATATTTCACATTATTCGCCATGAAAGAATTGCAAAAAAAATTACGAAAGAAATGATCGTGGTTATATATATAGATATAATGACAACTAAATTTCGTCACAAAAAATTGAACTTTAGTGACAAAATATTTGTCGTCGTTAAAAGATGTAAAAATTGTGACAAAATATTTTTTGTTATAAAAAATATTATTCAGTGACGATGATGATAATCGTCACTAAAGAAATTGATATAGTAACAACATATATCGTCATGATTATTAACATACCGTGACTATTATTTCGTCATAAAAATGATACATATTGTGACGCATTTATTTCATCAAGAAATAAATACTTTTATTATCAATTTAGTTGAATTTTTATATATATTAAATCAGTAATAATACTAAATAATAAATATTACAACAAAAACTAAATTAATTAAAGATAAAAAAATTAATTTGCATTAACAAAAAACTCCTTCAAACAACTAGAAATCAATCAACAATCTTCATTATCAATACTACATGAAACAATAAACTAAAAAAACAATATCTTATATGTCTCCAAAACTAAGTTTCATGTCATTATTCCTTTTTGCACTTCAAACTACGATGATGAAATCTTCTCCTCTGTAGATATCACCTATAAAAAAAATATCATATCAGATGAATTTATAAGAAAGCATAACTCCGTAAAGTATTAAGAAAACGATAATCCTAAACTTTAAATGCACAAATACATTTACCAAAATCAAAATCCAAGGCATTAGGGGTCAAATAATCAAAATCCAAGGCATAATCAAAATCTAATATTGAGTAAATGATTTAGCATTCAAATCCAAGGCATTAGGAGTCAAAATAGTAGCATGGTTGGGTTCAGAAACCATTCCCAAATTTAGACTAGAAGAACCATTAGCATGTTTATTACTCAATGCACTAGAATAAAAGTTTTCAATATATGCAGCATTCTGCAAACTAGAATCAGGCCCCAACTTCAAAAGTTCAAAACCAGATTTAGGCAAATCCCTAGAAATCACAGAAGGAATAAGCACGTTATCAGAAACGAAAGCCAAATTCGAACCAGTGAATGCACCATTCGGCATAACAGTAGAATTAATTCTAGCACCAGACCCAAATTTCGAAACGTTCGAATGCAATTCAAAAGGAATGAGTACACTAACTTTTGTTAATCATTACATCAACGAACTAAAATGCAACAATCTTTACTTAACACACCATAACTAGCACAATTTGGTAGTGAAATATACAAAGTACAGTACTACCACTATCTATATACATGCAATACACGTATATCTTGTCTAAAAATATAAATTGTATCACACATATCCACATTTATGTTTGAATCAAATTTGCATTTGCAATGCTCCAAAAAATTAGCAATTGCAGCATCTACAAGACCTAATTGCACTTCGAAATAACATCTACAAGACCTAATCTCGAGAGTGAGAAACTAGAGAACCACATTCCCTTATTTGTTATACATGTTGAACACAAATAACTCATCATATCTGCCCTCTTCTAACACAACCAACTTTAAAGCTACACATATGAGTAGTACTACTAAAAGAAAAATGAAAATAATAAAGTAGAGGCTAAAGAAAAATAACAAGAACAAAAAAACTCATAAAAAAATAGAAGATAACCTTAGTTATATGTCAATTCGTTTCTCCCTCATAAAAGCCATTAGTTTGTTCATATTTGCACTTTTCTCAGAGAGTTTGACAGTGAATGTCATTTTGCTCAGAGAGTTTGGCAGTCAGATTTTCATTTTGTGTAGTCAGGTCCTCTTTCAAGCTAGTTACTTGAGTTTGTAGTTCTTCCACTTGAGCTCTAGACTGTTGCAACTCTTTCGTTGTTTCTCTTAGTTCATCTTCATATTCAGCAGAAGAATTGTAACAATGAACTACGCTTACTTGGAGGCTTAGAACCATAACCATAACCATAACCTTTGGTATATCCAGCCCCATGGCCCAACACCTCCAAAGCTATGTCGGTCTTGTTTATTCCGAGATCCAAATATTCCTCTCACTTACGTTTCATGGTTTCCTGGTATTTAAGCATAAATAAAGTAAATAAAATGTTCAACTGAATTGAAAAAGAAGTAAATTAACCTCAATAGTAACATAATCAAATATCATAAATGTCTACACGACTTACCCAATTTTCTTTTGCCTTGTCGGATTTCCACCCATTTTTCTTTGTACTGTGGGTTTGCTCATACAAGTAAATCCGATCGCACAGTTCTTTAAGTTCAAGAGACTACAAAAAATAATAAAAAAATTAGCTACTTTATCACCATACCCAAGATTGAAATAAAATATTCATAAAACCCATAATTACCTTCTTTTAACGTTTATATGATTTAATTATTGACATATCATCAGGTCTTATGTTCAATTATCTGGGAAATATGGTCTGTGAATACTCTATGAGAATCAGAAAGATGACAAGTAAACAAATAATCAGATATAGGATACTGCTTACCCTTTATAATGGACATATTTACATATTTATGTTGTAAAGAACTGGGCAGATTAGTTTTATAAACATCAAGATAAGCAGGGGGCTGCCTAATTCTGGAAGATCTCCTAACATCATCATTATGTTCATTCTGATTAGGCACATTTTGCATAACAACAGGCCCTAAGCTATAAGAGATATCACCAAATTAGAAGTAATGTCATTAGCAAGACTATTCTGAGGAGCCACAATATTATCAATAGATTCAGCAAATGAATAAAAATCATAAAAAAGATCCTCATAAAATAGAGCAGATTTAGAAAATACAGCAGATGAATTGTACAAAATATTCCAAGAAAACACATTATATGGTAGGATCAATTTATGTCTATTATCAGTCAAGGTACATAACACAAACAACCAAATATCCTCAAATAAAAATAATCAGGCTCCTTGTTATTAAGCATTTCATAAGGAGTTTTGTTGTTTAAAACCTGAGAAGGTGTCCTACCGATCAAATAAGCTACTGTCAAAATGCAATAGTTTCAATATTTGAAAGGTAATCTTATTTTATGTGATAGGTGTGTAGATGCAACTAGTGCAAGGAATACAAAAACTGAAAAACATATACTACTTGAAAACATATACTCACAAGTTCATCGATCTGAAAAAAGGCTTTCGTCCAGCAATATGCTTGCATAGCATTTTTTTCCATGTTGCTTTTATTGATCTCACTTAAACGCTGCAAGAGCATTATAACTGTAACAAAACAAATCAGAATTTTTGCATTGAAATGTGTTAGCCATTAAAACTGTAAAATTATGTGCATTAAAATTAGCAAAGCTAACATTACCTTGAATTCAGGTGAGGCAAAATAATCATAGAGTTTTTCCCAGTGATCTTTGTCGGGACAGGCCTTTGGTTTGTGATCCTTAACCTCTTGTAGATTTGGATATTTAAGAAAGTGTTGATGGAACTTATAACACTGTTGCATAGTACTTTCTTTCACCCAATCGACCAGGCTCCGTTTCACTCCAGCCTCATCAATATTCAAATTCATATGCATCTACAACTCACATAGAACATGCAAATTAGAAAAAAAGAAGGTAAAAACAATATATTAAACACATAAAAAATTTCAACTCATACCTGCAGATGATCAAACCCTGGCTTCAATCCATTGTCCTCATCTACCTCTTTCACCGTATCAGTACATGGAGAACTTGTCGCATTACTATTCCAATATTAGTTGCTAATTTCGACAACTGGACCGCATTTGTTGGTCTCCCAACTGATGGATCCACCTTCATTTTAAAATTCCCGAAAGCATCAAAGTACTTCAGCAATCCCTTTCCAGTTGTTTTACCACGAGTTCTTTCCTTTGAAACAGGAGCTACATGTGAACAAAAAAATTGTTTTACAATATAAATATTCTTATACATGACTATTATTTTAAAGACAATGAAGAACACGTAAAAAACACCTAAAAATAATAACTTTACCTGTTGCAGCAGCCGCAACTTCGTTTGAAGCATGCGGGTTGCTCTTCGTAGATGGAATTTGAGAAGTTTCACGTACGGGTTTGGAAGCCTCAGATGCTAAGTTTGAGAAATTGTTTGCACTTCGAGTGAGATGAGTAATAAGATTTTGTGAACAGCTAGGGTTGTGTTTGTTTGGCAAAGTGTTTGGACGCCCTTTTGGAGGTGTTTCATCTTGACCTCCTGTAACTCTATCATTATTTAAAAGTCCTTTGAAAAGAGATTGTCTAGAAACGAAGCTGCGCTTCTGTTTCAAGTTCGATGGACCTCCGGGAGCCATATCTCAAACCTGAAAAATGAAGAATTTAATTACAGATAGATTAACTTCAATCAGATCCAAAGAACCAAAAAACAGAAATTCAATTACAGATAGATTAACTATTGCATGAATGCAATAATAGTGACAGAATCTACTTAAAAACGTATATAGGTCTAAACGGTAATCTTAGATAACAAAAGACTGTACCAAATTAGTTATATAACTATTTGTCCTCCATAGTTTGATGACATTCTTTCCAGTATGGTTCTGATTTAGAACAAAATCAGCAACCAGTATTGAAAGAATACTTATGGCATGAATACCTCAATGAGTATTCGATCTTTAGAGTAATATGGTGAATAAGATCAACAATTAAAAATATGTACTAACAGAGAATTTAGGGCAGAATAACGAACCAAAAGTCTTGATTTACACCTTCCAGAATGTGCACACTGTTATCAGGGATATTGTTAGAACCAGTTATGCATTATTAGGGCTAATGAGTAACCTAATGAAAATCAACTTCCAACAAATTTGTGAACCGAGAGGGTCGAATATAGATTTTTTAGAAAACCCTCTATGGCAATGATGTTTAATGCACCATCACTCTCTACCAATTCTTAAATAAGTTCACCTTACAAGCCTATCTCTTGACTTAACTGTAATACCTAGTCTAATATTTGACTGATTTATCTGCCTTAAGTTGTCCAAGAGATTTTGAATGAGCTTATTTACCACTTCAGTCTACCAAATTAGAATTCAGTTTACTCAACATGTTTATAGTTGTGTAAATCACTTAAAATCCATTAAAAACTTACAGCAAGTGCACAACATGTTATCTGCCCACAAATTAACACGGTTTGTAGAGAGAATATCATAAAACAAGGAAAACAACTGTTAACAAAGCAATTATAAAATTCTCTAGAACCTCTATATTCCTCTCACTTATTAACACATTAACATACAGTGGCGAACAATCAAAAAGCAACATACCTAAACACAAGTAATATAACGACTAGCAAATGTAATCTAGGAAGTATCTATGAACACAAAAAGGGTAAGAGTTACCAGAGATCTGCTTAATGAAAGAAGAGAGGAAACAATTGAAGAGAGGTTATTGATCGATGATATTAAAAAGAAGGGTTTGAGAGGTTTTTGGCGAATATATAAGCAAATGAACTTGTAAATAAACGTGGGTACGTGAATATCTCTATAAAGAAGGAAATATCCCTAATCAAGTTTGGATAAAGATTTGGTAAGAATTTTTTTCACTAATCCACGTTCCAAAATATTATTTAAAAAAATTAAAAATCCGTCAGTGGCCATTTTTGGCTCCAAACACAATTCATTGACGATTAATGGGCCGGCTGGGTGTCTCAAGTCTTTATTTGATAGGACTGATTCCAAAATTTCCAAATAAAATTGGCAAAATATTAAAATTGAATACTCACATTAACAGGATCGATGTGTTGTACAACTAGTAATCTATCCTTCTAATCTATGAATACCCAATTTGTGGAGATACTCCACCGCCAAAACCAATTGCATGCCCATAAATGCAGAAATCGGATTTAATTGAGAGAGGAATAGACAGAGAATTAAATTGTGATTACCTTGATTTCATTTCACCATGCCTGATGAACATGTGATTTAGCGATTGAGCGCAATTCTCCCTTCTCCGTTCGAATCAGAAAAACCCTATTCTCAGGCATCCCGTTGATTTCATTTTCGCCGCCCCTGATCAACCATCCCCTTGATTTCATTTCGCCGCGAGGAGTTGAATTTGTGATTTAGCTAGATGAGGAATTTTGAATTTGTGATAGTTTGTGTGCGCGAGTTGATCAGTGCGAGAATGAGGAATATTGTTGAATGAATTTTGTGTGCGAATTAATTATAAGGATTTCTTGAATGTTAATTTGAAGTGATGACTAATATTGAACCATTTGTTCCCCAAAATGTTTTTGTATGACACGTGTGTTAAGTAATTGGGTCCCAATTAATAAATAAATGGTACATATATACTTAAAATCTGGTAATATTTTACTATATTTAGATTTGCACGTTTCTATATAATTAAGTTGCACTTTTCAATATAAAAAGTCGCACAGTTCTAAAATACATTATGAGTGCACGGTGCACCTGGGTGCATACAAGACCTTAATTTTATTCATAAAATTGAAATTACTATTTTTTTTTGACAAAAACTCATCTGAGATTGTCTCATGTACGAAACGGGGTACAACTTAGCACAAATTAAATCCACCCGTTCCAAAATATTAAAGCGTCAATGTTCAATTTATGTCCCGTCTCATCATGAGATGATCTCATACAAGTGTGCCTCAATTTTTATTTAATATTTATGGAATTAAAATGATTGTTTTATTAAAATGTTTTAGTTTGTGTATTTTATTTAATATGATATATTTTGAAGAACTATTTGGATGATATGTTGTTCACATGTCAAAATCGATTACCAATTGAATTATTAAAAAAAATAAAAATATTGTCATGTATGATATTGAAATTGACTTTTTAGGGGTTTATCAAATGGTTGTTATAACAATTTTTAGACATATCATAACAAATAACATACGTATAATTAATAATGAATTTGACATATTAATTATATATTGACCAAATAATTTTACAAAATTTTGCATTATAAACATTCTTAATTGGAGGGAGAAAAATGATCCAATTGCAAATATATAATAAACTATATACAATAAAAAAAGGAACAAACGACGACGTTTGGTTGAACAGCACGTTGTTGTACTATTTTTAATGTTCTTTTATATTTCAGTATATATTTCTATTTATTTAACATTTTTATGGGTTTTTTATATTTCAATATATATTTTTGTTTATTTAATTGTCTTGATCCTTTGTAAAACAAGTTGAATGTTTCAGTTTAAACAAGTTGAATAATTGTTAACTGTTTTAGATTTTCAAGACACTTAAGTAACTTTATAAAATTTAGTACTTTTGTTTAGGTTTTCAAGACAATTTATCTCATCAAATTAATTGTGATACTAATACTTTTACAAAAAATATTAATTGTGATACTAAAGTGTATAACTTATATTATAAAATGGTATTAGTCATGATACTAAACAGTATGGCTAATATTACAAAAGGATATTAGTGGTGATATTGAAGAGTGTAATTTATAATACAAAAGGGTATTAGTTGTGATACTGAAGAATATAACTTTTACTACAAAGGGATATTAGTCATGAGTATGACTTATATTACAAAAGGGTATTAGTCGTGATACTGAAGAGTGTAATTTATACTACAAAAGGGTATCAGTCGTGATAACTGAAGGGTGTGCCTTATATTACAAAACACCAAGGCGTATTTAATTATCAACACAATTTTCCACACGGTTGCTGCCGCCAATGTTATGACATTGCATTGGTCAATTTGGGTGTTACCGTTTACTCTACATTCCAAGTACCCATCCAGAGAGGGACTAAATAAGAGCAATACTCATGTGAATCAGGTATATACATAAACCCTATCAATATTATGTATAAAAACTATTAGTGTTATGCATAAAAACTTTAATTATTTAAAATATAAAATATTTTTTAAGCAGTGATTGTTTTTATGCATAATAGTGATAATTTTTGTACATAACGGTGATAATTTTTGTACATAATATCATATTTTATATATTTAGAATAGAGAGATCTTCGTGTTGGAAATGGGCTGATAAGATTACATAGGTGAATATAAATATTTATATTTATTTTATATTTCAAGGCGAACAATTTTTTTACAAAAACTCTATTTCTAATTCTTTAATTATATCTTATATCTTTCATATATCCTAAATTGATCATTCCTTTAATTGATTGAGGGTATTGTAAGTACGTTTGAATGAAATAATTAATATTATTAAAACATACATGTAAAGTAAAAAATAGACTCTACTTAAAAAAAAATACATTACATTACAATACAATACTCCCTCCGTCCCGTGATTACTGCAACACTTGTTTTATTTAGACATCCCAACATTACTGCAACACACCCAAAATGGAAACAAATATAATATTAATACACTCACAACACCCTTATTTTCTTTCATTTAAACCCACTTTATCCCACTTTACTTGATTTGCGATTCAATTTGTGCGTTGCAATCATCTTGGGACGGAGGGAGTACTATATAGCTAGCTAACCACCAGCAACAATTCCTCTTGCCCTACCCTCCAATCAACTTATTCACTTACCATTTCCTTGTCCAAACTATCATTAACACCACCAATGAGATAAAAATATGTCCAAACTTGAAGAACAATCAATCTGAAAACAGAGTGCCCTTTCTTAATATTCTCATCATCTCCTTTAGCTACAACTGGTTCTTATTCAAGAGGAACAATTATTTCACAGTAAAACTATGACTGAAGTACAAACTCAACCACATAGATCCTGATTCATGCAGCTTTCTTAAGATAGGGTTCGTGCATTGCCGTAAATTTCTCGATCATCTTGTCTCGGGGTGGCCAGCATTCTTTTATTACTGGATCATCTGCAATGTTATTCATCCATGCTGATAAGCACGGAAATTTCTTTGAATCGATTAGCTCCAGGTCAGCAATCTCTTCAAGGATACTGATCAAATTGGCCATCTTACCAAACCTTAAAACCTCCCCACAATTTCCTGATATATAAACACACACCCACACCCCCCCTCAAACCAAGCACCTACACAGCCTTCTCATATTCCACACATAAAAACCTTTTAAAAAATGGCAACAACAGCAGCAGCCACAATTCCAGCTTCATTCATCCACACAAAGAAACACCTCCCACTCCACTCCCACAACTACATCACAACAAAAATCACAAGAACAACCTGTATAAGGTTCATAACAATTGAAACAATGACTCATTAGAAACAACACTATTGATATCATTCTATATTGTAAGCACTAGAGAACCACATTCCCTTATATGTTATACATGTTGAACACAAATAACTCATCATATCTACCCTTTTCTAACACATTCCCTTATATGCCATTTGAACTATTGGTGCTTAGTGTAGAAGCTCCCATCTAACCTGTGTACTTATCAAATAAACTGTGGATTGGCTAGAACTAAGTGAGTCAAATTCAATCAAAATAATGTGATTCACAAAGTAATTTGTACAAATAACAACATAAATAGGGAAGATATATCATGATGCGTCATTAATTCATTATCAACCAAATCTTGGGAGTAAAGCAAGCCCAATTATCAAATATGCAACATATGGCTATAATCAATCACATACAGAAAACAATAAATCACTCAACAAAACACAATGAATCAAAATCAGTACCAATAAAAATGAAAAGATGCAAAGAAAAACTACCTTAGTGATCTCCTTCCTCTTCTTCTGAAGCTTCTCCCGCTTGGCTGCAACCCTCCGCGTCTCAGTAATAAGGGTCATCCACTTAGCAACCTGAGCATATGGGTTGAGCTTCAACATCACATTCAGATTCTTCAAAGGGTTCTTCTTCAACGGAGCCCTCTTCACCTAATTCTTAATCGGCCTCACCACAGACTGCACCTCATCAGAATTGATGATTCTCGCAAGATCAGCATTCCCTTTCTTAAACTCAGAAGGTTTATCAAAGTTCCCGTAGATTTCATCCAGCTTCTCGAACGCACATTTTGTCCAGATTATGAACCTGCCTAGATGACCCCCTGGTGCAAGAAAATGTAATCTGGTTACTGATTGTTGCTAGGGTTTAATCTCAAATTTATTTTAGAAGAAGAAAGAAAAAACAAGAGGTAAATGCTCTTATTATCACTTCAATTGGCAGAGAATAACTTGCAGTAAACAATAGCATTTTCAAACAACAAAAAAACTATGCCTTCTTGTAGCATCCCTCCTTAGGAGTAAAATGTAACTCACTTCTCTCGGTCTCTAATTCAATTCTACAATTCTAAGGACCAATATACTAGACTTTTACTTTTAATTGGTGGAATACTTGATTTAGCTTAAAAGGGCTGCCAAAATAAACAAAGGGACAATCTTTTGTCTTTTCAACGAAAACACACACCTAAAAACTATACCATGAACCAATGCCTGCTTAAAGCACCAAATTGACAGATATTCATCCATTCATCACATAAATATCAGAAAACTCATATCATCACATTAATATGAAGCAGTAAGAAAGAGAAATCTTTCATCCAGCATTTTCCTTTTAAACATCAAACTTCACAAATTTCTAACATAAACAGAGAAATCCCATCAATGAACATAGGTAGGGCTAAAATTATGGACATCTTATTATAACTCTACATTAATAGCAAAACAAAGAATATGCCAATTATAAAATTCTTAACTAACACAAAAAATGGTAGGTATTCAAGGCCAAGTTTAGCAGTCTATAAAACTCTATAGTAATTTGCATAATAAAGTATAATCATAACAATTAGGAATAGCAACCCAAAAATGTAGGTTCATTTAAATACATTCAAGTGCAGCAGAAACGGTGTTAATGCTTTTGCAAGTGTTAATTAAATCATTTTATATTACTTTCAACACAAGTTCCCAACAATGCAAACACAAATAGAAGCATTCTCTTTCATCCAGGCAAGCTCAAGGCATCTAATCTTCTAACAAAAATGAGCTGTGAATTCAATAGCATAATATAATTCATAAAAAAAGACATCATAGGCTCATACAAATTAAGTATCTGACATGAATTAGATTATCCTGGACTTCCTTTATACCATCGCATCCACATTTTAATAGATGATTTGGGGTTTACATAAGAAGCCAAAGGAAGATTACAAAGTTTTTTAGTAATTTCTTAGATCATTAAAAGACAAGTTTTGAGTAGAACGGGCCTTATTGTATTTGGAGATAATCATATGTAAACATCATCTTAGAGAATCAACTGAGATGAGAAAACACAACACTTTGTTCATAAAAAATTAACCAATTGAAGAGAGATGTACCTATTGGCCGTCACCAAAGGGGATTTTGGACATTACAGGAAAATCGCAGCTCAGAAAAGACGGGCGCCCCAGCAAGTACAACGAGTTTAAAGGCATGGACTTCCCCCACTGGTGCGTCGCAAACTTCTGTACACCGAACTCACGATTCTTGACTCGCAATTCCAAACTTCAAGAACCAATTGAGAGAGAAGAACCAATTGAAAATATTCGTCACCAAAGAGGATTTTGGACAGTTGTGGTTTAGGGTTGGCGGCAAATTCTGGTGAAGCGCAGGTTAATTTAACGCCGAATCCTGGTAGCTAGGGCAATGGAAAATCGAAATTGAGTTTTTTGTTTGATACTGTATTCCAAAATTGGGAAATACATACACACGCCAGCATTTTTCCTATTTTATTATATATACATTTTTTTTTTTTATAAATTGAGAGAAATTGGGGTTCTATTTTATTATATGATTTTTTGGAAGAAATTCTCAGAATAAAAATAATATAATTTCATATTCAATAAACAATCTTTGTCTAACTTAGTTGGAGGTATGCAAGTTATTTGTTGGAAAGGTCATAGGTTCAATTCCAATTGATGTATTTATTTTTTATATTGAAAAATTGATTCAAATATTTTTATTAAAATACTTAAGACAAATGTAGTGTTTGGTCGAGTGGTGTAGTTATCCTCTTAAGGTAAAAGAGTCCCGTGTTCGAACCTCGATGAATGAAAAGTTTATTTTTTATTTTATTCAATATAATTTATATTTTATACGAAAAAATTAAAGGTTTTGTGTTCGAATCTTAATAAACACATTTTTATAATAAATTTTATATTTGCATTTTTATTTAATAAAATCTATATTTTATATGGAAGAATTTATTAATCGTCGCCATATATAAATATTAGTGACGAAATACTATGTCACTAATTACTATGAACAATTAATGATGAAACATAAAATTGTTATGAAAATTTTATATTATATGGCTAATATTAATCGTCACTAATTAAAATGAAGTTAGTCGTCGAATAATATTGTGACGAAATAAGCGCGTCATTAAAAAATGATTATTAGTCGTCACTATATATAAATATTGGTGACGAAAGAATATCTCACTAATTACTATGAACAATTAACGACGAAACATAAAATTGTCATGAAAATTTTATATTATATGATCAATATTGATCGTCACTAATTAAAATGAAGTTCGTCGCCGAATAATATTGTGACAAAATAAGCGCGTCATTAAAAAATAATTATTAATCGTCACTATATATAAATATTGGTGACGAAAGAATATCTCACTAATTACTATGAACAATTAACGATGAAACATAAAATTGTCATGAAAATTTTATATTATATTACCAATATTGATCGTCACTAATTAAAATGAAGTTCGTCGCCGAATAATATTGTGACGAAATAAGTGCGTCATTAAAAAGTGGTTATTAATGTCACTATATATTAATATTGGTGATGAAAGAATATGTCACTAATTAATATGAACAATTAGCGACGAAACATAAAATTGTCATGAAAATTTAATATTATATGACGATTATGATCGTCACTAATTACAATGACGATCGTCACCAAATAAAATTGTGACGAATTAAGTGCGTCACCAATTCTTTTGAATAATTAACGACAAAACCCATAGTTGTCACAATATTACTATTTTCATGACGTTGAATATCGTCACTAAATATTATGAATATTGTCACCAAAGTTTATTGTGACGAATTTCTTATTTTTGTCATGAAAATTATGAATTAGTAACGAAAAAAAACATCAGTGGTGACAAAACTAATATTTGTCACGAATTCTCACTTTTTAGTGATGAAAATCAAATTTGTCACCTTTAGGTAACATATTGTGATGAATTTTGTGTCATCACAAAAAAAATCGTCACGAAATGTGGGATTTCTTGTAGTGCGTCTTGAATTTCTCCCACTCGTTCGTCTCGAAAAAAAAAATTCGTCTTGAAACGCCACGCCATTTCGCGGTGGGAGGATGCCGCGATCCGCCGCCTTGCCCGGCGCCCTTTGCCGTCTTGACGTTAGCGCTATCGCCCACCACGGCCTAAAAGCTGGCGTACCGCGCGCTCCGTGCGTGCACCTTGTCCGCCCGCTCCTGCGCCCTCGCCCGCGGATCTTAGCGGCGCCGTAACCCAGAGCGCCCGTCGCGCGTCTTTAGCGGCGTTCGCCTTCGTCCGCCTGGCGAGTCTGCAAGGTCCGCCTAACGCCCGCGCCAAGCTTGATTCGACTAGTGATGTACGCGTCGCGCGTGTACCCCCTCCCCAGCGCGTTCGCATGACGCCGCGTCGCCCGCGTCTGCATTGATTCCGGATCCGTTTTAACTCCTCGTCTCCGTCTTCATCTTCGACCAGGTTATAATTTATTTAACGAAAAATAAATACACCTTAAATCTAGACTAGTCTATTACATTGATCAAATCAAATAGCCTAATCTACTCGTGGATTTTCTCACGAGAAAAATAAATCCGAACGAGTCGAATTAAAAACCATTCATTCATACACATGAAAATTAAAACACATTAAATACCATGACAATTGGATACCTGCAAAACAGATCTAGCAATTCTACAATCCAATTTTCAATTTAATGTTCAACATAATTTAAATAACAATTTAAAAGTCAGAGCTTGAAACCAGAGCTTTGATACCAGTTGTTTGTAAAATATGGGTGCCCGGATCTATTCGAGATGATTTTAAATACATATTTAAATTAAACAATTAATTCCTAACATGAATTAATCCTAAATCAATTCAACATAATAATTAAACAAGTAATAAGCATCATGCGTACACGTAATCCATGTAAATCCTAAGCATGCAGAATCTAGGAGTTACGAGATTACATACCTCTTGTAGAGACAACCATTGAGACGATGGATCAACCCAAAGAGCCTTTCCAAATATGTCCCAAGTCCTCGAACGTAATCCGGTGGGAGGATTCACACGAACGATTTTAAAAAGAGAGAAAACCAAAAATATTTTGCCACCACCTTTGTGAATTTATAATATTTCCAACACATTGAATTGCAGTTGGGAATGAAAAATTCATCCCCTATTTATAGGGACAAGGGGGGCGATTTTTTCAATGAAAAAATAAGGGAGAAAATTATTTTCTTGATCTCCAGGAAATCTTGAATATATCTCCTATATTCTTTTCTCCTTAATTAAATTTTTCCATAAAAATCTTATTCCCCTTTATCCTCTAATTTTTGAAAAATACAAGAAAAAGAAAATCAAGATTTGACTTCTTGAATTTATGGGATAATTATGTATTCCAAGAATACTTATATATTTCCATAAAATATCTACAAGAAAATCTTTCTTCTACTTTTCCTACAATTTTCAAAATTTTCAAGGAAATATAGGCAATAATATTTTCCTCTCCCTTTCATTAATTGGACTTTATTTTGGGCTATTTGAAGGGCCTTTAAGAAAATTAAGATTGGACCCCCAATGGACTATGAAGCTATAAAATTGGGCTAAATATTATTCAAGTCCATTAATATTAATTTACTCCACTATAAAATTAATATTGAACTATCCATCTTAACCCATATTACGACTTTACTATAATATGGCTCCCGGTCATTATTTCCCGTGTTTATGGTTATCTTAGTACATTAATTAATTAATATCTTTGTCCTTGGAGTAAAGACAGCTCAACATTATTATCCATACCGGAAATAAATTTCCACTTGCAAGATTTGTTATGATAAAGATTCTGAGCCCACCAAGGGGACAAATCAAACAAGATGTACTTGCACACGATTCTCCATATTAAATGTCAGCAATCGTCATGTAATTAATAATATTGCCCAAGATATAAGGTATCGAATCACAATGACTCTCTTCCTATCATAAGTCAAAGCAATAGTTATTAATTTCACACGATCATATTTAAGGGACGGGGATTAAGAAATAATACACCACTGAGGTTTAATTCTTGTATATTTAGTACCGAAGAATTTATCCTCCCGTAGGTCCTTATTCAGTGCATCTAAATGCACTAGTATATTCTCTTGGTCAAGACAAGTCAATATGAGCCTTATACTTCAACCTTTCATGATGGTTTGTTCAATTCCATCTGGGTTGTGAATTTGTACTTAATTACGAGGAGCTGTTAATTTGATCTCTGTGATCTGGTATTACCATATTAACTACAACGTAATACGTACTAAACTTATTGAACGAGTTTGCAATAAATATGTATAACATTCATTCATATTTAATGCAACAATGATTAATATATTATTTCAGTAAATAAATAAGAAAATCCAGTTTGGTTATACAAAGTAAAAGCATACTTTTCAGTATAACCCCAACAATCTCCCACTTATACTCAAAGTTTGCTTTTAAGTATACTACAACATGTCTCGTGTTCTATGTGACATTTAATGTCACCTACACGAACCTAATAATTTCTCCCACTTATACTC
This sequence comes from Stenogyne calaminthoides, assembly GCA_037126765.1. Classification (NCBI taxonomy): domain Eukaryota; kingdom Viridiplantae; phylum Streptophyta; class Magnoliopsida; order Lamiales; family Lamiaceae; genus Stenogyne; species Stenogyne calaminthoides. The sequence continues at coordinate 31,074,401 of JBBCBC010000021.1, forward strand.
AAAGCAGATTGGCAACGTTCTTGACACCCATTCCTTCCACATGTCTCTCGAATGTACCCTGAGGCAGACCCTTTGTGAATGGATCTGCTAGGTTGTCTTCCGATGCAATCTTTGCCACCTCAATGTCTCCTCTCTTAACGATATCTCGTATAAGATGGTATTTTCTTTCAATGTGTTTGCTGGCCTTGTGTGCTCTCGGTTCCCTCGAATTTGCAATTATTCCGGCATTATCACAATAAACTGTGATCGTGCTGGACAAATCCAGGACCACGTCCAAGTCCACCAGGAAGTTCTTGAGCCAAACCGCTTCCTTTGCTGCTTCACAAGCAGCTACGTATTCGGCTTCCATGGTAGAATCGGCGATTCATTTCTGCTTTACGCTTCTCCATGTCATGGCTCCTCCCCCCATGCAAAACACACTACCCGAGGTAGACTTTCTGGAGTCCACGTCTGATTGGAAATCCGAGTCCATGTAACCGATGGGGATTAGACCGCCTGACTGATAAACCAACATTCTATCATGTGTCCTCTTCAGATACTTCAGAATGTTCTTTACCGCAGTCCAATGCTCTTTCCTAGGGTTGCTTTGATATCTTGCTACCATACCTACGGCAAAGCAGATATCTGGTCTCGTGCACAGCATTGCATACATGAGGCTTCTCACAGTCGAAGCATAAGGGATGCCCTTCATGTCATTTATCTCATTATGTGTTTTGGGACACATCTCTTTGGATAGATGGATTCCATGTCTGTAGGGCACAAAGCCTTTCTTGGAATCTTGCATGTTGAAGCGCTTCAAAACAATGTCTATGTATGAGGCCTGTGAAAGCCCGATCATTCTTTTCCTGCGATCTTGATCCCTAGGATTTGACCGGCTTCCCCTAAATCCTTCATATCAAAATGTTTCGACAACCATGCCCTTACGTCCGATAACACCTTTACATCGTTTCCAATGAGCAGTATGTCGTCTACGTATAGTACCAAAAATACCAATGCAGTTCCGTCATGCTTTTTGTAAACACAACTTTCAAAGTTGTTTTGATCAAAACCGTAAGATTTTATAACTTCATCAAAACACTAATTTCAAGCACGGGATGCTTGCTTCAGCCCATAAATGGACTTCTTAAGCTTGAAAACCAGATGCTCTTGACCTTTTTTAATGAAGCCATCGGGTTGTTGCATATAGATTTCTTCGTCAAGACTTCCATTGAGGAAAGCTATCTTGACATCCATTTTTCAGATCTCAAAGTCTAAATGCGCAGCAATCAACAAGAGAATGCGGATGGACTTGAGCTTGACTACGGGCGAAAATGTTTCCTCATAATCGATCCCTTCTTTCTGAGTGTACCCTTTTGCCACTAGTCTTGCTTTAAAGGTTTCAACCTTTCCGTCCGGTCCCCTCTTTATCTTGTATACCCACTTGCATTCAATGTGTTTTACCCCATTAAGTGGTTCGACTATATTGGGAGATGAATTTAATAAAGAAGATTTTGATTAGATCCCAAAACCCCTGAGTATGACATGTTCAGGATAATCTTGATAGTTGAGTCAGGATTCAGTTTAGAGTGTTCAGGATGTTATCTGCACCATGTATAGTCAGCAGATATAGATCAGGTTAGATTCTGAAGATTCTGAAGACTCAGTAAGTTACTGAAGTTTCTGAAGTCTCAGTATGAAACTGAAGTTTCTGAAGTCTCAGTATGAAACTGAAGACTCAATATGAAACTGAGAAACTGAAGACCCAGTATGAAACTGAGAAACTGAAGACTCAGTATGAAACTGAGAAACTGAAGACTCAGTATATCAATCAGTATGTCACTGAAGACTCAGAAGACTCAGAAGACACTGAAGACTCAAAAGACAGTGAAGACTCAGAAGATACTGAAGGCACAGTAGTTACTGAAGACTCAGTAAGATACTGAATGCTCAGTATAACCTGAATGTTCCGAGGCACTGAATAATATCTATCTGAAGACTACAAAACTGAGAAAAACGCGATTACTCAGAAAAATAGATATTGCCCAAGACATTCATATGCAGACAAAAGGAACTAAAACTAAGTGTTGTTAAGGTTATATCACTCATAGATATTGACCAAATAGAGCCGTTATGTTTGTCTACATTTACTGAAGACAAGAACCAATCAGAGGAAGACAACACTGTACTTTACTGACACTGAAAGCGACAGGTCACTGAAGCATGTCAGTAGTACTATGTTCCAGACTGCAAAAAATGGTGAGTGGCTACATGAAAACATATTTCCTAAAACATGCAAGGGAGTATTCAAACTCTAAAAATAGTCGTTCATCAAACACCATAAGAGGAAACTCATGAAGCTATCTCCTCCAACGGATAGTTTTTCAAGAGTGACCTTGGTGATTGCCTATAAATACTAGTGACCCTCTACATTGAAAGTTACGGGAAATTTGTAAGCAACTCAAGAGCTCTATCTTATTATTACAAATTGAAGCACTCGAAAACCCAAGAATTTCCCAAGTGTTTCACATTGAAGAGAGCTCATTCACTAAGCCTAGTTTGATAAGATATATCCAAAGCTTAGTAGAGATATCCTAGCCTTTGCATTGTACTTATTGTAAAGGATATCTCATCCTAGTTGGAAACCAACCAGAAACCCCAAACCCTTTGTAAGGTAGTTTGAGTGTGTTTGTTGGTGAGTTGGAGTTGTAAAGAGTTAGTAAACTACATTGAGGTAGTCAGAAAACTCTAGAGAAGAAGTTAGTAAGCTACTGGTGGTAGTCTGAACACTTGTGTGTGTTGAGTTAGTAAACTACAGTGAGGTAGTTAGAAAACTCAAAGTAGAAAGGTGAGTAAGCTGCAGTGAGTCAGCCAAAAAACCTTAGGAAGTGGTTAAGAAATTTCTCTGAAGGTCAGAGAGAGTGGATGTAGGAGCTTGAGTCTCTGAACCACTATAATTGTTGTGTTGATTTGCTTTCTGTACTGCATTATTATCTGTTGCATGTTTTTCACTGAAAGCATAATTTACTAATATTCAGTTGGAACCAATCTACTGAACTTGCATCCAACTGATCACAGCCTTAATCACTGTTTCATTAAAAGGAAGATCTTCAGCAAAGCTAAAAACGAGTATAAACTTAGGGCCAACCATTCCGCACACTTGAGTAGCTAGAACAGATAGTTACCAAACTGAACTAACTCTACTGAGGGTTCAGTAAGATAGTTATCTGATCCAAGCAGCTCAGGATCACTGAAAAACTCAGGCTCAGTTGGGCTAATCTGAAGCTTCTGAAAGCAGCTCAGGATCATTGTCTCAGTAAGACTTTGACTCAGAGCGATCTGTGCTTCTCAGGGCCAAATCATCAGGACAACCTGACCCATCTGACCTCAGTGAAAGAAAAGTTTTAAAAATTACTGAACACGTGTATTCTCCCCCCTATACACGTGTGAGACTCATTAGCACCGGGACAAACAAGTGGTATCAGAGCAGTGGTTCAACTTGACCACTCGCTTTGTTAAGCCAGAGTCTAATTTGCTGAAAGACTCTGGTGGTCTACTGAACAGATCTATTTGCTGAAATCTTACAAGGCTCAGACATCATGCCTTCTAAGAAACTTCCTATGTTCTCAGTTGAGAGCTATGATTTATGGAGATTAAGAATGCAGGCTCATCTGTATTCAAAGCATGAAAGAATGTGGAGAGTGATTTCTGAAGGACCATTCAAATTCACTGTTGTGAATCCCAAAATCACTGATACTGAGCGAAATGATCCCAGAGATGAATTTCCAAAGTCAGATGATCAACTTACTCCTGATGAGAGGAAGTTAGTCAATCTTGACTACATTGTTAAAGATACTTTATATAGCACTATTGATGATGGTGTTATGGGGATGATTTCTCACTGTGAAACTGCAAAAGAAATTTGGGACACACTTACTATTATGTGTCAAGGCACAAATCATACTAAAGAGAACAAACTTTATGTTGCTATTGGAAAGTTTGATAGCTTTGAAATGGAAGATGGTGAATCCATTGACAAACTTGAAGTCAGATTCACTAGCATAATGAATGATCTGAATGCTCTTGGGAAAAGATACCCACAGAGAGAAGTGGCATTGAAAATTCTTAGAGGACTATCTAAGAAATGGGATATACATGCTGTGGTGATTGAAAACACCAAAAACATTGATTCCATGCCATACCAACAAGTTTTCTCTGAAATGAAAGCTTATGAGTTTGTGATTGACAAGAAATCTAAGAAAGCTGCAGTAAAGATGATTCTTCATCTAGCAAGAATGTGGCTTTCAAAGCCAAAGAGAAATCCTGTAAGACTAGAGAGTCTGAGAACTCACTTGCCAAAAATCAGGATGAGCTGGAGGATAAGCTAGTACTGATGGCAAGGAGGTTTGAAAGACTCAATAGGAGATATGAAAAATACAAGAAATATTACAGGAATCACAGGTACAAAAGAGACTCAAAAGCTGAGGACAGACCACTGAGAAAAGAAAGGACCAGAAAGCTGAAGGATCCTCATCCAAAAAGAAGGACTCCAAGACTAAGGAGGAAAGTGATCAGGATGATGATGCCAACATATGATATAACTGTCAAAAGAAAGGTCACATTCAATATGACTGTCCTGAGCTAAGTGCTAAAGAAAGAAAGGAATGACAAGCCAAGAGAGACAAGAAGTTCTCCAACAAGAAAGCCATGATTGCAGAGGAAGAAGAACATTCTGAAGAAGATTCCAGTTCTTAAGATGAGATGTTCTTAGATAGTGACAGTGATGATATCTGTCTAATGGCTGTGGAGGAGGTAAATTCTTCTATCTCTGTTGTTGCTCCTACACAAGCACATGAGTTCTCAAGTTCTATCAGAAAAAACAAGAACTTTGACACGATGGATTCATTTGAGAATCTTATGAAGGACTATCTCAGGTATACAAGAAATCGCGCTCAATGAAACTCAAGAGCAAAACAAGGAACTGACTGCTGAGAATCTAAAGTGGAAAGACTCTAAAAATGCTGAGATCATTTCTCAATTGATTGGAACTACTGATGAACTAGATGTTCTGAAAGTACAACTCTCAGAAAAAGAGAAGGTGATAGAAATCCTGAATGGAGAATTAGAGAAATCCACTGAGGAGATTGACTTATCGAAGCGAGTTCAATGACCTCTTTGAGAAGCATGAAATTCTAAAGAAATGTGAGGATATTGCAGAGAAAGTTAGCTCTATTGAATTTCGTGATCTAAAGTGATAGATGAAATTGAGTTATCAAAGATGCGCCACTATAAAAATTTGGATTGGGATACATTCCAGGGGGAACCTCACAAGGTCTTCTGAATGCTGCTTCTAGTAGCACCAAGACTGTCTTTGTTAAACAAGTGACACCTAATCTTTTTACTAAAGAATTGCCCAGAGTTTTAGACAAGGGTAAAGGACCTATGGTTTCAGAAAAACTGAAGGTTAAGGGAAGAAAGCCCAGACCTCAGGAAAAGGCTAGAAAAACCCGACCACTTTCATTAGGAAATCTTGAGCCCAAGACTTCAAAGCCTCGGGGCTAAGAATACCAACTCGAAGAGATTCATCTTGAACCATCGAGGAATTTTCGGAAGAGAAACACTCAGCAGAGATATTCTCAACCTGAAAAAGACCAAGTCCTCGATTCTTGAAAGACCCCAATTTCAAAGACAGTAACCCAAACCCCACTTGCCTAAGGGTAAAGGTTTCCTAAACCCAAGTCAGCAGAGACAAAGACCAGCTGCACAAAAGTCAAAGCACTTGAACAAAAGGCCTGTACCCAAGAAGAACTCTAAGGCTCATGTTCATGCTAAGGCCGCACTCATACCGGAGGATCTTGTCAAGGCACCTAGGGTGGTGAATGTGTATGTAGATGTTTATGGGAGACAAATCAGCCACTCTAAAGTAATTAGAGTTGTTAGGCGATTTGGGTTCCAAAAGGTACAACTAACTTTGGTAGGACCCTACACCAAATGGGTACCTAAGGCGATCTCTTTTTTGGGGTAAAAAAAAAAGGCTTTGAAATTTGAATGAAGACAACATAGCAGCGATGAGTGGGAACCGATTTAGCTCTGTTGTATGTTATCCGGATAGTGGATGTTCAAGACATATGACAGGATATAGCGACTAATCATTGACTATGTTGAGCAAAAAAGGCCCTCGGATCACATTTGGAGACAATTCAAAGGACAAATGAAGGATATGGAACTCTTGAAGTTGATTCATTTCATATCCATGGTGTTTCATATGTGTATGCGGTTTAAAGCATAACTTGCTTTCTATCGGTCAATTTCTGTGACAAAGGATTCAATGTTGAGTTCTCAAAGAACTTATGTTATGTGAAAGACAATACTTCACGTAAAAATTCTCTTTATTTGGTACTAGAAAAGGAAATGTGTATCTTGCTGATTGGAGTTCAACTCCTAAAGATACATGTTTGGTTGCAAAAAGTTCCACTGATACCAGTTGGTTGTGGCACAAAAGGATGAATCACTTGAACTTCAAAACCTTGAACAAACTTGCAAGATTAGCACTTGTGGGGGGGTTACCAAATGAAGTGTTCAGTAAAGAACATGTTTGTGATGCTTGTCAAAAAGGAAAACAAATCAGAGCATCTTTCAAAAGCAAAGTAGATATTTCTACTGAAAGAATACTTCAATTGTTACATATGGATCTCTTTGGTCCAGTAACACCTGTGAGTACAAATGACAGAAAATATACACTTGTGGTAGTTGATGACTACTCTAGATACACATGGGTCATATTCTTTTTCATGAAAAGAAAGAGACTCGAGAAAAAGCGCCTCTGAACTCTTGAAAAGGCTCGATCTTGAAAAGAATCTGAGTGTGGTCAAAATCAGATCAGAAAAAGGAACTGAGTTTATCAATCATATTATATCTGATTATTGTGCAGCAAAAGGAATAACTCATGAAACATCGCTGCAAGGACCCCACAATGAGAATGGTGTTCTTTGAAAGAAGAAATAGGACTCGAAAGAAGAACTAAGGACAATGATTCTTTGAAAGTCGATATTCCTAAGAGATTTTGAAATTTGGTTATCAACCTTTGCATGCTATTCTCGAAACGGATCCATCTTGACCAAGAATCAAGGAAAAACTCCATATGATTTTGTGGAATGAAAGGAAGCCTCTTGTTTCTATCTTTTCGTGTGTTTGTTGCAAGTGTTTCATACACAATAATGGTAAAGATAAGTTGAAAACCTTTGATAGCAAAGCTGATGAAGGGATATTCTTAGGATATTCGAAGTCGGGTTAAAAAGCCTTGAGTTTACAATGTAGGACTCTTATTGTGGAAGAAACACCTCATTTTGTTTTTTGATGAATCTACTTGTGTTCGGAAGAAACATGAACATGACTCAGAGAACTCGACCAAGAGAATCACGGACTTAGCACGAAAAAGAATGATAAAACATCCTCCGAACACGAAAAAGAAGAAGTCAGTCACTTTCTATGAATGGAGTGAATCAAACTCAGACAAAGAAGTTCAGGATGGAAAAACTCAGGATTCTGAGACTCAGGATGGAAATTCTCCACTGAAGGAAAGCCAACACACTGAAGCTGACCAATCTGAACATACCCCAGTTCAGAGTCAGGTATGTAATGCCGATGAAGATGTGGTCACAGCTGAGGCAAACTCTGAATCTATCAACCAAATGGGAACAAATGTCTCTGGCAATGTTCTTAATGGAATTTCCTTTGAGGAAGATGATTCTCTTTCTCATTTTCTATTGTTCCCTGAATTTAATGAACTACCTGAACCTAACATTTCTGATGTTGAGGATACTACTGAAGGGGGAACATCCAGGAGAAGATGGTTGGATAGTCATCCTATAAGTCGGATTGTGGGTGATCTATCAGATGGTGTCAAAATAAGAAGGTTCCATGGAGAAAGTGCTTTATTCTGCTGCTTCCTATCTGAAAAAGAACCTACTGAGATTGAAGAAGCTCTACAAGATTCTTTTTGATTTCTTGCTATCAAGAAGAAGATTTGAATCAGTTCTCAAGGAATGAAGTTTGGGAGCTAGTGGATAGACCTAAGAGGCACAATGTGATTGGAACCAAGTGGGTGTTCAAGAATAAGAGAGATGAAAACAACAACATTGTAAGAAACAAGGCAAGGCTAGTTGCACAAGGTTATTCCCAAGAAGAAGGCTTGGATTATGATGAAACCTTTGCACATGTTGCAAGACTAGAAGCCATCAGATTGTTTCTTGCATATGCTGCCCACATGAAATTCACAGTCTATCAGATGGATGTGAAAAGTGCATTTCTGAATGGTGTGCTTAAGGAAGAGGTTTATGTTGAACAACCTCCTGGTTTCAGACAGAATGACCAAGTTTACAGGCTCAGGAAAGCCTTGTATGGTCTTAAGCAAACACCCAGAGCATGGAATGATACCCTTTCTCAGTTTCTTACTGACCATGGTTTTATCAAAGGAACTGTTGATAGGACTTTGTTCAGGATAGAAGATGGGAAAGACATCTTACTTGTTCAGATTTATGTAGATGACATCATATTTGGATCTCCAAATCATCAGTTGTGTGAAAAGTTTTCTACTCTGATGAAAGGAAAGCTTGAGATGTCAATGATGTGGGAGATGAATTTCTTTCTTGGACTTCAGGTGAAACAAACTAAGGAAGGAATTCTCACCAATCAAGCAAAATACACCAGAGATCTGATTGCAAAGTATGGTGTACAAAATTGCAATGTAGTTAGAATTCCTATGAATACTAACTACAAGATGGATCCTGATCCTGAAGGCAAATCACTAAATCACACTGATTATAGAGGGATCATTGGATCACTGCTATATCTCACAGTAAGTAGGCCTGATATAACATTTGCTGTTGGGATATGTGCAAGATACCAAGCTAATCCTAAGGCTAGTCACATGGAGGCTGCCAAAAAGATTCTAAAATATCTTAAAGGCACTGTGAATAGAGGATTATGGTATCCAGCTGATGATAACCTTGAATTAACTGGTTATTCAGATGCTGATTATGGAGGATGTAGAATTGACAGGAAGTCTACCATAGGAACTTGTTAATTTCTTGGAAGTAAGCTGATATCATGGTTTTCAAAGAAACAGACCTCAGTAGCAACCAGTACTACTGAAGCTGAATACATGGTTGCAGGAAGCTGTTGTGCACAGATTCTTTGGCTCAGACAACAATTGAGGGATTATAAGATTATAGCCAATGAAGTACCTATATTTTGTGATAATAATAGTGCAATTGCTATTACATAAAATCCGGTATTGCACACCAGATGTAAGCATGTTGATATTAGACATCACTTCATCAGAGATCATGTTGAGAAGAAAGACATCAGGATGGAGAAAATTCATACTGATAAATAGAGAGCTGATATCTTGACTAAACCTTTGGCTGAATCAAGATTTCAGGAACTATCAGTTAAATTAGGTATGTTGGACCCAGGTGTATGAAGCAAATCTGAAAAATTGAAGGTTTTCAGATGCATGAAGTTTTCTCAGGATTTTACTGAGAAACTCAGGATAAAATTGAAAGCACTGAAATCTGAGTCTTGGGAAACTCAGATATACTGAAGATCAGTACTCAGTATTATACTGATCTGGCTCAGTACTCAGTATCATACTGACCCTTTCAGTACTCAGTATTATACTGACCCCGTTCAATACTCAGTACTATACTGACCCCGTTTAGTACTCAGTATTATACTGACATTTTATCAAGGTCAAAACTTAGTAAGACCGATGGAGGAAATTATTCTGAAGAAGTAATGACTCATGCAATGCATTTATTGTCCAACTGAATCTCAGTAATCATTGTCAATAAATAACAAAACACCTGAAGGAATATTTGGGCGGGACCTTTGAAATCCTATTAGAAAGTCAAATGGTCTGCATGAACAGTAATTAATTGAACTGTTCAATAATCACCAATAAGGTTAAATTGGCGGCGTAATATTCGTGAAATCATCCTTTCATATACCCGATTTAGTCGGTGTTTAATCTCAACCGTCGATTTCTTCAATCTATACGATTTTCCACGAATCAAATCCTATATATCTATTGAAGAAATTCTTTCAAAGCCCAATTTCATAACCTTCATCTTCAAAACACTCTGCTTCAAAAACCTCTCATTTGCCCAGAAACCCTTCATCGTTCTCAAAACCCTTTACCAAAATTCTTCAAAATGACATTCTCAGTTTACGATAAACTTACCATTTCTAACAAACCGTGGTACGAATACGTTGTTTTGCTCGAAAGCTCATCGAATGCAACACACGAAGAAGAAGCTTTGCACATGATTCGATTGGCGAAGCTCACATGCCTGGTTATGAATCAACCAGAGGCGGAATATTCAAAAGAGGTAATCGAATTTATCTCTAATTTGAAAATAGACGAGGAGGATTGTATAGAGTCACAAATTACAGTTTCTCACTTAGAGCATAGCTCAAAATATGTCGATTTTGTGAGGAAATTGTATATAATTCCTAAGAACCTTAATGACGTATACGAGTTGAGCGATAGAGGAGAAGACCCTACAATGTATATGATGGGTAGGGAACAAGAGTATCTTGATAGGATTACAGAGCATCCTATTAAGTTTGAGGCTACTCTCAATAAAAGGCATTTGAAGCCTAAGTATAGAGTTTTGCTGGATATCGTGAGCAAATGTATCATGAGCCGGTCCGGCAGTTTTGAACAAATTATTACGCCGAAGCTGAGATTAATGGCGGCTATTGAAGACTCACCCACCACCGCATTCAACTGGCTACGATATTTAATTAGAGTGGTGAGTGACCAATCAAAGCAAGTCCAGAAGGTGAACGGTTCGGTTGTTATTAAAGGGAAAATCCTACATGCAACCAAGATATCATTCATCTTGGAGATGTGCCGAGAAGAAGAAGACATCTTTGCCAACTCCTCACCCTTTCCAAAGTCCAAGATCCTTTTCAAGCCAACAACATCAAAGAAGACTTTGAAGGGAAGAAAAGAGAAGAAGGAGGAGACTGCTAAAGAAGGAGCTGAAGAAGCCCAACAACCCAGGGGGAAGGCCCTGATGGAGGTGAAGAGAGAAAAGGCAGAAGCTCTGAAGAAGAAATCACTGGATCCTAAGCGCATGAAAGTTCAAATTTCTACTGAGGAGGAGGTCAGTGAGACTGAGGAAGTCCAACCCGAGGGCCAGCAAGGACAAAAATCTCCATTGCAAGTACTGGCTCAGGCTGTGACTACTGCTCAAGAACAAACTGAGGAACAGGTGTTCTATGAGGTTCTTGAAACGTCTCTGAGTTCAGACAAAATATCTCAGGAAATTTTCAAGGGACCTCAGGTTTCTACTGAGGAGATGCCTGTTCAGACCTCAGAACAAACTGAGCCTCAGGAGCTGCTGAATCTGGACATGCTCCTGAGTGAACCTTTCTTAGATTCTTCAGCACCAGAACTTACTGAAGTCAATCCTACTGAACCTGAAAGCCCAAAGCTAAAGAAGGGAGAAGCAGAAGAGACTGAGTGGCACAGCAAGGGGGAAAGATTCATTCAGGATAGGTACCCTGAGCTGAACTCATATCTTGAACTTCAGGACCTCTTCTTCAGACTGAGGACCACAGTCTACATTCTGAACCAAACTTTGCCAGAGATGCTTAACATTGCCTCCTTCAGAGGAGAGGACTGGTGGAATGAAGAGACTGCAGTGCTGACTGAGTTCTCCGGGTTCAGGAAGACCAAGCTCCGGATGAAACATGCAGATTTTGATGAGCTGGTCAGGAAGAAGGTGGCTGAGAGGAGGGAAGTTGATGTTGGTGCCTCAAGCTCTAAAGATCAAGATAAAGAGGGGGACCAACAAGGAAATGTTGAGAAGCAATCTCAAGTGGAGAAAATTACTGATGTTGGTCAGCCTGATATCTCACATCCTCAGACTGAAATTAGCACTCTTCAGGTAACTTTTGGCACTACTAAAAATTATGCCAAAGGTACTGAAGTTCCTATCTTTAAATCTGTTATGTTTGATATGCAGACTGAGGCTCAGGTGGAGACTGAGGCCCAGGTGGAGACTGAGGCTTAGGTGGAGCACCCAGCTCAGGAGAAACAACAAGTGATACATGCTCCAGAGATTGACTTCAGTCCTATAGTGGACAAACTGGAGAAGGTGGTGCCAATGGTGGAGAAAGTTGCTCAAATTGAAGAAACATTGGCCAACCAATCCCAGAAGCTAGAGAACTTGAGTTCATCTTGGACTTGATCAGAACGGACATCTCTTTGGCGACAAAATGACTGCCATAGAAGGGAAGGTAGATGGAGTCAAAGCTGAACTGAATGCAGAGATGAAGCACATGTATCAAGAGATAACTTCATATCTTGAAGCCAAGCTGGTGGAGAAAAATGATCAGATGATCAAGAGTCTTTGTTGAGGAAATGGGCTCTCCGCTTTCATGACCAAGATGATGACATCTTTGAAAGATGTATTCTCCAACCAGTTTTCACCGCTATCTGAAGAGTTCTCAGTGGCCAAGAATTATATGAAGAGGCTAGAGGACGAGCATGATCGATTATTGGAGAAGTCTGGAAATATCGATGAAAGAGCAATATCACATGGATACCGCACTGTCTCAACTTCTTCCAAGGTATGGTGCCAAAAAGGGGGAAAGGCCTGGTGGCAAGCTGAAGGAATTGTTGGCACAAACCTTGAAGAAGAAGGCAGATAAGGAAGCTGAAGAGAAAATTCTTGCTGATGCCTTAAAAGAAGTGGAAGCCACTGAGAAGCTCAAGTTCAAGCAAGCTGAAAAGCCAATCTACACTCATGTCTCTGAGCAAACAATTCAGGAAACTATCTCTGAAAAACTGAGTGGTAGAAGAATGGTAGAAACAAGCCAAGCCGGTGCAAAGCAAGCCAAACTAATTAAGAGAAAGGTTGTGGCATTTGTTGAACCAGAGAAGAAAAGAGCTAAAGCTTCAAAGGCTACTCAAAGAAAATTGATCATTGATTTTGAAGAGTCAGAAGAAGAAGCTGGAAAAGAAGTCTTCGATACAAGAAAAGCTCTGGAATCACTTCAAGTGGAAAAAGAAAAGAAAACTGCTGCTTCTGTATCAGGAGTTCCTGTAATCAGGAAGAAGAAAGAAGAAGAGCAGAAACGAAGAAGTGGTCTCAAGAAGTTCCTGAGCAAGAGGAGGGGTACTGAAAAAGCTCAGAAGTGGCCGCACATTGATAAATAGATGCCTATCCAATTCAATGATGCGTGGGAAGAAATTAAGAGAACCTTCTGGTTCTATTCTGAAATTCTGAGGGAATGGAGGGGGACAAGCTCAGACATGAATGAAGCCTTCATAGAGTACTTATTAACTTTATATCCAAAGTACCTGCAAAGTTGGATTAACTTAGCAGATGAAGGAAATACACAGATTGTTGCCCCTGGTCCATATACCTACCCTGCTCCAAGACTAGAGAATGTCCTGGTGAATGAGACAGCCATTTCTCAAGATATTGCTCAGTATGCCATCCAATTAGGACTGGCAGGAAACAACCCAGACATCATCAAAGAAAGGGATGAACTGAAAAAGAGATATTATGGGATGTTCAACCTGGAGGTGCCTGAGGATGAGGTTGAAGAAGATTGAAGAGCTGATTGAAGATAGAAGACTGGAGCTGAAGATTGAAGAGACTGAAGACTGAAGATTCTTTGTACTTCTTTTGTTTTTTGTTTGATAATTTCATTGTACTCTGTAACTTCTATCTTAAAATCAATGAAAATTTATCCTTATGCTCAAAGATAATATCTCATTATCTTTTTACATGTCTTTTATATTTGATATGCCTTTGTGATGAAATTGTTGGAAGAATTTGCCATTCTTGGATTGTAATAGGAAAAATTGAAACCTGAGTATAGGTTAAGTGTTTTTGTAACAAGATGGTTTTGGCATCATCAAAAAGGGGGAAATTGTTGGGAGATGAATTTAATAAAGAAGATTTTGATTAGATCCCAAAACCCCTGAGTATGACATGTTCAGGATAACTTGATAGTTGAGTCATGATTCAGTTTAGAGTGTTCAGGATGTTATCTGCACCATGTATAGTCAGTAGATATAGATCAGGTTAGATTATGAAGATTCTGAAGACTCGATGAAATTCTTGAAGTTTCAAGTCTCGAGATGAAACCGAAGTTTCAAGTCTTAAGATGAAATCAAGAAATCAAGAAAGATGAAATCGAGAAATCAAGACTCAAGACTTCGATGAAACCGAAAGAAGACTCAAGATATCAATCAAGATGTCATCAAGACTCTAAGACTCAAGGCTCGAAGACATCGAAGACTCGTAAGACATCAAGACTCAAGACTCAAGACTCAAGATATTGAAGGCACAAGAGTTAATGAAGACTCAAGAAGATCTTGAATGCTCAAGATAACCGCTCGAGGCAATCGAATAATATCTATCTGAAGACTACAAAACTGAGAAAAACGCGATTACTCAGAAAAATAGATATTGCCCAAGACATTCATATGCAGATAAAAGGAACTAAAACTAAGTGTTGTTAAGGTTATATCACTCAGAGATATTGACCAAAAAGAGCCGTTATGTTTGTCTACATTTACTGAAGACAAGAACCAATCAGAGGAAGACAACACTGTACTTTACTGACACTGAAAGCGACAGGTCACTGAAGCATGTCAGTAGTACTATGTTCCAGACTGCAAAAAATGGTGAGTGGCTACATGAAAACATATTTCCTAAAACATGCAAGGGAGTATTCAAACCCTAAAAATAGTCGTTCATCAAACACCATAAGAGGAAACTCATGAAGCTATCTCCTCCAACGGATAGTTTTTCAAGAGTGACCTTGGTGATTGCCTACAAATACTAGTGACCATCTACATTGAAAGTTACGGGAAATTTGTAAGCAACTCAAGAGCTCAATCTTATTATTGCAAATTGAAGCACTCGAAAACCCAAGAATTTCCCAAGTGTTTCACATTGAAGAGAGCTCATTCACTAAGCCTAGTTTGATAAGATATATCCAAAGCTTAGTAGAGATATCCTAGCCTTTGCATTGTACTTATTGTAAAGGATATCTCATCCTAGTTGGAAACCAACCAGAAACCCCAAACCCTTTGTAAGGTAGTTTGAGTGTGTTTGTTGGTGAGTTGGAGTTGTAAAGAGTTAGTAAACTACATTGAGGTAGTCAGAAAACTCTAGAGAAGAAGTTAGTAAGCTACTGGTGGTAGTCTGAACACTTGTGTGTGTTGAGTTAGTAAACTACAGTGAGGTAGTCAGAAAACTCAAAGTAGAAAGGTGAGTAAGCTGCACTGAGTCAGCCAAAAAACCTTAGGAAGTGGTTAAGGAATTTCTCTGAAGGTCAGAGAGAGTGGATGTAGGAGCTTGAGTCTCTGAACCACTATAATTGCTGTGTTGTTTTGCTTTCTGTACTGCAATATTAACTGTTGCATGTTTTTCATTGAAAGCATAATTTACTAATATTCAGTTGGAACCAATCCACTTAACTTGCATCCAACTGATCACAGCCTTAATCACTGTTTCATTAAAAGGAAGATCTTCAACAAAGCTAAAAATGAGTATAAACTTAGGGCCAACCATTCCGCACACTTGAGTAGCTAGAACAGATAGTTATCAAACTGAACTAACTCTACCGAGGGTTCAGTAAGATAGTTATCTGATCCAAGCAGCTCAGGATCTCTGAAAAACTCAGGCTCAGTTGGGCTAATCTGAAGCTTCTGAAAGCAGCTCAGGATCATTGTCTCAGTAAGACTTTAACTCAGAGCGATCTATGCTTCTCAGGGCCAAATCATCAGGACAACCTGACCCATCTGACCTCAGTGAAAGAAAAGTTTTAAAAATCACTGAACACGTGTATTCCCACTCATTATTGTGATCCATTGAACCCATTTCGACTTCCATTGTTGTTTGCCAAGATGTTGAATCTTTGTCTTGGATCACCTCGTTGTAGGACCAGGGATCCGATTCTTCGCCTGAGATCAAGTCTGAAGACTCTCCAATCCCTAAAAATTGCTCGGGTTGTCTGACAACCCTCCCACTACGACGAGGTTCCGGTTGTGAAGGTGCGACGATTGGTATATCATTTTTTACAGTTGACAATGGAGTTGGCCCCTTAAGTTCTTCCAAGGTAATCTCACTTCTAGGCTTTTTATCATATAATGTTCTTACAAAAATCTAAAGTGCGTACTGATTACCACCTTTTGATCTTCGGGACCATAGAACATGCATCCTTTCGTTCCTTCGGGATACCCAATGAACAACCTTAATTCTGAGCGTGCATCCAACTTACCAGCTTCCTTGTCCAACACGTATGCCGGACACCCCCAGATCCTGATGTGTCCTATACTGGGCTTGCGCCCTGTCCACAATTCTCTTGGGGTTTTAGGAACTGATTTGGATGGTACTAAGGTGAGCCATCATCTGGAGAACATGATCCCTTACAGGTGTTCCCTCCACCATTTTCATTGAGAGCATATCCCTCATGGTGATCTGGCGAGCCACACGATTCTGATGTTGAAACATCGCTTTAAGATTGATCATGATGTCTGTAGCGGTCTCAACGTTTTGGTGTTGGTGTTGCAACACATCTGACATTGAAGCCAAGATGGTACACTTTGCCATTTCGTTAGAACGCTCCCAGTCAGCATATTCTTTCTTAACCATTTTTGTTGACTCGTCATATGGCTTCTCTGGTTTGGGTGTAGTAAGAACCCAGTTATGACTTTGTGCAGTGAGGACAATAGTTAGTTTTCGATACCAATCAACAAAGTTTTCTCCAGTGAGTAGGTTGTCTTTAAGTATATTGAACAGTGGATTAAAATGTTGCGACATGATGAAACTGAAAATAAACATACATCTTGTGTCAATGTCCGGATCAACACAAAGAAAATCACATAATTCGATCACATGATTCACATTAAAATCTCAAAAAAATATGAACATGCATCATCCAACATTTCAAAACAGATTTAAATGATCCTCTTGGGAGGGTCATCATTTAGATCACATTTAAGCAGGTTACAAACAAGAATAATTACAAACCTTTAATTTCAAAAATTAATAGTCGGCTCCCACTTGACCAATATAAAATTCACAGGGACTTCGGTGAAGTATATGCATATCAATTTTATACCTAAGTAATAACCATGATTAAAAACATAATTACTACTTCGTTTTGATCGAGCCTCTTTGGGAGGTCATAAATGCCGCCACTAATAATAATTCACAATCATCCTTTTGAGAATTTATTCATGTGAAAGCTATCTTTTGGCCGTCCCGTAGGGGAATTTCTCCAAAAGATTTCACAAATAAATAAATCATGGAGGTCAAAATTAATTTGATTCAAAATCAAATTAATTATTAAAACATACTTAGTAATTTTTGAATTTGAGATTTTTCGTTGGGCAATTCTCATGCAAACACATTTAAACAAATTAAATAAAGTATAAGATAATACAACAATAAATCAAGCAAAGCATAAAATAAAACATTGGACACAAATTATCCAACTGTCATTGTTTGATTTTTCTTTGCTTGATCTTGAAGAAACACCGTCTTGAATTTCTCCCACTCGTTCGTCTCGAAAAAAAATCATCTTGAAACGCCACGCTAAGCAGCTCGCAGCTTTGATGCATGCCCGCATCCGTCCGCTTGGCCGGCGCCCAGCCCAGGCGCCCTTGTCGCAAAGACGATCATCTCCCACGTGGGCCTCGGTAGATCGGCATCGGCGGTAGGCGTGTACCACAAGACGCCCGTCGCCTTGGTCGCCGCCGCCCACTCCTGCGCCCTCGCCCACGGATAAGCCGCATGCCTTACCGTCTGCAGGCGTGCTGCAAGGCTTCGCGGGTCCGTCCTGGCGAAGTCCCGCCCGCCAATTGCTTTAGGGCGATCCTGGCTTTCGGCGCCATGCGCCAGGCCCGTTCAACTAGTGACGTCCGCATCATGCGCGTGCCTCTCTTAGCACGTTTCGATCGATGCACGTCGCCCACGTACGGTTCCAGATCCGTTTTAACTCCTCGTCTCCGTCTTCGTCTTCGATCATGTTACAAATTATTTAACGTAAAATAAATACACCTTAAATCTAGAATAGTCTATTATATTGATCAAATCAAATAGCCTAATCTACTCGTGAAATTTTTCACGAGAAAAACAAATCCGAACGAGTCGAATTAAAAACCATTCATTCATACACATGAAAATTAAAACACATTAAATACCATGACAATTGGATACCTGCAAAACAGATATAGCAATTCTACAATCCAATTTTCAATTTAATGTCCAACATAATATAAATAACAATTTAAAAGTCAGAGCTCGAAACCAGAACTCTGATACCAGTTTTTTGGAAAATATGGGTGCCCGGATCTATTCGAGATGATTTTAAATACATATTTAAATTAAACAATTGATTACTAACATGAATTAATCCTAAATCAATTCAAAATAATAATTAAACAAGCAATAAGCATCATGCGTACACGTAATCCACGTAAATCCTAAGCATGCGGAATCTAGGAGTTATGAGATTACATACCTCTTGTAGAGACAACCGTTGAGACGATGGATCAACCCAAAGAGCCTTTCCAAATATGTCTCAAGTCCACGAATGTAATCTAGTGGGAGGATTCACACGAACAATTTTAACAAGAGAGAAAATCAAAAATATTTTGCCACCACCTTTGTGGATTTCTAATATTTCCAACACATGGAATTGCAGTTGAGAAATAAAAATTCATCCCCTATTTATAGGGACAAGGGGGCCGATTTTTTTCAATGAAAAAATAAGGGAGAAAATCTTTTTCTTGATCTCCAGGAAATCTTGAATATATCTCCTATATTCTTTTCTCTTTAATTAAATTTTTCCATAAAAATCTTATTCCCCTTTATCCTCTAATTTTTGAAAAATACAAGGAAAAGAGAATCAAGATTTGACTTCTTGAATTTATGGGATAATTATGTATTCCAAGAATACTTATCTCTTTCCATAAAATATCTACAAGAAAATCTTTCTTCTTCTTTTTCTACAATTTTCAAAAATTTCAAGGAAATATAGGCAATAATATTTTCCTCTCCCTTTCATTAATTGGACTTTATTTTGGGCTATTTGAGGGGCCTTTGGGAGAATTAAGATTGGATCTCCAATGGACTATGAAGCTATAATATTGGGCCAAATATTATTCAAGTCCATTAATATTAATTTACTCCACTATAAAATTAATATTGAACTATCCATCTTAACTCATATTACGACTTTACTATAATATGGCTCCCGGTCATTATTTCTCGTGTTTAAGATTATCTTAGTCCATTAATTAATTAAGCCACTGAACAAGCTTTATATTAATTAATATCCTTGTCCTTGGAGTAAAGACAGCTCAACATTATTATCCATACCGGAAATAAATTTCCACTTGCAAGATTTGGTATGATAAAGATTCTGAGCCCACCAAGGGGACAAATCAAGCAAGACGTACTTGCACACGATTCTCCATATTAAATGTCAGCAATCGTCATGTAATTAATAATATTTCCCAAGATATAAGGTATCGAATCACAATGACTCTCTTCCTATCATAAGTCAAAGCAATAGTTATTAATTTCACACGATCCTATTTAAGGGACGGAGATTAAGAAATAACACACCACTGAGGTCTAATTCTTGTATATTCAGTACCGAAGAATTTATCATCCTGTAGGTCCTTATTCAGTGCATCTAAATGCACTAGTATAATCTCTTGGTCAATACAAGTCAATCTGAGCCTTATACTTCAACCTTTCATGATGGTTTGTTCATTTCCATCTGGGTTGTGAATTTGTACTTAATTACGAGGAGTTGTTAATTTGATCTTCTGTGATCTGGTATCACCAAATTAACTACAACGTAATACGTACTAAACTTGTTGAACGGGTTTGCAATAAATATATATAGCATTCATTCATATTTAATGCAATAGTGATTAATATATTATTTCAGTAAATAAATAAGAAAATCCAGTTTGGTTATACAAAGTAAAAACATACTTTTCAGTATAACCCCAACAACGGTACATTTGACATTTAATCTTTCAGTCTTTGGTCATTTATCATAATTTAGTGACTCGTTCTTTTATAACATGAGAATCAACATGCTTTTATACTTTCATTTGAATCGTTTTAGAAGTCTTACTACATAAGTCTGCTAAGACTATCCAAGTAACTTCTTTGAACGATCTTTATGAAGCTTTCACCAAAAGATTCTCATTGTTAATTTTCCAGCTAACAATGTATCAACATATAATCATAGAACTACAGAACTATCTTTGGACCGTTAAACATAAACACAGTGGTCTTTGTCTAACAAAGTTAATATGAGACAATCATAGTATGAAGTCTCAAGTACCACTATCTTGAGGATTGCTTAAGTTTGTAAACCGAATTCTTCAATTTACAAACATTATCCCCTTCTTTGAATTCTCCATTGAGAAAAATAGTAACATCCATTTTTGATGTAATTCTAAATCTATACTTGATATTATAGCAAAAAAATGAACGAATCGAGGAAAATATCACAACAGATGAAGAAAGTTTAAATACCCCTTTCTGAGTATAATCTTTCTCTACTAAGTGAACATTTTTAAGATGTGTCCCAATAAAAGATCGACAAGTTTCATAAAACTTGATTCGACCTAATAGACTCGATATTATCTTTCATTGGTTTGTTTCATTAGTCTCTTGTATAACGAGATAGAACCTCTCAATCGTCTGTAGGTTCTTCCTCATTCACTAAAGACTGATCTAATTTCTGAAAATATAAAAAAGGTGTGTCCCTCAATATCATGATGTCTCTCAGACACATGTTTCCTAGAGTATTATTCAAGATTGAAACTTTGTGACATAAATAATTACTATCATCAAGATCCATATAATCTTAATGGGTAAACTTTTATCAAATATCAAAACATTAAGTAAATCACTCCCACTTGGATCTGATAGAGAGTGATTATTTCATTCTGAAAATGGTATAGTATTTCGAATACCTCCCCTACTAGGAAATCGTTTTCAAAAAAATTTACATTACGCCATTTTATCTCATGTCTTACTCTGAACTTCTTGATCTCTGATCAATTTGTATCAATTGGATTTAGCATAGTATCTTAGAAGATACATTTCTAAATTCTTTAGACCCTTGTTGATCTACAGATACCAAGATTAACAAAAGACCAGGTCTTCAACTTTCTAGAGTTCAGATGAAGTTGACTTAATCAACTATGAATAACTTTATTCAATATGCAGACAATCATAAATAACTCATCTTTCCAAAAAGAGAGTTAAAATTAATTGTCCTATCACGGGTCATGTCATATCCAACAACATTTATTCCTTCTTTCAGTTACACCATTTAGCAATAGTGTGTAAGTCTTTGATGATTGTCGAATTATATTATTTTCATTACGCAGTTCCTTGAACTACATGGATAAACATTCACGTTCTTTATTGGTTCTTAAAACCTTTTAAGGAAATGTCATTTTATTCTCAACTCCATTTCGATAATGTTTGAAGCAATCCAATACCTCAAACTTGTGAGAAATTTTAGACATGTAGAATGTGAAAAGTTATCAACTTAAGTAATGAAAAAAACAATAAGTTCCATGATTTGCAATTTGACATTCATAAAATCACTTTTTTTTTTCAACATAAAATAATTGCAATGAAGAACAACAATCACAGTTTTATCGAATGGTTTTCTAATCACTTATGAACAAGACAATGTTCACATTTTGATAACTTGACTCTTAAAGATGAACTCCATAGTTCTTCTTTCTCAAGTTAGTTATTCAAATCTTGCACAATGTGATCAAATCTAGCTAAATGTCATCATTTACACAAGCATAACTAGAGTAACAAATATATAGTAATCCATGAATCATCATCATAATACTAAAATAATTGTTCTCTTACAGTTCAAAAACCATATAAAACATAGAATTATTGTCAAGTACCATAATGCATATTGAATATACTATCACAACCATCTCTAATATAAATCACATCCGAATCATAGAAGAAAGATATAAGGGTGAGATCCTTAATGATCACCAGAGAAAACTAAACATCGTGCAGTATGAAACATTGACCATTGTCAATCTCAAGTTTACAAGTCCGTAGACTTCAACTCGAGCTTAGTTTCCACATAATTTCATCTCGTCCCACTTGGAACATGATGAAGATGTAAATCAAATGTCCAGATACTTATAGTCAATGGTCTGTATTTCCTGAATCTATAATCCACAATGATAAAATTCAGTTATGAAAACAACACCAAAAACAATTATGCTTAAACCAAATAATTACAATGAATTTCTTTGTCCCTCTTGGACTCAAGATATTCATGAGTAAAAATGATCAAGCTTGCATGTCATCTAACTTTCAGTTTAGCATATCTCTTCTTCTTATTCTTCTTATCATTAGGATTAATTTGAAGTTTAATAGCAGTATTTCTCATTTTTTATACTGCTTGTCATTTCCCTTCTTCCTTCCAGTATATCTTATGTTTAGAATTTGAAGAGTGTTGAGAACTGGATTCAGAAACGAGAACACTTGATTCAGACTTGACAGCTCCAAGTATTATATCTTTCAACTCAACAATAGGAATTAAATAAGCAAAAGTCTTAATACTTTTACCAGAGGTCGTTTTAACCTTCAAGTGCTCCAATTTTAAGGAAATGATCATGTTAGATCTGAATTTGATGTTATTCAGAAAGTGAAGTATTACCATACTTCTTTATCAGATATTACCAAATATCGTAAGTTGTAAGGTTTGCACACACTCAAGGATCATATTATCTATAACCAAGCTCACCTTTCTTATATTCCAAGCAAAGGTAAGTCTTCTAATCCATTTTGATATGAATTTACATCCCAATTCCAGGATCATCCATAACATGGTAGATAGTATTCAATGTATCTTGTTCTCCAAGAACATTTAATTAATTATGATGCCATGTGTCATAATTATTGTCATTGAGTGTATTCAATTTTATTTAACTCGGCGTTGATAGCTTTTGAAGCTATTGTTTGGTTTGATTGAAGTGATTCGATGAATTAACATACATTTGTGTATTAATATGTTCAATGTTAAGCTAACAGACATCTGACAAATTTAATACAAAATTTGACATCGAAAAATGACTTAAAGTCATTAATCATCAATCTCATTAAGTATCCTCATTAATCAGATTCAGTTCCAAAACATGAACAAAATCAGTTCTAGTTTTTAATCCAATAAACAGGTAAAACTCTCACTTAACAACATGAAATTATATGCTTAATAACATTTATCATTATAAACGTAATAAAGCATAATCATGTTATGAGTCAATAAAAATAACTCAAAGTAATCAAGAAAATCTAATGGCTACTATGAGCCAAAAAAATCAACTACTAAGGTTATTCTTAATCTAATTTTATTTTAGCATCTCCATCAGGAAATATACATAAATAGTTTCGATCCTCTTTGACATTCATGTCTCTTGAAGTACTACATTTAGTACCGACATTATGAAAAAAATATGGCGTAAGGATCTAGGTGATGATTCGTATTCAAGCGTTACATTTACCTCTCAAGGTAATAACATCGAATCAATGAATCGTCTTTAATACATAGACATGTCGTCCCAACAACTTTTCTACTTTAATCTTTAACCCAATCCACCAATTATTTTCTCATAAAAATTATCACTATTACTATTAAATTCCAATCTTGACATAATTTAATCCAAGAAAACTACTCTAAGTATTCTTGAAAATGTCATAGCTCAAGTTTCAATTCTAATTAAATTATGAGCTATTAAATTGGAACTACCGGATGTGATAATAGGAAAGAGTGGTAAACTATATACCTCCGTCAAGTAACTTAATATTCCAAAATAGTATGCTACTTTTCATGTAATTCTTATAAAAATTGCATAAGAATATCTCGAATTTATAGAACAATAATTGTTCATTTCATTGAGTCATATCTACTTAAAATGAGCAACCATTTAAACATTAAATACTTAAATACTTAACACATGAATTTTTAAGCTCACGATTACACAAGAAAAAATTAATTTCAAGCATAATAAGTCAATTCACAAGTGTAACTTGTTCAAATGTGGTTCTCACTTCCATAGATAAATATATATTTGAACATCCCTAGCTCAAATGCCTCAAAACTATACTAATTAAGAATCCACACTGAAAAATAGGAAAGTAGCAACTTTCAGAACTAAAATCGGAGTTAAAACGAGCCCGAACGAGCCAAAACAAGATTACAAGAGCCCACACATCGGTAAACCTCTTAAAAAAACCGGAAAACCACCTTTTCCGCCCGGAAACCACATCCACGCGCCCGCAAACTGCCTGACACGTGGACAGAAGTCTGACACGCTCGCTCACGCACTTTCACGCGCCGGGACTCGCCAGTCTGCCATTCGCGCGTGCTGTGCACACGCCACATGACCGGCGCCGGTTCGATCTGGCGGTTCGGTTCGCGGTTTGAACCGTTGGTTTGGTTCAGAAGTGGACCAGTTGGCCCGATTTAGACTTAAGTTTCAAAAAATTACAATTAGGTCCTCCAAGAAAGTCGAATTCTCAAAAATAGACCACTGAGTTTTATGAAACTTTGCAATTTGGTCCCAAAAACGCGAGAAACTTCAAAAAATCATATCTCACTCGTTTCTCAACCAAAATCAACAAATAGTATGCCGTTGGAATCGTCTTCCAACTTAGATGAATCCAGTACTAATAACATTCCAAAAATCTTTCTGTACTGTTCGCAATTCGCAATCAAAGTTCACAAAATTTTTCAAACGAAATTTATTTCTCCCAAACGGCTTGGCCAAAAAATCTGAAATTTTACAGATATCATGTACACTATAATACACATCTACAGTAAAAATTTCAGGCCCTAATTCCACCGTTTCAGAAATCCCAAATTTTGAAAAATACAGAACTCTATGCAATTCAACGTGAAACCATGTCAATCACATATATAAGGCATATAAACGTGTGAGAATCGTAATCACATACGAGAATCCAACACAATGACTCTGATACCATTGTTGGAATACGGGGTTAGAAATCACCAACCTTTATTCCAGAATTGCAGCGGGAGAAGTAGAACAGTTTGAATTCTACGTACGTCTGGATTCTCTGAGTCCGAAACACAACCACACGAATTGATCACGGATTGCTTCTATTGTTCACAATTTAAATGTCCTTTCTAGACTGTGTATGTTGTGATGCGTGTATTTATCAACGGAGAAATCACCCTGTGACTTCTCTGTATTCTAGAGCGCAGAAGAAAATAGAGCATGAGTGAATTCTCATTAATTCCCGTAACCGTGACTTGTCAGATCGTTTTTTCAAAAAAGAAAAGCAATTCCTTTAATATCTTTGGAAGTTATCTAACTTCCGCCGACTCTATGCACTTCTATGTGTGAATAAATTATTAAATTAATTAATATTAATTTAATTACTTTCACTTTTGCATTTCTTTTTTCCATTTTGGTACTCTTTCTCTTGCAACTGGTTTTTTACTTTCTAATTACATTACCTACTTTTAACAAATCTCTTTTTCTATTTTGGGGAGTGGAATTCCTTCGTTGGCGTTTTATGAATTAATATGCAAGACATATGGTTTTCTGCAAATACTCGTGTTTTGGTTTTCTTGATGGGGGTTTTAAATGACTTCTGCCCAAAATGAGAGACTTATTTAAAGGGGTTGAGATTTTTTTGATAAAAATAGTACATGGATTGAGTTGGTTAGACAAAATTTCAAAGTGGGTTATGCCATAAAGAAAGGATTTGCTTGTGGAAAATTTCTTGCTGAAGAATTTCCGCTTGAAGCTGATCAAACCAACCATCCGAAGTTAGTATTTTTTATAATTAAGGATTCTTTATCAACTTATTCAGTTTCTTAAAGTCAATTTCTCATTTTATAGGAACATCTGTCACTGAATGAATTGACAAAAGCTAAGGACATTTCCCCATTCAACAAGGGTACCCAAAACCTAAACTGAGTAGCATATTTTATACTATGTATTATTTTATCAAATTTAATCTAATGTAACATTCAATTTTCTGCTTCAAAAGACATTTAGTCTTCCCGTTTATAGGGAAATTCATCGATGTAGCAAATGAGGCAAGATGATAACATTCCCCCATTAACTCAAGTCTATAGCGAGAAGTTAATTTATCTATATTTTTTATAAACTTTTTTAGTTTTAAACATTCAATTTTCTCTTTATATTTGTAACAGTTTTCAGTCTGTAAGAAAATTTACCGATAAGTGCATTTATGGATCTTCAAAAGATAGGTGTCTCACACATTTTGGTTTAAATTTAGAGCAAGTAAGCGTGATTTTGCAATGGATTACTACTTTTTCATAAAAAAAAAGTATCTTACTTTACCTAAAAAAAAATTCACATAGACCTTTTTTTGTTCGCAATTTTTGAAAAACATAACAGAGCAAATTTTACCTAGGTTCCTATTTTCTAGAAGCAAATTGCACAAACCTCTTTCAAACTACCTAGACAAGCAGACTAACTATCACATAATCTGTCTCAGACCGGACTAAGCCTTAATAAGCATATTCACACTCGAAGTTGTGCTAACTGCTACCAACATCTTCATCAGCCGGTGTTCCATTGATTCATAGAAGAAGTGTGCCACCATGTGGTTCAATCATCCAAGAACAAGAAATGTGGCAAAAAGTAAATTGTGCAATTTTTTTTTGTTCTTAATTACTGAAGTTGGCTTTGCTTTGTTTATATATATGGACAAACCATAATAAGTCTCCATATTTTGAATTGGATTTTCTTTTCTGCTGGCTTTGTGTTAGATGAAATTGTCTTCTTTTGAATAACTTTTGAGAAATATTTTTAAACTCTAAGTAGAATCTGTAATTTCACCCCAAGTTTCAGTGTAGTCCTTTTAATGTTGTATTTACAATCACAAGTTTTCTCATTGATGCACTTATCATATAAACTCACAATTTATATATTATCAAACTTACTTAATGGCATTCTCTAATGGCTACCTACAAATATATAATTTTACCAATTTCTCTGAAGAATCGGCATACTTTCTATTATCAAACTCAATTTAATCAATCTCTCAAATTAGACATAGGGAAATTATTGATTTTAATTAATTTCATTGAAGAACTCAACTGGATTCTATTGTGTTTTTTCTTCTAAAGAAACACACCCCAATAGCTTAACTGGATCATTGAGTAATCAAACAATCTAACATTTGGAATACTAGCTATGAAGAACCATTTAGAGATATTAACTCCTTAATTACAATCAAATATAAACACGAAAAACTCAAGATGCTAGGAATTGTCTTTTTGAGTTAACATTTAAATGGATCATAAACTCTCATGTGAAACTTGTGTATACTATGAAATTGATAAAATTACACTTATGAACTGATATCACTACTCTTATAAAATTAATACTTAATAGCATTTAACGCTATAATTTCAGTTTACAAACGCAATTTTAATGATATCAATTTATAAGTGTTGTATAAATTTTATATTGTGAACAAATTTCATAGAAGATCTACTCTTAATGGATAACTTGATTGAAAAATAATAGGTTGCACAGAGGATCGAATTTGATTAGAAAATACCTTATAGAAACATAGCAATTAATTATGGGCATCACTTGGGGCACGGAAATAATACTCACTTAAATGACAAAATGACAACCATGAGTGGAATGATTTTTTATTTTTTTTAAAAGTAAAAGATGAAATCTATTACTAGAGTACTAGGGATACTAGCTCTTGCTAAAGCCACTTAAGCTGAAATTCAACTGATGTCTAACAAAAAAATTAAAAGTAACAAATTCAACAAACATAAACAATAGAACATATTTAACTCGCTCAATTCATTACGAGCATAGACCCTGCAACAATATTATTAGATGATAATAATCGGAAAACAGTATAAAATTGTAAAATTGATCCCATATTAATTGGATGCTAGTGTTTTCATATAATCAATTTTTTTAATTAAGTCTCATAATTTTTTAAATATTATTGTTTTTTTTATTTTAAGATGATTTAAAAAAAATTATTTTTTGATGTCTCATTATGCAACATAAACTATGCAAAGTCATTATTTCATTTGTTACATGAAATCCCGACAATAACTCTTCTTAGTATGAAATTAAAATCACCACTCATTAAATATAATGAAACTAATTTTACAATTTACTCAGATTATCTTTTTCATTGATTCCCTAACTTTTTATAATTCGAGATTTTTGATGAATTATATAAATAAAAAAATATATTAGAGAATTAATGTAAACAAATTGATTCGACGCCTTTAATAATTCGGGCTTTTAATTAAATAGATAAGAGGGAATTCTTTGAGAGTCAAAACGCGTGCATTAAATTAAAATTAAAATTATAAGGTATTTTCACAAACCATTTCCCATTTCACCCACTTTGGTACAAACCGCGAGAAACCGAAAAAATAAACAGATTATAAATAGGCGGGACTGAAAATTTAAAACTACTTTTCTCAACGTTTTTGCCCGTCAAATCGTTGAAGTGACGGAAAAGGGCAGTTTCTGATCCTAGAAAGAGAAAGTAGCTCTAGTTCAATTTTCCGATCGACAATGGCGGATTCCTCTGTTGTTCGTGAAAAGTCCGTTCTCACCGCTAGTCTGGCGGCGGAAGCCAAACGCTACCACGGTAAAACTTACCCTGCATTTTTTTTTTTGTCTTCTTTGTATGTATCCAGATAAGAATTTGGTATTTTCTGTTTTTGCATTTTTTGTATAGACTTTTGGGAAATTGGAAGAAATGTGTAGGATAAAGGAGCGATTTGGTAGTTCTTTGGAATTTAATTTTGATAACTGTCCGATTGTGTTTAATTTCTACTTTCTTAACCTTGATTACATTTTTTCTTGGGTTTATACATGAGTTTAGAGTTTAGGGCTTCAATTTATCATGTTTACCAGATTAAGGCATATCCGTCTTTCTATTGGAAAATCTGGAGCACCTGATTCATATTATTGAAATTTTAAAAAGTTTACATTATCAGCTGGAGTTTTTATCCTTAATTTTGTATAGAACTAATCTTGGGGTGAATTATGGCAGAAATGGCAGAATCAATGAAACGTGTGGCAAAAATGGGGAAGGGATTGACTGTAGATAAGAGGGGTTTGCTCTTAGCAGGGTACTGGAATATGGTCGGGCCTCGACGCGATTCTTGGGAAATCTTGTCAATAATTGAGCTGAAGGAAGAGGACGAGGCGAATATTAGACGAATCGTTGAGTACAAGCAGAAGGTGGAGACGGAGATCACTGATATTTGTTCAGAAGTTTTGTCCATCATTGATGAACATCTCATTCCCTCAGTCTCTGAATCCTCTGTGTTTTACAACAAGATGTGAGCAGGGTTTTTTTAGTAATTTCAGTTAATTTCGATTTAGTCCGAGTTTCGATTATGATAGCCTTCACTTTTGCAGGAAGGGGGATTTCTATAGGTATCTTGCTGAGTTTAAAACTGGCAGTGAAATGAATGAAGCTGCTGATCACGCGCTTAAAGCTTATGAGGTATTAATTGGTGTGTATTTTTTGAAATAGTATTAGTTATTTTCACTGAACAGTTAGTTATTCTCGGTGTAAAGTATTAGTTGTTCTCGTTGTAAAGTATTAGTTGGTTAGTATATTTTTCAATTAACAGTATTAATTGTTTATATTGAACAGTATTAGTTGTTTCTGAACAGTATTAGCTGTCCTGTTTGTTCAATCTTAGAATGCATAGGAGTCATTCTGTTTTCCTACTTTGTTTCAGGATGCTATGGCCACTGCTGTGGAAAAATAACCACGTGCTGATCCCCTTCGGCTCGGTTTGGAATTGAATCTTTCGGTTTTCAACCATATGATCTTAGACTGTCCTCAAAGGTTTCTCTCTTCCAACTAAGTCATATTCTCGAGTCTATAACGAGCTCATGTTCATCGCACTATTTGCCCGTTTCTACAGGGCGTCTGACATTGCGAAACAAGCCGTTGATGAAGCAACTCCCGATCTTGATAGCCTGAGTGAGGAAGCATTCAAAGAGAGCACCAAATTGTTGCGTATTCTTAATGAAAATATCAAACTATGGAACTCTGATTGATCAGAAGCTGCAGCAGGTAATAATGATAATTATTAATTGTTTTAACTAATACCTCATCTTGATCAATCTGTTCTGTTGTTTTGCAGATGACAAACAAAGCACCACCAAAAGCTGCTGTATCATTAGAGCCTGCAATGGATTCTCTTGTTATGTCTTGTTGATTAATAAATTGGGTGCTATTTTTTTTTCCAGAATGACACCCTAAGAGGTGGGAGATTGAGGCTGTACAATAAATCATTTTTACATTCCGTATACTAAATACTCTTATAAGAGGCCAGGATACTATTGATTTTAGATGTTTATATTGGATATTTTGGTTACAATTTGTCTTTCTAAGTGCCTATTTTGCAACAAACATTAACGGGTTCTTGAATTCGAGCTGAACCGAATATTAGTTTGTTTGGTTTTTAACCTGTTTAGTATTAGAATGAACTCGAACTTTAATGTTTACTATATTATTAATTCACTTGTTTTTTTTAAGGTATTAATTCACTAGTTTAATCCAGCCCTAATAAGTCTAAATAACTTGTATATTTCCAAATTTTATATATATCTATTACATAAAATTGATTGCATACTTTAAAATTTATCATAAAAAAATCAATTTTTATTTTTAATTTTTTTTATTATTATAATTAAATAATTATTACTTACTCCGTCCCAATCATAATAACATTTTTACTGTTCATAAGGATTTGGTGGAATAATGATAAAAAGGTGGGGTAGAAAAAGTTGTTTATTAGTAATTTATATGATAAAGTGATAAAATGATGAGTAATTGGGGTAAGAAAGTGTTGTTTATTAATATTTTATGTGACAAAGTGATAAAGTAATAAAATGTGTAAGTAATTTTACCATTATAATTGAGGCGAAAATATGGGGTACTTTACCATTATGATTTGGACGGAGGGAGTACTATATTATTCTTTACAAGTAACTTTTTAAGGTAGTCAAATGGTCTTTCATAATTTCGTCTTAAAAAGAAAATGCCGTATGCCACACAAGCAAAAAAGAGAAAAATGATAAATTAAAAAATGTCACGTCGAACAAAAATCATGCAAACATACAGATTCAAAAAAAAAAAAAAAAAAAAGTTTCTTTAACCAATTTAAAAAATATATACGTAAGCAGAACGCTACCACGGTAAAACTTTGAGTTTCTGCTTCAATTTCTTCTATAGCTCTCTTACTTGGCGATTTCCCGGATTTTTTTCTTGTTTCAATCTTGTGTAAATTTTGGGGAATCTGGTCGAAATGTATACTGTAAGGAGCTGAATTTCGTAATCTGCTTCATTTTCTGCTCTGTAGATCTGTTTTGGTGGTTTGTTGAATTTTGTTGACCTTGATTGCAATTTACAAATGAGTTTAGCGCTTCCATATGTATTTCTTATTGGGAAATCTGGAGCACCTGATTATAGTTTTTGAAAATATTGAAAGGTTAATTGCATTGTCAGTTGGAAGCCAAACGCTACCACGATAATAATTAGAGTTTCTGCTTCAATTTCTGCTCTATGGCTCTGTTGGTGATTTCTCGAATTTTTTCTCTCGTTGCTATTTTGTATAGATTTTGGGGAATTGGAAGAAATGTATCCTATATCGAGCTGGATTTTTTAATTGCGCAACTCACTGATTTGATTAGTTATAGTTTCTGCTTTAATTTCTGCTCTGTAGATCTGTCTTGGTGGTTTGTCGAATTTTCATGTATTGATTGCAATTTACACATGAATTTAGCGCTTCCATATGTACTTCTTATTGGAAAGTCCGGAGCAATTTTTGAATAGAATTGAAAGGTTAATTGCATCGTCAGTTGGAGTTTTTAATTCTTCTTAATTGTGTAAATGCATCGGCCTTAACTTTTTTTCCTTAATGATCTTGTGGCAGATGTGATGGAAGAAATGGCGAAAGTGGCAACAAGCGTGGATCTCTTGACACCAGAAGAGAGGAATTTGTTCGCAGGAGGTTCAGGAGCATGATTGTGCTTAAAAGAAATTCTTATAAGATGTTATCGAAGAAAATCGAGCAGAAGGATGAAACGAGGGCGAACAAGGAGAATCTTAGACTAGTCGGCGAGTACAAGGCGAGAGTCAGGAAAGATATCATGGATATCTGGCATGAAGTTACAACCATCCTTAATCACAATCTCATTCCCTCAATTCAAACTGCGCAGGCCGCTTTCGTTCCCTCAATTCAAACTGCACAGGCCGCTGTGCATTTCTACACCATGTAATTTTCACTTGTTAATTTCAATTTATCCCAATTTAATTAGTAAATAATGATCATCCTATTTTGTAGGGAAGGGGATATCTGGAGGTATCTTGTTGAGGTTAGAACTGGTACTCATAGGTTGGAAGCTACTCAAGACGTGGAATCTGCATATGAGGTATTACTGTTAATAATTAATCAGTATTAGTTGTCCTGTTTAATTCTGTTTTTGTTGAATCAAATTGGAATGGATTGAACTGATTCTGTTTTTTGTACTAACTTGCAGGCTGCTCTGGAAGCTGCGGAGTATTTATCGCGTGCACATCCCCTTCGACTGCGTTTAGATTTGAATCGTGCAGTCTTTTACCACACGATCTTGGAAGACACTCGAGGGTTTAATTCTCTTATAAATTATCATTTTATTGAGTCTAAAATGAGTACATTTACGTGGTTGTTTTTATGTTTTTACTCGTTTCTACAGGGCGTGCCTCCTTGTGGGTCGAACCTTTGATGAAGCAATTCATGTGCTTAGTGACTTGGATCCGGATGATCGCAAAGAGAGCAACAGTCTGATGCAGATTCTTGATAACAAGATGAATGCATGGAATGATAGTTCTGAATTTGCAGGTAATATTTAATGGTCATTACTGTTTTTTGCTTAATTCCTGGTCTTGATGAATCTGTTTTGCTTTTTTTTTTTTTTTTGTTGTAGGAAACTACTTCACTCTTCGTTGAAAAAGTTTTGGAAAAGTTATTTGGTGTGTAATGTGTGTAAACGAAGATGACTATTGAAACTGACACAGAATAAGTCGAGGCAAGAGTTAGACTCTCTTTTCGTAAGACGATATTGCCCCGTACCCAGGTGCAATACGGTTCTATGACAATCGCCCCCAAGATACAACGACTTTAAAGCTTTCTGACCGCTGCACTACGAATCGGAAACTATCCGCGAACCAAACAATATTTTGAACTCTATCCATAACACGAAAATGAGGGAAGAGAATACAAAACTTCGACCTCAATTGATAAGACCCAAGAATCAAATATCGAGTGATCATTGAATTTTTTGATTGATTGAGTCGATGATTGTGGAATGAGGAGGGTGTATTTATAGATTTTAACTATCAATTCGCGAATAGGTGCAATATTTGAAATAACCCTTCACTTATTTTATACACTATTTCACTCATACATCTTCATCTAATACACACCATTTCAAGATGACTTTTCCATTCACCTCAAAAATTTCAACAAAAATGTTAATCAAAGTCGAATTGAATCACAAGATTCAAAACTCAGAAAACGAAACACACAAGAACAAATGAAATCGAAATCACAAAATAAGAACACACACAATGATTTACGTGGTTCGGTTATAAAACCTACGTCCACGGGATCAGAGCACTCTTCACTATCAACAATGAACAATCCGGTACAGTTACAACCCTCAATCGATCGAGAGTTTGAAACGATCTTATGAGATCTCTACAGAACTTCTAACTTCTCTCAATTAATATGAACTCTCCAAAATTAACACTCTCTAAGTTATGAAGACGATTGGCAAAGCCCATAATTTATAGTAGTAAAATTCCTAACAGAATTGAAAACCGTTCTAAGAGAAAAACCGCTTCAGCACGTGCATGAAATTTCCCTTGAACTTTCAGTCTGAACTTTTCCCCTGAACTTTCCTTCCTGAGCTGAACACAACTTATCTGACGTTCAGGCTGATCTGAACAAACCCGTTCAGGCTGGTTTACTATCGTTCAGGATGATTTGCTTCCGTTCAGGATTATTTACTTCTACATCACTTGACTTCACAAGTCTCCACCTCAAGTGTTTAGAACTCCAAGTGCTCATCATCTCCAATCTTCACAGCTTCATTAATCAATCTCACACGGTCCAAGCTTTACCAGTTCAGAGTAATACTTGAATTTACTCCCAGGCAATTCTTTTGTGAGCATATCTGCTGCCTTGTCCTCAGTTCTCACCTTACTGATTTTCACAGCACCCTTCTCCACCATGTCTCTTACAAAATGGAACTTGACACTAATGTGCTTCACCCTTTCATGAAAGACTTGATGCTTCACCAGATGAAAGGTATTTTGATTATCACATAAGATAGTACACTTTTCTGATCAATCCCAAAATCCTGCAGAATTCCCTTTAACCATGTACCCTCTTTCACTGCTTCAGTGACTGCAATATTCAGCCTCAGTTGTAGATAATGTCACCACTGATTGTAATATGGACCTCCAACTCACTGTTGTACCATAAAGTGTGAATATGTAACCTGTTAGAGACTTTCTTGTATCAATACTCCTGCAAAATCAGCATCAACAAAGCCTTGTAGAGGTTCTGTCTGCTTCTCAGTTTTCTCAAACAATAAGTCTGACTTTACTTGTCCATAACATATCTAAGTACCCACTTTAAAGCTTCCCAATGAGTTCTTCCTGGACCAGCCATGAATCTACTTACCATGCTCATTGCATAAGCAAGATCAGGCCTGCTACAAACCATAGCATACATTAAGCTTCCAACTCTATTTGCATAAGTCACACTACTCATCTGCTTTCTTTCATTGTCACAAGATGGAGACTGATCTTTTGACAACTTAAAATGTTGACCAATAGGTGTATTCACTGATTTTGCTTGATGCATGTAAAATCTCTTAAGAACTTTCTGAACATACCCAGCTTGAGTCAAAACAAGTTTCCCTGCAGCTTTATTCCTAATAATATCCATTTCCAGAATCCTCCTTGCCTCACCTAAATCTTTCATCTCAAAGGCTTTCCTTAATAATCTGAATCCTAGTTGTGCTCTTACTTGCCAGCAACATATCATCAACATACAACAGAAGATAGGTGATAACAGATCCATTTCTTTTTTCTAAGTAAACACAGTTGTCATAGGGGCATCTTCGATTAGATATCTAAAAACTGTCAAACTTTTTATACCATTGTCTAGGACTTTGCTTCAAGCCATATAGAGATTTCTTCAATAGACATACCTTATTCTCATTCCCATGAGACATAAAACCTTCTGGTTGTGTCATGTAAATGGTTTCTTCAAGCTCTCCATGTAAGAATGCTGTTTTGACATCTAACTGTTGAAGTTCCAAATCATCTTGAACAACTTTTGCCAATAAGAGCCTTATGGAGCAATGTTTCACAACTAGTGAGAATACTTCATTGTAATCTATCCATTCTCTCTGTGTAAAACCCCTAGCTACCAATCTAGCCTTGAAGATGACTTGTTCTGTGACCCCCACTTCAATTTTCCTCTTGAAGATCCATCTGCAACTGACCATCTTCTGATTCTTAGGTTTCTCTACAAGTTTCCAAGTACAATTCTTCTGTAAGGACTGTAACTCTTCTTGCATAGCCAATATCCACTTATTGTTGTCATTACTGGATATAGCTCCTTTGTAGTCTTTTGGTTCCTGATACTCCACATTTTCTGCAGTGACCAAGGCATATGAAACTAGATCAGCATGAGCAAATCTAGTTGGAGGTGTTATGGTTCTTCTCACTCTATCTCTTGCTAATCAGAATCATTGATTATCGACTTGATCATCCATATGTGCACCATCATCATTATTTTCACCTTCTGCAGGTGGTTCATCAGTGACCCTTTCTTCTTCATCTATGTCTGATATCTCCACCTGAAGTGGAGTGTTCTCTTCAGCAATGTTTCCATCAACATCCTGAGCACTTCCATGATATTTATATCCCATCTGTTCTTCATGAAATGTCACATCTCTGCTCACTATGCATTTCTGATTTCCAGGCTGTAAGCACCATAATCTGTATCCCTTAACACCCTTAGGATAGCCCACAAAGATGCATTTCAGAGCTCTTGGTTCCAGTTTGTCTGTCGACAAAGAAGACAAGCAAAGAAATCCAAACACTCTCAGTTTTGAGTAATTAGAGATCCTTCCATACCAGACTTCATCAGGTGTCTTCATCCCAATAGCAGTGGATGAAGACTTGTTTATCAGATAGCTTGCTGTGTTAACAGCTTCTCCCCAGAAAATTCTTGGAAGTTTTGCATCAGAGAGCATACATCTCACTCTCTCAAGGAGTGTTCTATTCATCCTCTCAACAACTCCATTTTGTTGGAGATTCAATGGAACTGTTCTGTGCCTTGTGATCCCTTTCTCTCTGCAGAAAATCTAAAACTCTTCAGAGAGATACTCCAAGGCATTGTCTGTTCTTAAGTGTTTAAGCTTCTTCCCAAGCTTATTCTCACACTCAACAAGTCATTCCTTAAACTTCCCAAATGCATCACTTTTTAGCTTCAAAATGAACACCCAGACCTTTCTTGAAAAATCATCAATAATGGTCATAAAGTATCTGCCTCCACCATGAGTTTCTACTCTAGATGGCCCCCAAATATCAGAGTGAACATAGTCAAACTTCTCATGCATGCCTTTTGGAAATGATTTCTTTTTTGACTTCCCAAATACACTGTTGGTCCCTGTGCTAACGAGCCTTACACGTGTATGGGGGGGGGGGAAATACACGTGTTCAGTGATTTTTAAAACTTTTCTTCACTGAGGTCAAATGGGTCAGGTTGTCCTGATGATTTGGCCCTGAGAAGCACAGATTGCCCTGAGTTAAAGTCTACCTGAGACAATGATCCTGAGCTGCTTTCAGAAGCCTCAGATAATCCCAACTGAGCCTGAGTTTTTCAAAGATCCTGAGCTGCTTGGATCAGATAACTATCTTACTGAACCCTCAGTAGAGTGAGTTCAGTTTGGTAACTATCTGTTCTAGCTACTCAGATGTGAGGAATGGTTGGCCCTAAGTTTATACTCGTTTTTAAGTTTTGCTGAAGACCTTCCTTTTAATGAAACAGTGATTAAGGCTGTGATCAGTTAGATGCAAGTTCAGTGGATTGATTCCAACTGAATATCAGTGAAAATATACTTTCAGTTAAAGATATGCAACAGATAATCAATGCAGTACAGAAAGCAAAATAACACAGTAAGTTATAGTGGTTCAGAGACTCAAGCTCCTACGTCCACTCTCTCTGACCTTCAGAGAAATTCCTTAACCACTTCCTAAGGTTTTCTGACTACCTCAATGTAGTTTACTAACCTTTCTATTTTGAGTTTTCTGACTACCCACTGTAGTTTACTTACTCAAAACACACACAAGCTTTCTGACTATCCAAGATAGTTTACTCACTTCTTCTCTAGAGTTTTCTGACTACCTCAATGTAGTTTACTAACTCTTTACAACTCCAACTCACCAACAATCACACTCAAACTACCTTACAAAGGGTTTGGGGTTTCTTGGTTAGTTTCCAACTTGGATGAGATATCCTTTACAATAAGTACAATCCAAAGGCTAGGATATCTCTACTAAGCTTTGGATATATCTTATCAAACTAGGCTTAGTGAATGAGCTCTCTTCGATGTAAAGCACTTGAGAAATTCTTGGGTTTTCGAGTGCTTCAATTTGCAAGAATAAGATTGAGCTCTTGAGTTGCTTACAAATTTCCCCCGTAACCTTCAATGTAGAGGGTCACTAGTATTTATAGGCAATCACCAAGGTCACTCTTGAAAAACTATCCGTTGGAAGAGATAGCTTCATGAGTTTCCTCTTATGGTGTGTGATGAACGACTATTTTTTGGGTTTGAATACTCCCTTGCATGTTTTAGGCAATATGCTTTTCATGCAGCCACTCACCACTTTTTGCAGTCTGGAACATAGTACTACTGACATGCTTCAGTGACATGTCGCTTTCAGTGTCAGTAAAGTACAATGCTGTCTTCTTCTGGTTGGCTCTTGTCTTCAGTAAATGTAGACAAACATAACGACTCTTTTTGGTCAATATCTCTGAGTGATATAACCTTAACAACACTTGGTTTTAGTTCCTTTTGTCTGCATGTGAATGTCTTGGGCAATATCTATTTTTCTGAGTATTCGTGTTTTTCAGTTTTGTAGCCTTCAGATAGATATTATTTAGTGCCTCGGAACATTCAGGTTATACTGAGCATTCAGTAGATTACTGAGTCTTCAATAACTACTGTGTCTTTAGTATCTTCTTTGTCTTGATCTCTTGATCTTGATCTTGAGTCTTGAGTCTTGATGTCTTGAGTCTTTTGAGTCTTGATGTCTTGAGAGTCTTGAGTCTTGAGTCTTGAGATATCTTGACCGATATCTAAGTCTTGATTTCTCGATTTCATCTTGAGTCTTGATTTCTCGATTTCATCTTGAATCTTGATTTCTCGATTTCATCTTGAGTCTTGATTTCTCGATTTCATCTTTGAAACTTGATTTCTCGATTTCATCTTGTTGGTCCGGTGCAAACGACGAGTCTTACGTGTATGGGGAATACACGTGTTAGGTGTTTTTAAAACTTTTTTTTCTTCGAGGTCACTTGGGTCGAGATAATCCCGAAGATTAGGTCTTGAGAAGCACATATCGCTCTCGAGTCAAAGTCTCATCGAGACGGTGATCCGAAGCTGCTTTCAGATACCTCAGATAATCCCAACTGAGTCCTGAGTGTTAGAGATCCTGAGTTGCTTGGATCAGATAACTAACTTACTGAACCCTCAGAAGAGTAAGTTCAGTTTGGTAACTATCTGTTCTAGCTACTTTCGATTAAATGCGGAATGGTTGGCCCTTTAGTTTATACTCGTTTTAAACTTTGCTGAAAACCTTCCTTTTATGGAATAGTGATTAAGCTGTGATTCGGTTATGCAACTTCAGTGGATTGATTCCAACTGAATATCAGTGAAAAGTATGCTTTCAAATTCGAGTCAATGCAAATGATTAAGCATAGATAGAAAGCAATAAACAACACAACAATTATAGTGGTTCGGAGACTCAAGCTCCTACGTCCAATCTCTCGATCCTCGAGAAATTCACTAATCACTTTCGAAGCTTTCGACTACCTCGCGTAGTTTACTTACTCAACTCGCCTGAGCTTTACGACTACTCCGTGGTTTACTTACTCAACCCGACCTTGAGCTTTCGACTACCTCCGTAGTTTACTTACCCCAAACACAAACAAGCTTTCGGACTACCTCAGAGCTTACTAACTTCTCCTCTAGAGTTTTTCGACTACTCGCGTAGTTTACTAACTCTTTACAACTCTTCTCACCAACAAACACACTCCAACTACCTTCTCAAGGGTTTGGGGTTTCTCGGTTGGTTTCCAACTAGGATGAGATATCCTTTACAATGAAGTACAATGCAAAAGGTTAGGATATCTCGACTAAGCTTAGGATATGTCTTATCAAGCTAGGCTTAGTTTAGTGAGCTCTCTTCAATATAGAAGCACTTGGGAAATTCTAAGTTTTTCGAGTGCTTTAACTTTTTCGATAATAAGTTTGAGCTCTTGAGTTGCGTATAAATTTCCCGTAACCTTACAATGTAGAGGGTCACTACAGCATTTATAGGCATACACCAAGGTCACTCTTGAAAACTATCCGTTGGAGAGATAACCGTGAGTTTCCTCTTATGGTGTGTGAGGAACGACTATATTTAGGGTTTGAAACTCCCTAACACGTTTTTTAGGCAATAACCTTTCATGTAGCCCGGTCTTCACTTTTTTTTGCGATCGGAACTTTTGTACATCGACATCTTTTTTTCAATGATTGACACATCCTTTGTCGATGATCGGTATAATGCGATCTTTGTCTTCCTCTTTTTGACTTTTGTCTCCGGTTAAAGGTAGACACCTTCAACGACTCTTTTTGGTTACAAACTCGAGTTTGATATAACCTTAACAACACTTCCGACTTAGTTCCTTTTATGCGCATTTGAATGTCTTGGCAAATATCTATTTTCTAAGGAATGCGATCTTCCGATATTGCATCCTTGGATAGATATATTCGGTGTCTCGGAACATTGAGTTTATCTTTGAGCATTCGATACATTCTTGAGTCTTGATAAT
Organism: Stenogyne calaminthoides; assembly: GCA_037126765.1. NCBI lineage: Eukaryota > Viridiplantae > Streptophyta > Magnoliopsida > Lamiales > Lamiaceae > Stenogyne > Stenogyne calaminthoides. The sequence goes on from JBBCBC010000021.1 coordinate 31,114,682, forward strand.
TGCATGCCTTGATATTCTTGTTCTTCGATCTTGATCTTGACCTTGGGTCTTGAGTCTTGAGGTCTTCGAGTCTTGACGTCTTACGAGTCTTTAAGTCTTGAGTCTTTAAAGATATCTTGGTGATATATAGGAGTCTTCATCTTTGAGTCTTCTATTCCTCGATATCATCTTGAGTCTTGATATCTCGATTTCTGCTTGAGTTTTCGGATACTCGATTTCTCCTTTGAGTCTTGATTCTCGATTTCCTCTTTTGAGTCTTGAAACTTAAGTTTCACATTTGAAACCGGTTTCTTGGCTATCTTGAGTTCTTGAGTCTTGAACCTATCTGATTTATATCTGCGACTATACATTTTGCGAGATAACATCCCGAATACTCTAAAACCGAATCGACTCAACTATCAAGATCATTCTGAACATGTCATACTCAGGGGTTTTGGGATCTTAATCAAAATCATATATCTTTTATTTAAATTCATCTTCCAACACATCTTTGAAACTTGTAAACTTTAAACTTCATCGAGTCTTCAGAATCTAACCTGATCTATATCTGCTGACTATACATGATGCAGATAACATCATGAACACTCTAAAACTGAATCCTGACTCAACTATCAAGATTATCTTGAACATGTCATACTCAGGGGTTTTGGGATCTAATCAAAATCTTCTTTATTAAATTCATCTCCCAACAATTTCTCCCTTTTTGATGATGCCAAAACCATCTTGTTACAAAAACACTTAACCTATACTCAGGTTTCAGTTTTTCCTATTACAATCCAAGAATGGCAAATCTCCCAACAATTTTCACAACAAAACATAAGGCATATCAAAACATAAAAGACATGTAAAAAGATAATGAGATATTATCTTTTAGCATAAAGATAAAGTTTCATTGATTGTAGGAATAGAAGTTACAGAGTACAATGAAATTTATCAAAAACAAAGACAAAAACAAAAGAAGTACAAAGAGTCTTCAGTCTTTAGTCTTCAGTTTTCTTCAATCTTCAGCTTCATCTCTTCAATCTTCTTCAACCTCATCCTCACGCACCTCCAGGTTGCACATCCCATAATATCTCTTCTTCAATGCATCCCTTTCTTTGATGATATCTAGGTTGTTTCCTGTCAGTCCTAATTGGATGGCATACTGAGCAATTTCTTGAGATATGACTATCTCATTCACCAGGACATTCTCTAGTCTAGGAGCAGGGTATGTATATGGACCAGGGGAAACAATTTGTGTATTACCTTCATCTGCAAGGTTAATCCAACTCTGCAGGTACTTTGGATAGAAAGTTAATAAGTAATCAATGAAGGCTTCATTCGAGTCTGAGCTTGTCCCCCTCCATTCCCTCAGAACTTCATAGTAGAACCAGAAGATTCTCTTAATTTCTTCCCAGGCATCATTGAATTGGATATGCATCCATTTATCAATGTGCGGCCACTTCTGAGTTTTAGCAGTACGCCTCCTCTTGCTCAGGAATTTCTTGAAACCACTTCTGCTCTTCTTCTTTCTTTTTCCTTATTAAAGGAACTCCTGATACAGAAGCATCATTTTTCTTCTGTTGTTCCACCTGAAGTGATCTCAGAGCTTTCCTTGTGTTGAAGACTTCCTTTTCCGCTTCTTCTTCAGACTCTTCAAAATCCATGATCAGTTTCCTTTGAGTAGCTTTAGAAGCTTTAGCTCTCTTCTTCTCAGGTTCAACAAATGCCATAGCCTTTCTCTTGATAGCTTGCTCTGCACCGGCTTGGCTTGTTTCCACCTTTCTTCTACCACTCAGTTTTTCAGAATTAACTTCCTGCATTGTTTGCTCAGAAACATGAGTGTAGATTGGCTCTTCCACTTGCTTGAACTTGAGCTTTTCAGTGGCTTCTACTTCTTTTAAGGCATCTGCAAGATTTTTCTTCCTTTTCTTTATCTGCCTTTCTCTTCAAGGTGTGTGCCAATAACTCCTTCAGCTCGGCTCCAGGCCTTTCCCCCTTCTTGGCACCATACCTTGGAAGAAGTTGAGACAGTGCGGTATCCATGTGATATTGCTCTTTGCTGATACTCCGCACTTCTCTAGCCAACTGATCATGCTCTTCCTCCAGACTCATCAAGTGGTTTTTAGCCACTGAGAACTCTTCAGACAAAGGTGCAAACTGGTTGGAGAATACATCTTTCAACATCTCTGTCATCTTGGTCATGAGCAGGGAGCCCATTTCCTCAACAACACTCTTGATCAATTGATCATTCTTCTCCACCAGCTTGGTTTCAAGAAATGAAGTCCTCTCTCGATACATTTGCTTCATCTTTGCATTGATTCCAACTTTGACTCCATCTACCTTCCCTTCTATGGCGGTCATTTTTTGTTCGAGATGTGAAGAAAGTCGCATCAAGTCTGAAGTAGAGCTCAAGTTCTCTAGCCTCTGGGAGTGGTTGGCCAATGTCTCTTCAATTTGAACAACTTTATCCACAATTGGCACAACCTTGTCCAGCTTGTCCACTATGGGACTGAAGTCATTCTCTGGAGCATATATGACTTGTTGTTTCTCCCGAAATTTGGTTGCTCCACCGAGCCTCGATCTCCATCCGGGCTTCGGTCTCCACCGAGCCTCCACGAGCCTCAAGATAATAACAAAATTAAAGATAGAAACTTCAGTATCCTTGGCATAATGTTTAGTAGTGCAAAAAGTTACCTGAAGAGTACTAACTTCAGTTTGAGGATGTGAGATATCAGGCTGACCAGCATCAGTATCCTTCACCATTTGAGATTGCTTCTCAGCATTTCCTTGTTGGTCCCCTTCTTGATCTTTATCTATTGAGCTCGGGTCACCAACATCGCCTTCCTCCTCCCTTCGGCCACCTTTTTCGACCAAATTTCATCAAAATCTGAAACTTTCATCCGGAGCTTGGTCTTCCTGAACCCGGAGAACTCAGTTAGCACTGCAGTCTCTTCACGAGTCCTCTCCTCTGAATGAGGCAATGTTGAGCATTTCTGGCAGAGTCTGGTTCAGAATGTAGACTGTGGTCCTCAGTCTAAAGAAGAGATCTGAAGGTCGGGGATATGAGCTCATTTCGAGTACATCCAAAATGAACCGTTTCCCTTGTCTGCGCCACTCGGTCTCTTACGCCTCGACCTTCTTCGACCGGGCTTTCGGTGTTCAAGAGGGAATGACTTAGTCTTGAGGATCAAAGAATGATTTACTCAGGAGCATGTCAAGATTCAAAGCGGCTCCCGAGGCTCGAAATTTCGAGGGCCGAAAGGCATTTTTCATTAGAAACACGAGGCCCCTTGAATATCTCCTGAGAAAATTTGTCTAAGCTCAGAGATGTTTCAAGAACCTCAGAGAACACACATTCTCGGTTTGCTCTTCTCGAGGTAGTCCACATTTCTCATGAGCGATTTCACTTTCTTCTCTTTCTTTCCCTTCAAAGTCTTTTTGGATGTAGTTGGCTTGAAAAGGATCTTAGACTTTGGAAAGGGTGAGGAGTTGGCAAAAATCTCTTCTTCCTCCCTGCACATCTCCAAGATAAATGCTATCTTGGTTGCGTGTAGGATTTTGCCTTTGATTACAACCGAACCGTCCTCCTTCTTGACTTGCTTCGCTTGGCCACTCACCACTCTGATTAAATATCATAGCCAGTTGAAATCAGTGGTGGGTGAGTTTTCAATAGCCGCCATCAATCTCAGCTTCGGCGTACTGATTTGTTCAAAACTGCCGGATCGACTCATAATACATTTAGTTACAATATCCAGCAAAACTCTATATTTCGGCTTCAAATGCCTTTTATTTAGGGTAGCCTCAAACTTAACAGGATGCTCTGTAATCCTATCAAGATACTCTTGTTCCCTACCCATCATATACATCGTAGGGTCTTCTCCTCTATTGCTCAACTCATATACATCATTCAGATTCTTAGGAATTATGTACAACTCCCTCACAAAATCGACGTATTTTGAGCTATGCTCCAAGTGAGAAACTGTAATTTGTGACTCAATATAGTCCTCCTCGTCTATTTTCAAATTAGAGATAAAATCAATTACCTCCTTTGAATATTCCACCTCTGGTTGATTTGCAACCAGGTTTGTGAGCTTCGCGACCAGTATCATGTGCAACGCCTCTTCTTCATGGGTTGCATTTGATGAGCTCTCGAGCGATACAACGTACTCGTACCACGGCTTGTTGGAAATATAAAGTTTATCATAAACGGAGAAAGTCATTTTGAAGGATTTTTGGGTAGAGGGTTTTGAGAACGATGAAGGTTTTCTGGGCAAAAGATAGGTTTTTAGTTGCAGAGTATTTTGAGAACGAAGGTTATGAAATGGGGCTTTGAATGAATTCTCAATGAATATATAGAATTGATTCGTGGAAAATCGTATAGATTGAATAAATCAACGGTTGAGATTAAACACCGACTAATCGGGTATATGAAAGGACGATTTCACGAATAATACGCCGCCAATTTAATCTTATTGGTGATTAATGAACAGTGCAATTAATTACTGTTCCTGCAGACCATTGACCTCCTTCGGGTATTTCAAAGGTCCCACCCAAATATTCCCTTCAGGTGTTTTGTTATTAATTGCCAATGATTACTGAGATTCAGTTAGACAATAAATGAGTTGCATGAGTCATTACTTCTTCAGACTAATTTCCCTCTATCAGTCTTACTGAGTTTTATCTATGTCAGTATAATATTGAGTACTGAATGGGTTCGATGATGATCTCGAAATCTTGAGCGATTAGTATAATATCTTGAGTCTTGATCTTTAGTATATCTGAGTTTCCCAAGACTCAGAGTTCAGTATTTCCAATTTTATCCTGAGTTTCTCAGTAGAAACCTGAGAAAATTTCATGCATCTGAAAACCTTCAATTTTCCAGATTTTCTCTATACACCTGGATCCAACATCCCTAATTCAACTGATAGTTCCTGAAATCTTGATTTAACCTAAGGTTTAGTCAAGATATCAGCTCTCTATTTATTAGTATGAATCTTCTCCATCCTGATGTCTTTCTTCTCAACATGATCTCTGATGAAGTGATGTCTGATATCCACATGCTTACATCTGGTGTGCAATACCAGATTTAGTGTAATAGCAATAACACTATTATTATCACAAAATATAGGTACTTCATTGGCCATAATCTTATAATCCCTCAATTGTTTATGCGAGCTAAAGAATCAGACACAACAACTTCCCGCAGACCATGTATTCAAACCCGAAGAGTATGGTCACATCGAGGTTTGTTTCTTTGAAAACCATGATATCAGCTTACTTCCAAGAAATTGACAAGTTCCTGTGGTGGACTTCCTGTCAATTCTACATCCTCCATAATCAGCATCTGAATAACCAGTTAATTCAAGGTTATCATCAGCTGGATACCATAATCCTCTATTCACAGTGCCCTTAAGATATTTCAGAATCTTTTTGGCAGCCTCCATGTGACTAGCCTTAGGATTAGCTTGGTATCTTGCACATATCCCAACAGCAAATGTTATATCAGACCTACTTGCTGTGAGATATAGTAGTGATCCAATGATCTCTCTATAATCAGTGTGACTTACTGATTTGCCTTCAGGATCAGGATCCATCTTGTAGTTAGTATTCATGAGAATTCTAACTGCATTGCAATTCTGTCACCATACTTTGCAATCAGATCTCTGGTGTGGTTGATGAAAATTCCTTCCTTAGTTTTTTTTTACCTGAAGTCCAAGAAAGAAATTCATCTCCCCCATCATTGACATCTCAAACTTTCCTTTCATCAGTGTAGAAAACTTTTCACACAACTGATGATTTAGAGATCCAAATATGATATCATCTACATAAATCTGAACAAGTAAGATATCTTCCCCATCTTCTATCCTGAACAAAGTCCTATCAAAAGTTCCTTTGAAAACCATGGTCAGTAAGAAATTGAGAAAGAGTATCATACCATGCTCTGGGTGCTTGCTTAAGACCATACAAGGCTTTTCTGAGCCTGTAAACTTGGTCATTCTGTCTGAAACCAAGAGGTTGTTCCACATAAACCTCTTCCTTAAGCACACCATTCAGAAATGCACTTTTCACATACATCTGATAGACTGTGAATTTCATGTGGGCAGCATATGCAAGAAACAATCTGATGGCTTCTAGTCTTGCAACAGGTGCAAATGTTTCATCATAATTCAAGCCTTCTTCTTGGGAATAACCTTGTGCAACTAGCCTTGCCTTATTTCTTACAATGTTGTTGTTTTCATCTCTCTTATTCTTGAACACCCACTTGGTTCCAATCACATTGTGCCTCTTAGGTCTATCCACTAGCTCCCATACTTCATTCCTTGAGAATTGATTCAGCTTTTCTTGCATAGCAGTAATCCAAAAAGAATCTTGTAGAGCTTCTTCAATCTCAGTAAGTTCTTTCTCAGATAGGAAGCAACAGAATAATGCACTTTCACCATGGAACCTTCTTGTTTTGACACCATCAGTTAGATCACCCACAATCTGACTTGTAGGATGACTATCCAACCATCTTCTTCTGGATGTTCCCCCTTCAATAGTATCCTCAACATTAGAAATGTTAGGTTCAGGCAGTTCATTAAATTCAGGGAACAACAGAAAAGGAGAAAGGGAATCATCTTCCTCAGGGGAAATTCCATTCAGAACATTGTTAGAGACATTTGTTCCCCTTTGGTTGATAGATTCAGAGTTTGCCTCAGCTGTGACCACATCTTCATTTGTATTACATACACGAGTGCGAATCGATGTCCATTTTAGATTGGTCGACTTTTAGTGTGTTGGCTTTCCTTCAGTGGAGAATTTCCATCCTGAGTCTCACCATCCTGAGTTTTTACATCCTGAACTTCTTTGTCTGAGTCTGATTCACTCCATTCATAGAAAGTGACTGACTTCTTCTTTCTAGGTTCAGAGGATGTTTTATCATTCTTTTTCAGACTAAGTCTGGTGATTCTCTTGGTGGGGTTCTCTGTTTCATGTTCTGTTTCTTCCGAACACAAGTAGATTCATCAAAAAACAACATGAGGTGTTTCTTCCACAAGAAGAGTCTTACGAGTTGTAAACTCGAAGGTTTTATCGACTTGAGAATATCCTAAGAATATTCCTTCATCGCCTTTTGCTATCAAAAGTTTTTAATCGATCTTTACCATTATTGTGTATGAAACACTTGCAACCAAACACACGAAAAGAAAAAAAACAAGAGGCTTCCTTTCATTCCACAGCTCATATGGAGTTTTTCCTTGATTCTTGGTCAGCATGGATCTGTTCTGAGAATAGCATGCAGTGTTGACAGCTTCAGCCCAAAATCTTTTAGGAATATCAACTTCAGCAATCATTGTCCTTGCAGCTTCTTTCAGAGTCCTATTTCTTCTTTCAGCAACACCATTTTGTTGTGGGGTCCTTGCAGCTGATGTTTCATGAGTTATTCCATTTACTGCACAATAATCAGATATAATATGATTGATAAACTCAGTTCCTTTATCTGATCTGATTTTGACCACACTCAGATTCTTTTCAGTACTGAGCCTTTTCAGTAGTTCAAGCAGTTTTATCTGAGTTACTTTCTTACTGAGTAAGAATATGACCCATGTGTATCTAGAGTAGTCATCAACTACCACAAGTGTATATTTTCTGCCATTGGTGCTCACATGTGTTACTGGACCAAATAGATCCATATGTAACAGTTGAAGTATTCTTTCAGTAGAAACATCTACTTTGCTTTTGAATGATGCTCTAATTTGTTTTCCTTTATGACAAGCATCACAAACATGTTCTTTACTGAACACTTCATTTGGTAACCCCCTCACAAGTGCTAATCTTGCAAGTTTGTTCAGGGTTTTGAAATTTAGGTGATTCATCCTTTTGTGCCACAACCAACTGGTATCAGTGGAACTTTTTGCAACCAAACATGTATCTTTAGGAGTTGAACTCCAATCAGCAAGATACACATTTCTTTTTCTAGTACCAGTCAGTAGTATTTTCTGTGAAATATTGTCTTTCATATAACATAAGTTCTTTGAGAACTCAACATTGAAACCTTTGTCACAGAATTGGCTTATAGAAAGCAAGTTATGCTTTAAACCAGATACATATGAAACACCATGGATATGAACAGAATCAATTTCAAGAGTTCCATATCCTTCAGTTTGTCCTTTGGAGTTGTCTCCAAATGTGATCTGAGGGCCTCTTTGCTCAACATAGTCAGAGAGTATTTGCTTATATCCTGCCATATGTCTTGAACATCCACTGTCAAGATACCATACAACAGGAGCCAATTCATTTCTACTCATCAGTGCTATGTTGTCTTCATTCAGCTCAGTGCCCTTGTTTTTCACCTGAAAAACAGATCAGTTCTTAGGTACCCATTTGGTGTAGGGTCTTACCAGGTTAGCTGTACCTTTTGGAATCCAAATCTGCCTAACAACTCTTATTACTTTAGAGTGGTTGATTTGTCTCCCATAAACATCTACATACACATTCACCACCCTTGGTGCCTTGACAGTATCCTGTGTATGAGTGCCAGCCTTAGCATGAACATGAGCCTTAGAGTTCTTCTTGGGTACAGGCCTTTTGTTCAAGTGCTTTGGCTTTTGTGCAGTTGGTCTTTGTCTCTGTTGACTTGGGTTCAGGAAAATTTTACGCTTAGGCAAGTGGGGTTTGGGTTGCCTGTACTGAAATTGGGGTCTTTCAGTAATCTAAGGACTTGGTCTTTTCAGTTGAGAATATCTCTGCTGAGTGTTTCTTTTCTGAAAATTCCTCTGCTGGTTCAGTGCAGATCTCTTCAGGTTGATATTCTTAGCCTGAGGCTTTGAAGTACTGGCCTGAAGATTTCCTACTGAGTGGTCAGGTTTTCTAGCCTTTTCCTGAGGTCTGGGCTTTCTTCCCTGAACATTCAGTTTTCCTGAAACCATAGGTCCTTTACCCTTGTCTAAAACTTTGGGCAGTTCTTCAGTCAGAAGATTAGGTGTCACTTGTTTAACAAAGACAGTCTTAGTGCTACTAGAAGCAGCATTTAAAAGACCTTGTGAGGTTCCCCCTGAAATGTATCCCAATCCAGCTTTTATAGTTGCAGGTCTTTGATAACTCTGAATTTCATCTATCACTTTAGATGCAGAATTCAATAGAGCTAATTTTCTCTGCTCACTATCCTCACACTTCTTTAGGGTTTCATGCTTCTCAAAGAGGTCATTGAACTCAGTTCTGATAAGCTGAATCTCCTCAGTGGATTTCTCTAATTTTCCATTTAGGGTCTCTATCAACTTCTCTTTTTCTGAGAGTTGTACTTTCAGAACATCTAGTTCATCAGTAGTTCCCATCAATTGAGAAGTGATCTCAGCATTTTTAGAGTCTTTCCACTTTAGATTCTCAGCAGTCAGTTCTTTGTTCTGCTCTTGAGTTTCATTGAGCAGTTCTTGTAACATAGCATAGTCCTTCATAAGACTCTCAAAAGAATCAATTAGGTCAAAGTTACTGTTTACAGTAGAATTTGAGAACTCATGTGCTTGTGTAGGAGCAACAACAAAGATAGAAGAATTTACCCCCTCCACAGCCATTAGACATATGTCATCACTGTCACTATCTGAGAACATCTCGTCTGAAGAACTGGAACCTTCTTCAGAATGTTCTTCTTCCTCTGCAATCATGGCTTTCTTGCTGGAGAACTTCTTGTCTCTCTTTGCTCAGGACAGTCATATTGAAAATGACCTTTCTTTTGGCAGTTGTAGCATCTGTTGGCATCATCATCCTGATCACTTTCCTCCTTAGTCTTGGAGTCCTTCTTTTTGGATGAAGATCCTCCAGCTTTCTGGTCCTTTCTTTTCTCAGTGGATCTGCCCTCAACTTTTGAGTCTCTCTGGTACCTGTGATTCCTGTAATATTTTTTATATTTTTCATATCTGCTATTAAGCATTTCAAACCTCCTTGCCATCAGTACTAGCTTATCCTCTATCTCATCCTGATTTTTGGCAAGTGAGTTCTCAGACTCTCTAGTCTTACAGGATTTTTCTTTGGCTTTGAAAGCCACATTTTTGCTAGATGAAGAATCATCTTTGCTGTCAGCTTTCTTTGATTTCTTATCAATCACAAACTCATAAGCTTTCAGCTCAGAGAAAACTTGTTGGTATGGCATTGAATCAATGTTTTTGGTGTTTTCAATCACCACTGCATGAATATCCCATTTCTTAGATAGTCCTCTAAGAATTTTCAATGCCACTTCTCTCTGTGGGTATCTCTTCCCAAGAACATTCAGATCATTCATTATACTAGTGAATCTGACTTCAAGTTTGTCAATAGATTCACCATCTTCCATTTCAAAGCTATCAAACTTTCCAATAGCAACATAAAGTTTGTTCTCTTTAATATGATCTGTGCCTTGGCACATCACAACAAGTGTGTCCCATATTTCTTTGGCAGTATTACAATGAGAAATCATCCCCATAACACCATCATCAATAGAGCTATATAAAGTATCTTTGGCAATATAGTCAAGATTGACTAACTTTCTCTCATCAGGAGTAAGTTGATCATCAGACTTTGGAAATTCAGTCCTGGGATCATTTCTCTCAGTTTCAGTAACTCTAGGATTCACAATAGTGCATTTGAATGGTCCTTCAGAAACCACTCTCCACATTCTTTCATGCTTCGAATACAGATGAACCTGCATTCTTAATCTCCATAAATCATAGCTCTCAACTGAGAACATAGGAAGTTTCTTAGAAGGCATAATGTCTGAGCCTTGTAAGATTTCAGCAAATAGATTTGTTCAGTAGACCACGGGAGTCTTTCAACAAATTAAACTATGGTCAACAAAGCTAGTGGTCAAGTTGAACCACTGCTCTGATACCACTTGTTGGTCCCGGTGCTAACGAGTCTTACACGTGTATGGGGGGGGGAATACACGTGTTCAGTGATTTTTAAAACTTTTCTTCACTGAGGTCAGATGGGTCAGGTTGTCCTGATGATTTGGCCCTGAGAAACACAGATCACCCTGAGTCAAGGTCTACCTGAGACAATGGTCCTGAAGCCGCTTTTTAAGCCTCGGATAATCCCAACCGAGCTCGAAGCCAGAGATCCCGAATGCTTGGATCAGATAACTATCTTACTGAACCCTCAGTAGAGTGAGTTCAGTTAGGTAACTATCTGTTTTAGCTACTCAGATGTGCGGAATGGTTGGCCCTAAGTTTATACTCATTTTTAAGCTTTGCTGAAAACATTCCTTTTAATGAAACAGTGATTAAGACTGTGATCAGTTAGATGCAAGTTCAGTGGATTGATTCCAACTGAATATCAGTGAAAATATGCTTTCAGTTAAAGATATGCAACAGATAATCAATGCAAAGATGTAAAGCAAAATAACACGGCCAAGTTATAGTGGTTCAGAGACTCAAGCTCCTACGTCCACTCTCTCTGACCTTCAGAGAAATTCCTTAACCACTTCCTAAGGTTTTCTGACTACCTCAATGTAGTTTACTAACCTTTCTATTTTGAGTTTTCTAACTACCCACTGTAGTTTACTTACTCAAAACACACACAAGCTTTCTGACTATCCAAGATAGTTTACTCACTTCTTCTCTAGAGTTTTCTGACTACCTCAATGTAGTTTACTAATTCTTTACAACTCCAACTCACCAACAATCACACTCAAACTACCTTACAAAGGGTTTGGGGTTTCTTGGTTGGTTTCCAACTAGAATGAGATATACTTTACAATAAGTACAATGCAAAGGCTAGGATATCTCTACTAAGCTTTGGATATATCTTATCAAACTAGGCTTAGTGAATGAGCTCTCTTTGATGTAAAGCACTTGGGAAATTCTTGGGTTTTCGAGTGCTTCAATTTGCAAGAATAAGATTGAGCTCTTTAGTTTCTTACAAATTTCCCGTAACCTTCAATGTAGGCAATCACCAAGGTCACTCTTGAAAAACTATCTGTTGGAAGAGATAGCTTCATGAGTTTCCTCTTATGGTGTGTGATGAATGGCTATTTTTTGGGTTTGAATACTCCCTTGCATATTTTAGGCAATATGCTTTTCATGCAGCCACTCACCACTTTTTGTAGTCTGGAACATAGTACTCTTGACATGTTTTGTTGGACTGTCACTTTCAAAGTGTCAAGAAAAAATCTGATCTTTGTCTTCTTCTGATTGGCTCTTATCTTCAGTAGATGTAGACAAACATAACGGCTCTTTTTGGTCAATATCTCTGAGTGATATAACCTTAACAACATTTGGTTTTAGTTCCTTTTGTCTGCATGTGAATGTCTTGGGCAATATCTATTTTTCTGAGTATTCGTGTTTTTCAGTTTTGTAGCCTTCAGATAGATATTATTCAGTGCCTCGGAACATTCAGGTTATAATGAGCATTCAATAGATTCTTGAGTCTTGATAATTCTTTTGTGTGTTTTTGTATCTTCTTTGTCTTGATCTCTTGGTCTTGATCTTACGAGTCTTGAGTCTTACGAGTCTTGATGTCTTACGAGTCTTGATGTCTTGAGTCTTGAGTCTTTGAGTCTTGAGAGATATCTTGGCCCGATATCTTTGAGTCATCGTTTCTCGATTTCATCTTTGAGTCTTGATTTCTTAGTTTAAATCTTGAATCTTGATTTCTCGATTTCATCTTGAGTCTTGATTTCTCGATTTCATCTTGAAACTTGATTTCTCGATTTCATCTTGAAACTTGAAACTTCTTGAGTCTTGAATCTTAAGAATCTAACTTTGATCTATATCTGGCGACTATACATGATCTGCGGATAACATCTGAACACTCTAAAACTGAATCCTGACTCAATTATCAAGATTATCCTGAACATGTCATACTCAGGGGTTTTGGGATCTAATCAAAATCTTCTTTATTAAATTCATCTCCCAACATACACACTGTTCACAGAACTCCAACTTTGATAGACTATTTCCAGAAAACACACCTTTCTTTGTCAACTCTTGCAGGCCTTTTTCACCAATGTGAGAAAGTCTCTTATGCCACAAAGTAGTAATATCCTTACTAACAGTTGCATCTGAGACACCAGCAACAGTTTTCCCTAATAGAATATATAGTCCATTTGCCTTTTCTCCCTTCATCACTACTACCCTGTTAGACTTAGTGACTTGTATGAAACCTCAACTTGTATTGAATTCATACCAAAGTGCATTAAGTGAGCCTAGTGAAATCAGATTTCTCTTACGATCAGGCACAAATCTGACATCTGTTAATATTCTTATCTTCCCATCAAATTGTTGGGATTATACTCATTCCCAACACAAACATCCTGATTTTGACAGATCCACTACCCTTAACTTGACAGCTTTCATCATTTACCAATAACACAAGACCTCCATCATAGAGTTTCAAATCTGCAAACCAATGCTCTATAGGACACATATGAAAGGAACAACCAAAATCATGCACCCATTCATAGGAGAGTTTGTTGTTACTTACAGTCATGGCCTCTGCACTTTCATAGCCTTGTTCAGCAACTGCTGCTTCTGCTTTAGGAGGTTCTTGTGTCTTCTTTTCTTTATCTGGACAATTCTTCTTCAGGTGACCATGTTTGTGGCAATGGAAACACTTTCTCTTTTCCACAAAATCAGTACCCTTCTGATCTTGTTTAGTGGATTTCCCATCTTTCTTCTTCTAAAATTTCTTCTTGCCACCCTTGAATTTCACATTTTAGCCTTCACCATCCTTTGAAGATTTCTTTTCCGTTTGAATCTGCATAAACTTGGTCTTGATTATAGATTGCACTTCATCAAACTTCAGCTGTTCTTGTTTCCCAAACATCAAGACATCTTTGAAGTTTTCTAGGGATTTAGGTAATGAGTTCAATAACATCAGGGCCTTGTCATCATCATCCAGCTTCACATCTAAACTTTCAAGATCATCCACAGACCTGTTGGGGAATTATTTGCCCGGATCTATTCGGGATGAATATTTAAATACAAATTTAATTCTAACAATTATTACTAGCATGAATTAATCCTATATTAATTCAAATAATAATTCAACAACAAATCATGCATATAAACAGTTCACGTAAATCCTAAGCATGCGGAATTACTACGAGTTTATGTGAACTTACCTCTTGGAATGACAATGGTCTCGTCGATGAAAACACACCAAAAGACCTTCCCAAGTATTCCCTAGTCCTTGCTCGACAATCCGGTGGAAGGAAGCTCGCGAACAATTAACAAAAGGGAAAATAAAATTTGTTGCACCACCTTTGTGGATTTACTAATTTTTCCAACACATGGAATTGTACTTGGGAATGAAACACTCATCCCCTATTTATAGAGGGTGTTGGTCGAATTCTTGTGATAAAATAATATGGGAAAATCTTTTTCTTGATCTCCAAGAAATCTTGAATATATCTCATATATTCTTTTCTCCATAATTAAAATATTCCACAAAAATCCCAACTTCTCTTGTTATGGCAATTTTCGGAAAAAACAAGGAACAAGATTCCAAGATTTGGATCTTCTTGAATTTATGAGATATACTTGTATTTCAAGAAATACATATCTTCCATAATATCTTTTCAAGAAAATCAAGAAAATCTTTCTTTCCCTTTTATTTCAAAATTTTCAAAAATTTGCATACAAATAACCAAGTGGGAGATTTCTTGAATTTAATGAGATAATCTTGTATTCCAAGAATACATATCTTCATTCCATAACAAAATTCAAAGAAAATCTTTCTCCCATTTTATTCATAATTTCGAAATTAGAGGAAAAATAAGCAACAAAATTTATTTTATTTTTAAACACCTTTTTTCAGTTATTGGACTTTATGTTGGGCTACTTGGGGGGCCTTTAGGAGAATTAAGATTGGACCTTCCAATGGATCTTGAATTATCAATATTGAGCCACAATATTATTCAAGCCCATAAATATTAATTAATCCCACTACATAATTAATATTGCACTATCCATCTTAACCCATATTACAGTTAATATGGCTCCCGGTTATTATTTGCCGTGTTTAAGATTATCTAGCCCATTAATTAATTCAAGCCACTGAAATAGCTTTCCATTAATTAATATCTTTTATCCTTGGTAAAGGAACGGTTCAACATTATTATCCATACCGAAAACTAGTTCCACTTGCAAGATTTGGTATGATAAAACTTATGAACCTCCCAAGGGGGCAAATCGAACAAGCGTACTTGCACACGATTCTCCGTATTAAATCTTAGCAATCGCATGTGACCAATAATATTGCCCAAGATATAGAGTATTGAATCTCATTGATTCTCTTCCCGTAATAAGTCAAAACAATAGTTACTAACCACACGTAATCCTATTTAAGGGACGAAGATTAAGAAATAACTAACCACTGAGGTCTAATTCTTCCTAGTTCAGTTCTGAAGAATTTGTCCTCCTGTAGGTCCTCTTCAGTGCATCAGTCATGCACTAGTGTAATCTCTTGGTCAAGACAAACCAATCTGAGCCTTATACTTCAACCTTTCACGAAGGGTTGTTCATTTCCATCTAGGTCGTGAATGGTGTACTTTTAGTTACAAGGAATTGTTAATTTAATCTTATGTGATCTGGTATCACTAAATTAACTACAATGTAACACGTACTATTTATTGAACAGTTATGCAGTAAATATATGTAACATTCGATGATATTTAAAGCATCAGTGATAAACAATTTACTTCAGTAAATAAGTCCGAAATTCAGTCTGATTATACAAAGTAAAAGAATACTTTCCAGTATAATCCCAACAATCTCCCACTTATACTCAAAGTCTGCTTTTAAGTATACTACAGCATGTCTCGTGTAGTACGTGACAACTAATGTCACCTACACGAACCTAATAATGTCTCCCACTTATACTCAAAGCAGATTGGCAACGGTCTTGACACCCATTCCTTTCACATGTCTCTTGAATGTATTCTGAGGCAGACCCTTTGTGAATGGATCAGCTAGGTTGTCTTCTGATGCAATCTTTGCCACCTCTATATCTCATCTCTTAATGATTTCTCGTATAAGATGGTATTTCCTTTCAATGTGTTTGCTGGCCTTGTGGGCTCTTGGTTCCCTTGAATTTGCAACTGCTCCGACATTGTCACAATAAACAGTGATTGTGCTGGGCAAATTCGAAACTACATCCAAGTCCACTAGGAAGTTCTTGAGCCAAACCGCTTCTTTTGCTGCCTCGCAAGCATCTACATATTCGGCTTCCATGGTAGAATCTGCGATGCATTTCTGCTTAACGCTTCTCCACGTCATGGCTCCTCCCCCCATGCAAAACACACTACCGGAGGTAGATTTTCTGGAATCTAAGTCTGATTGGAAATCTGAGTCCGTGTAGCCGATGGGGATTAGACTATCTGACTGATAAACCAACATTCTATCTCGAGTTCTTTTCAGATACTTCAGAATATTTTTAACTGCAGTCCAATGTTCCTTCCCCGGGTTACTTTGATATCTTACCACCATGCCAACAACAAAGTGGATATCTAATCTCATACACAACATTGCATACATAAGGCTTCCGACAGCCGAAGCATAAGGAATGCCTTTCATGTCATCTATCTCCTTTTGTGTCTTAGGGCACATTTCCTTGGATAGATGGATTCAATGCCTGAAAGGTACGAAGCCTTTCTTGGAATCCTGCATGCTGAATCGTTTCAAGACAGTGTCTATATATGAAGCTTGCGATAAGCCTATCATCATTTTCTTGCGATCTCGAGTGATCTTGATCCCAAGGATGTGCCTGTCTTCCCCTAAGTCCTTCATATCAAACTGTTTTGAAAGCCATGCCCTTACGTCTGATAACACCTTTACATCGTTCCCGATGAGCAGAATGTCGTCTACGTATAGTACTAAGAATACCAATGCAGTTCCGACATGCTTTTTGCACACACAACTTTCGAACTCGTTTTGATCAAACCCATAAACATGATCAAAACATTGGTTCCAAGCTCTGGATACCTGTTTGAGTCCGTAAATGGACTTCATGAGCTTACAAACTAGGTGTTCTTAGCCCTTTTCAGTGAAGCCTTGGGGTTGTTGCATATAGATTTCCTCATCAAGAATTACGTTAAGGAAAGCTGTCTTGACATCCATTTGCCAGATTTCAAAATCGAGATGCGCAGCTATCGACAAGAGAATCCAGATGGACTTGATCATTGCTACAGGTGAAAAGGTTTCCTCATAGTCGATCCCTTCTTTCTGAGTATAACCTTTCGCCACAAGCCTTGCCTTGAAGGTTTCCACCTTCCCTTCCGGTCCCCTCTTTCTCTTGTATACCCACTTGCAACCAATGGGTTTGACCCCATTAAGTGGTTCGACTAGCTCCCACACTCTGTTATGATCCATAGACCCCATTTCTGCTTTCATTGCCTTTTGCCAAGAAACTGCATCCTTGTCTTGGATTGCCTCATCGTATGTCCATGGGTCTGATTCATCTTGTCCGGGAATCAAGTCCAAGGACTCTCCTATACCCATGAATCTCTTGGGCTGTCTAAAAACCCTCCCACTACGATGAGGTTTCGGTTGTGAAAGTGTGTCGTTTGGTATATCATCTTGTACAGTTGGCAATGAGGTTAGCCCCCTTAGCTCACTTAAGGTAATCTCACTTCTGGGTCTTCTTTCGTTCATATAGTCTTTCTCCAAAAATCTAAAGTGGGTGCTTATTACCACCTTTTGATCTTTGGGACCATAGAACATACGCCCTTTTGTTCCCTCGGGGTATCCTATAAACAGCCTTAATTCTGATCGAGAATCCAATTTCCCGGCTTCCTTGTCCAACACGTAGGCCGGACACCCCCAAATTCTCATGTGTCTCAAACTAGGCTTGCGCCCGGTCCACAATTCTTTGGGAGTTTTGGGAACCGATTTGGATGGCACCAAGTTCAGAATGTAAGCCGCTGTTTCCAAGGCATGACCCCAAAACGACTTGGGAAGATCCGCATAATACATCATTGATCTAACCATTTCCAAAAGAGTTCTGTTTCTTCGCTCTGCAACCCCGTTTTGTTGAGGGGTTCCGGGTGCAGTCAGCTGGGATGCAATCCCTTCATCTGACAAGTAGTTCAAAAACTCATCGCTGAGGTACTCGCCTTCACGATCGGATCGTAGAGACTTGATACATTTTTCCCTATGATTCTCTGCTTGAGACTTAAATTCTTTGAATTTCTCAAAGGTCTCAGATTTATGCTTCATAAGGAAAATATAACCGTACCTCGAGTAGTCATCAATAAAAGTGACGAAATACTCGTAACCTCCTCTTGCCATGGTTGACATTGGACCACATACGTCTGTGTGAACGATTTCTAACACTTCTTTGGCTCTATTCCCCTTGGCTCCGAATGCCCTCTTGGTCATTTTACCCTCCAAACATGATTCGCAGGTTGAAATTGGTTCAACTTGGAGAGACTCTAGTGAACCGTCTTTCACCAACCTTTGGATCCTCTTTGGATTAATATGTCCCAATCTTAGATGCCATAGAAGTGTTTCGTTCACGTCTGATGAATGTTTTCTTTTACCGGAAACAGTTGATGTGTTATAGGATGTATTTCGTGAGTGGTGTGCACAGTTAATTGTATAGAGATTACTTGACAACGTTCCATGATAGATAAATTTATCATAAAGAGAAATGGTAATAACTTTATCAAATGTAACCGAATATCCATCAAGGTAAAGTTTAGAAACTGAAATCAAGTTCTTTCTAAAATTCAGAACGTAAAGTACATCTCTTAAAATTAAAACTCTGTCTTTAAAAGACAGGTGCACTTCTCCCACTGCTTCAGCTACCACTCTCGTGGCATCACCCAGTGTGATGAGGATCTCACTCCCACTAAGTTGCCGGGTCCGTTTGAACCCTTGTAAAGTGAAACAAACATGATCAGTGGATCCTATATCCACCACCCATATATGGGAGGCATACGCCGCTAAGCAACTTTCAACAACTAGTGCGTGAAAATTACCTTTCTTTCCATTCCTTTTGGGATTGGAACAGGCTGACCTCCAATGTCCTCTTTCACCGCACTTGAAGCACCTCCCCTTAGCTGTCTTGCTCACTCCTCCACCTCCCTTCACATTTTCTTTGCCTTTGGCAACACTTGAGTTCACTTGCTTGTGGCTCTTGTCCTTTTTCTTGTTCTTACCACCCCTTGGCCTAGAAGAAGAAGAAGGTCCATTTGCCACCAAGGCTTGGCTCTTTTGCCCCAATATCGCCTCTGCTGAGACCAAAGCTTGCAATAGATCAAACATCGAGAACTTCTAATTATTCATCTGATAGTTTAACCTGAACTGTTCAAAACTTTTCGGCAGAGAATGGAGCACGAAATCGATTTGGGTCTCAATGTCGTATTCGGCTCCAAGTACCTCAAGTTTGTTAAGGTGAGCCATCCGGAGAACGTTTTCCCTTCACAGGCGTTCCTCCACCATTTTCATAGAGAGCAAGTCCCTCATGGTGATCTGACGAGCCACACGGTTCTGATGTTGAAACTTCGCTTTAAGACTAGTCATGATGTCTGCAGCGGTCTCAACATTCTGTTGTTGGTGTTGCAACACATCTGACATTGAAACCAAGATGGTACACTTTGCCATTTCATTGGAACTCTCCCAGTCAGCATACTCTTTCTTAACCGATTTAGTTGACTCGTCATTTGGTTTTTCTGGCTTAGGTGTAGTGAGAACCCAATTATGGCTTTTGTGCAATGGAGGACAATAGTAAGTTTCGACTCCAATCAACAAAGTTTTCACCAAGAAGCAAATTGTCTTTAAGTATATTGAATAAATGGATTAAAAGGTTGCGACATCTTTGAATCGAAATAAATAATAATATGCATAAGCATAAATATATCACAAAATTCGATCACATGTTTCATATTAAAATCTCAAAAAAAATATGAACATACATCAGCTAACATCTCAAAAGCAGTTTAAATAAGCCACGTGGGGTGGGTCATTATTTAAACACATTCAAGGTGAGTTACAAACAAAACGATTACAAACCTTTAATATTTAGATTAATAGTTGGCTCCCCTTGACCAATATAAAATTGACGGGGGACTTGAGGGGAAGTATATGCATATCAATTTTATACCTAAGTAATAACCATGATTAAATACAAAATTATTATTTCGCTTTTGAATGAGCCTCATGGGAGAATTCATCGTCTCCACTAGTAATAATCCACAATCATCCGTTTGGAATTTATTCATGTGAAAGCTATCTTTTGACCGTCCCGTGGGGGGAATTTCTCCAAAAGAATTCACAAATAAATAAATCATGGAGGTCAATAATTAATTCAATTTTATTATCCGGAATAAAATTGTCAATTAATTGTTTAAACATACTTAGTAATTTTCGAAAGTGAGATTTTTTTTTTCAAAACATTTTCTCATGCATCACAAATTTAAACACAATTTAAATAAGCATAAAATAATGCATAAACATCAAGACAAAAATTAAACATATTGGGCACATCTATCCAATTGTCATGGTTAATTTTATCATGTCTTGATCTTGAGAAATCATCTTCATAGCCTTCATCGTTCGTCTCGAAAAGCTCCCACTTGACCTTTTAAAAAAAATGCTTTGTCAAGCCACGTCATCGACCAGCTCGCGAGTCGGAGTGCCCGCCTAGCACTCCCCCGGCCGTGTCGAGTGGGTCGTGTGTCTGGGCAAAAGCGCCAAAGACATCGCCCGCGTCGCCCGTCGCGACCTCGTCGTCGCCCCGCGTTCGTCGGCGGCGTCGCCCTAGCAGCGCCCGCCTCGGCGGCATCGCCCGCCTGGCAGCGTGCCAGCGTCGCCCGCGTCGAATCCAGCGTCGCGCTCGGCCCCTCCGGCCTTGCCCCCTCGCCCGTCTTGGCTACCAATAAGCGTCTGCGTCGTGGCGTGCCTTCCTTGGCACGCGTTTGGCAAGAACGACGCTACCTCCGCTCGCCGGTTCGGATCCCGTCTTTTAATTCTTCATCTCCGCCTCCGTTTCCGATCCGGTTACAATTTATTTACAAAAATAAATAAACCTAGATCTAGACTAGTCTATTACATTGATCAAATCAAACAAATACTAATCTACTCGTGGATTTTCTCACGAGGCAAAATGAATTCGAACGAATCGAATTAAAAAACCACAATTTATATGCATGCATAAATAAACACATTAAATTCCATGACAATTGAATACCTACAAAAAAGATCTAGCAATTCTACTATCCAATTTCAAATTTAATGACAGTGAATTAAATTACAATTTAAAATTCAGAGCCCGAAACCAAGGCTCTGATACCAGTTGTTGGGGAATTAATTGTCCGGATCTATTCGGAATGAATATTTAAATACAAATATAATTATAACAATTATTACTAGCATGAATTAACCCATATTAATTCAAATAATAATTCAACAACAAATCATGCATATAAACAGTTCAAGTAAATCCTACGCATACAGAGTTACTACGAGTTTACGTGAACTTACCTCTTGGAATGACAATGGACTCGTCGATGAAAACACACCAAAAGACCTTCCCAAGTATTCCCTAGTCCTTGTTCGACAATCCGGTGGAAGGAAGCTCGCGAACAATTAACAAAAGGAAAAATAAAATTTGTTGCACCACCTTTGTGGATTTACTAATTTTTCCAGCACATGGAATTGTACTTGGGAATGAAACATTCATCCCCTATTTATGAGGGGTTTGGACGATTTTTAGTGATAAAATAATATGGGAAAATCTTTTTCTTGATCTCCAAGAAATCTTAAATATATCTCCTATATTTTTTTCTCCATAATTAAAATATTCCACAAAAATCCCACCTCATCTTGTTATGGAAATTTTCGAAAATAATAGGATCAAGATTCTAAGATTTGGATCTTCTTGAATTTATGAGATATTCTTGTATTCCAAGAAATACATATCTTCCATAATATCTTTTCAAGAAAATCAAGAAAATCTTTCTTGCCCTTTATATTTCAAAATTTTCAAAAATCACACTATGAATAACCAAGTGGGAGATTTCTTGAATTTAATGAGATAATCTTTTATTCCAAGAATACATATCTTCATTCCATAACAAAATTCAAAGAAAATCTTTCTTTCCTTTTATTCATAATTTTCGAAAAATATGAGAAAAAATAAGAACAAATTTATTTTACTTTTAAACACCTTTTTTAGTTATTGGACTTTATCTTGGGCTACTTGGGGGCCTTTAGGAGAATTAAGATTGGACCTTCCAATGGATCTTGAATTATCAATATTGAGCCACAATATTATTCAAGCCCATAAATATTAATTAATCACACTACATAATTAATATTGCACTATCCATCTTAACCCATATTACAGTTAATATGGCTCCCGGTTATTATTTGCCGTGTTTAAGATTATCTAGCCCATTAATTAATTCAAGCCACTGAAATAGCTTTCCATTAATTAATATCTTTTATCCTTGGTAAAGGAGCGGTTCAACATTATTATCCATAGGAAACTAGTTCCACTTGCAAGATTTGGTATGATAAAACTTATGAACCTCCCAAGGGCAAATCGAACAAAGCGTACTTGCACACAATTCTCGTATTAAATCTTAGCAATCGCGATGTGACCAATAATATTGCCCAAGATATAGGGTATTGAATCTCATTGATTCGCTTCCGTAATAAATCAAAGCAATAGTTACTAAACCACACAATCCTATTTAAAGGGACGAAGATTAAGAAATAACTAACCATCGAGGTCTAATTCTTCCTAGTTGATTCAAGAATTTGTCCTCCCATGGAGGTCCTCTTCAATGCATCGATTCATGCACTAGTGTAATCTCTTGGTCAAGACAAACCAATCTCGAGCCTTACACTATAACCTTTCACGATGGATTGTTCATTTCCATCTAGGTCGTGAATGGTGTACTTTTTAGTTACAAGGGCATTAATTTAATCTTACGTGATGCGGTATCACTAAATTAACTACAATGTAACACATACTATTTATTGAACAGTTATGCAGTAAATATATATAACATTCGATGATATTTAAAGCATCAGTGATAAACAATTTATTTCAGTAAATAAGTCCAAAATTGATCGATACCGATTATACAAAGTAAAAGCATACTTTCAATTATAATCTCAACAACAGATTAGACCGATCTTGCACATCTTTATTAGTGTTGTCAGCAGGTTTATGGCTCAACCTGGAAAGGAACATTGGCAAGCTGTGAAGAGGATATATCGGTACCTTAGAGGTACATCTGATGTCGGTCTCTTTTATGGAGGTGATACGAATTGTTTAGTTTCGTGAATCTTGTGATTACGATTATGCACGAGGAGATGTTGATGAGTAGAAGGTCTATGACCGATTATTCTTTTTACTCTTGGTGGTTCATTTGTAAGTTGGAAGGCAACTTTGCGACCCTCTGATTACTTTGTCTACTACAGAGGCAGAGTACATGCCCTTGACTGAAGCAGCCAAAGAGGAAATCTGGTTGAAAGGGCTGGTTAGTGATCTTGGTCTACATCATGATTATGCAAATGTATTCTATGACAGTTTGAGTGCAATATGTTTAGCCAATGATCAAGTTCATCATGAGAGAACGAAACATATTGATGTCAGGTATCATTTTCTGAGAAGTGAGAAGAGGGTTAAAGTGAAAAAAGTTGGGACTGCTAATAACCCAGCTGACATGTTCACCAAGCCGGTTCCAAATAACAACTTCCAACACTGTTTGAACTTGTTAAATATTACAAGCTGTTAGTTGCCCTGTCTTGGGGGCAAATCTGTGTACGAGGAGTTGCTTGTACGTCTGGCACTTTTTGGTGCATCTGGACATTTGTTGATTTGTGAGAGGATTCAAATCAAGGTGGAGACAATGAAGTTTTCTATTATTTTACCAAGGTGGAGATTTGTTAGAATTGTGTAAAATAAAGAAGTTTTGTTTTATCCCACATCGGATTGTATCAAAAGTTAGAGGACTTCCTAATCCTATAAGAAGTCCTATTCTGTCCCACATCGGATTGTGGAAAAAGGTGAAGGGCTTCCTAATGTTATTTAAGAAGCCCAGGTCTCTTTGATACATATGCATCAGTCAGTTTCGGTTTTGGGCTTATTAACTTAGGCCCAATCAGTTTGGTGCATCAGTCGGTTTTGGGCTTATTAATTTAGGCCTAGTCGGTTTTGGTTTAGGACTTATTAACTTAGGCCCAATCAGTTAGGGATTATTATTTATATTCCCATTAGAGTTGTATATTATTGTCGGTTCTGAATAATATACGAGATCCTCTCTTCTGCCCGTGGATGTAGCTAACAAATTGTTAGTGAACCACGTAAAATTTTGGTGTCAGTTTATTTGGTTTATTTATCATTTTTATATCTTTCTCGCATCAGTTATAACAATTGATCATAGGATTTATGTGTTTAATTCCCATTTTATTTTATTTCTCTTGGTTAGCTGAAATGTATAACTGTTAATGAGATGTGTTTTGGAAACAAACAAATTGGCTAGGCCAAATTTTTTGGACTGGCACCAAAACGTGCGTTTAGTGCTAAGGCAAGAAAACATTGAGTATGTGTTGGACATGCCAATCCCAGTTACCCTTAAAGCTGGTACTCTGAGGCAGCCACGTTTGACGTAGCAGCTCAGAAGAAGCATCAAGAGGATGCTTCCCAGGCTCAGTGTGTGATGTTGCTCGGCATGACTTCCAATATACATAGGCAACATGAGAAAATTGGGTCCCTTCTAGATGCTCAAGCATCTGAAGGATCTTTTGATTCTGAATCTCATTCTGAGATTTATGAAGTGGTAAGAAATCTGTTCAGATGCCGGTTAGCTAAAGAAAAATGTGCTAATGATGATAGACTTAATTGAGAAATTTGGTAATTTAGGCATTGAGCTAAAAGACTAGTGTTTCCATTTATGTTATCCTCAAGTCGCTCCCGGTTCATATTTCAGCTTCATTGTGAACTAAAATATGAATAAGACGGATGCGACCATGTCTGAATTTCACAACGTGCTCAAGAATTTTGAGTTCACTATCACTAAATAGTGTTCAAAAGAAGGAGTGGGTAGACAAGGATGTGTGCCTCTACTATAAGTAGAAGAGGGCATTGGAAGGAGGACTGTAAGGTTTTGGTTGCTGAAAAGAAGACACTTGGTGCTTCTAGCACTAGAACATGTATGTTTGTTATTAAGATAAACATGTCCACTAATAGCGCTAACTGCTTGGTATTGGATACTGGATATGGCTCTCACATTTGCACTAATGTGAAAAGGGCTCATGTGCCATAGGGCAGTTAGGGCGGGTGAAGTCATCTTACATGTGAAAATGGAGGAAGAGTTGCTACTGAACGTGTAGGGACTTATGTGTTAGACTTACCCTTTGGTTTTAGATTAGAACTTAATGATTGTCATCTAGTTCTTTCTATTACTTGCAACATGCATTTGTTGCATTATGGATATGATGTTCTTAATATACAAAATAAAAGACTCAAACTTAGTAATCATGAAAACTCGACTTACTTATGGCATTGTAGAACTTGATCATGTAAATGAGAAAATAATTACAAGGTTAAGAAAGTTGGACTACTTAACCCCATTCGACTGTGAGTCTTATGGAGATTGTATCTTATCTCATGGACAAGATGATCAACAGACCCTTTTCTGGGAAATTGGTGCATGCTAAATAAGTTCTAGAGTTGATCTACAAGGATGTTTGTGGACCATTGCCCACTCTAGCTAGGGGTCACTTTGGATACTTCATCACTTTTACTGATGATTTCTTAAGATACGGATACGTGTATCTTATGAAACACAAATTCGAATCTTTTGAGAAATTCAAAGAGTTTAAGGCTGAAGTAGAAAAGCAACTTGGTAAGAGTATCAAGACTCTTCGATCAGATCGAGGAGGTAAATACCTTAGCCATGAATTCATTGATTACTTGAAGTTATATATAATCCAGTCACATTGTACTCCTCCCGAAACACCTCAGATGAACGGTGTGTCCGAAAGGAGAAACTGAACCCTGTTAGACATGGTGAGGTCTATGATGAGTTTTTCCTCTCTTCCGACATTCTTATGGGGATACGCGTTACAAGCCTCAATCTACATTCTGAAAAGGATTCCATCTAAACTGGTTGAGCATACACCATATGGACTATGGTGTGGCAAGAAGCCAACTTTTACACATATCAAACATGAGGTTGCCCCGTGATTGTGAAAAAGGACGCTTACCGACAAGTTGGAATCCAAAGGTGAAAAGGGTTACTTTATGGGATATCCTAAGGAAACTAAAGGATATTGCTTCTATCTACCTGAGAAATAATCAGTGATTGTTTCTAGACAGACAAAGTTCCTCGAAGAAGGCTATGTCTTTAAGGAACAAGGTCGTAAGCTGATAGAACTTGAAGAAATTCAAGAACCACAAATTAACAAAGAGACTGATATCTTGTCAAAGCAACATGGCAAGAAATCAGTGGGAGCATTCAACAATTTTCACGGTGGCCGTCTTTCACTAGGTGATCGTCTTTCAGCCAGTGGAAGCATAATTGGAGTTGGCTTACTTGTGCAAGAACCTCGAAGTGGGCTGAATGAGAACATCATAGTTCAAACTCCCGCCCAAGAGACATCTGAAAGTGTAGCTCTTGAGGACTCTCCAGACATTGATGAAATCAATACACCACAAAATTTTCACGATCAGAATGTACAACCTGCACAACCACATCTCCGTAAGTCAATTAGGAATTGTAATCCACCCATTAGATACGGTTACCTCTTGGAGGAACTCGATTATATGGACATACCGGATAAGGACGATCCTAATACTTATTCTGAAGCAATATCAGATATTGATTCAGGGAAGTGGCATGAAGCCATGAAATCCGAGAAGGACTCGATGTACATTAATCAAGTCTGGGACTTGGTTGAGTTGCCTGAAAGGGTTAGACCCATATGTTACGATTGGGTCTTCAAGCACAAGACCAATGCAAATGGCAAAGTACAAACCTACAAAGCTAAGTTGGTAACGAAGGGTTATAGTCAATGCGAAAGCATTGACTGTGACGAGGCCTTCTCACAGTTGCAAAGATCAAGTCCATTCGAATTGTACTTGCGATAGCAGCACACTTTGATTATGAGATTTGGTAGATGGATGTCAAAACAACTTTCCTCAATGGAAACATTGATAACGAAGTGTTTATGACTCAACCGGAAGGTTTTACATCTAAGTCAAATTCTAATATAGTATGCAAACTAAAGATATCCATTTATGGATTGAAGCAAGCTTCTAGGAGTTGGAATATCCGATTTGATGAAGCTATCAAGCCCTTTTGACTTCATCATTAATTCGGAAGATCCTTGAATTTATCGTAAACGCAGTCGAAGAATATTGTTTTCATAATCGGGTATGTCGATGACATATTAATTTTGGGAAACAATATTCCGTTAATGCAGCCCGTTAAAGATTTATTATTAAGGACCTTCATGATGAAGGGTCTTGGTGAAGCCTGTTACATCCTAGGGATCATGATCCACAGGGATAGATCCAAAAGGATGTTGAGGCTGTCACAGTCCACCTATGTAGACATGGTGTTGAAGCGTTTTGCGATGGAAAACTCTAGGAGAGGATCTCTATTGGCAAATCATGGGATAAAACTATCAAAGAAGGATTGTTCTTCTATTGAAGCTGATATCAAGCACATGAAAAGATGTCCCATATGCATTTGCAATTGGGTCAATCATGTACGCATGATATCAGTCAGTATCTATGTTTCATAGGTGCATGTGCTGCGGGTGCGATAAGATACGGGTACGGGGATACGGATTTTCAAAAAAATTAGGGTGCGATACGGCAAGGATACGTCTGTTTATTTATATTTTATTATATATAACAATTATAAAATATATGAAAATTTTAAAATTAGTATATCAAATGTATGTAATATTCATATGAAACTTAAGCATTTTCAATAATTTAATGTAATTAAGTAACAAACATTAATTCAAATATCATCAGTTCAATACATAAGTTATATTAAGGAATTCAAAAAAAAAACTAGTGATATATTTTCAATTTAAATTATATTACATAATAATGTTCAATTCAAATAACACATTTAACACTTAATAACATGACCATATAGATTTTAATCTTGAAAAATTGCAACTGATTACGACTTACTTATAAGCTGTTTTAAAGAGCTGCCTAATGTCTGATTTATTGTCTAGGGTTCAATTAAGACCGTTAGTTTGACTAATCGTTCGATAAATGAGGGCCTATGGGTCACACAACAAGTAACTCCCATGCACGAATTATGGTTGATTGATTAAGTATTAAATTAGATTTAATATTTAATTTATGGAGAATTAATAATATATTAATTTAGAATTAATTATTATTACTATTTAATTAAATTAGATTTAATTAAATAGGAACCCCAAAATAATATTATGGAATATTATTGTAGGAAAAGATCCGTAGAGAAAAACATATCTTTGAGATTTGTTTGGCAAGATTAGGGATTATCTTCCTAATAAAGATTGTTTAAGATTTAAGTCAATCTCTCTCTATATATATAACATCCCGGGATTCATTAATTAACGTTTTTTTAAGAAAACCGAGTTTCTCCATAAAATCTAGAATAGGAATTTTCCTAGAAAATTCCGTCTCAGATTCAACACTGGCAGATCTGTGCAAGTCTGTTCACGGGAATTACGTGGATACCATAGTTGAGAAATCTACTGTCCAATTGCTGTAAGATTTCTTGTTATAATTAGTCGCACTTGTTTATGCAATTAACTGTTCGTTGTTGGTGAACTATTTATTCTGCTGCGCATGTATTACGTGTTTACTTGCCTCTATAAACCAACACCCAATATGTTTTCTCCTAATCAATTTCCCCCGGCAAATGACAATGATGATGATGATGGTGATGATGTGATGCATTAAACATTTGTGTGTGTTATGCATTAACATTTGACTGAATATTTTTTTATGTTTTATGATAATTTTGAACGCCACATATTTTGTTATGTTTTATTTAGAATATTTGAACGCCACATGTGCGTTTTATGAATATTGTTGATTAATCTCTACTATTAGTTTGTAAGAATGCTTTAAAATTTTATTAAAAAAAATTATTATAGGTGCATGTATATATATATGTACACGTGTTAGTAAATAGTGAAAATTAATACAAAAGTAATAATTTTGTAATTTTTTTTGAAAATATTTAAAAAATAATAATCATATACATGTGTTAGAAAATACTATGTAAGAATTATTATTTAAATTGTTATTGAAAATAGTTTAATTCAAATGTATTCGAATTGTATTTATTGTACACTTGTTAGTATTGCAAGAATAAAAAATTAATTATTTGAAAATTTTATTGAAAATATTTTAATAAAAATAATTAATATAAGTATATATATAAATGTATTCATAATAATAAATAGTGAAAAAAATATAACACTAATTATTTTAAAATTTTATTGAAAACATTTTAATAAAATTAATTAATATAAGTATATATATAAATATACTCAAAATAATTAATTAATAAATGATGTGTGTCCTAGTGGTTCGTGGGTGCACTCGGAGCCTCGCCAGCCCGGGCTCGGAACCTGGCCGTGACATTTTTAAAACGCGAATTTAATTCGCGAGGGCTCCCTCAGCAAAGTGCTCGCCTATTTCGCGAGGGTCAGGTAACACTCGGTAAAAGGACGGTGCCAGAAAGCGAGGGCCAGTTAAACTCAAAGAGGGGTTTGCAGGGGGATTTCTTGTCAGGCATATGCGGTAAACTGACATGTGTTAGTCCCTCGGGAAATCCCTCGCTATTTGCCGAGAGATTTTTTTCTCTCGTTAAATATTTACCGAAGAACATTTTAACGAGGGATTTGTTCCCTCGTTAAAACCCTCCCTAAACCCTTTCCCTATTTAAAACCCTCTTTAAAGTCCTTTTTAAATTGAATGTATTTTGTAGTGTGATGACTTCGTTTACTTCCTGGATTGATTAGTTTTGATATGAATGGTTTGAATTAAGATATATATTGGAATTGTAATTTTTTTATTATATAATATTAAAATATTATAGAGGAAACCCGGGATTTAAATTAAAATCGTCCAATAACTTTGCACCTTTAATGAAATAGTTTCATAATTATCAATTTTTCCAATTTAATCCCACATGTATTCAATTTGATCAAATTTAGTCCCAAACAGCCAGAGATCGCTCAAAATTGTCCAAAACTATATTATTTTGGACACGTGTCATACATATTCGAACCAAAATTGGGGGCACGTGTAGGACACATTCCCAAAACGACGTCGTTTTGGGCAATTTTGAGCGACCTTCGGTGATTTGAGACTAAATTTGATCAAATTCAATACATGTGTGATTAAATTGGAAAAGTTGATAATTATGAGACCATTTGAATAAATGTGCAAAATTATTGGGACGATTTTAATTTAATTCCCTGCAAATTATTTTAATAGTGTGATAATAATTTTTTTTACCAAGTCTACCCTCACTCCTCTTTTTATAAAACAACCGGTTTTTTCCTCCCACTTCCCACATTTTCTTTTCCAATTCCAATTTCTCGCCTCATTGCTGGCCTTTCATCTATTTCCCCATTTTGTTTACCTGCCTGTCATTTCTTTCCAATTATTATTGGCTTATTGTTGTCTCTCTCAATTTCTCTCTCTTCGTTTTCTTCCACGAAAAATCAATAGGCACTCTTAGTCTCATATTTAATAATTTTAGGATTTAGAATAATGAGGCACAAATTTAAAAATATAATTATACAAGATTTAATATGATAGTACTGAAATGAAAAATATGATTATGCTGTCTTTAAATCGTGGAACGAACTTAACATATTTTGATATAGGCTTAAAAAAATGTGATACGGGATAAATTAATGGTAGTACGAGCTTAATAAAGTGTGATACGAAGTGAATAAGAGCTTAACAAATTAAGTGTGGTACAAGGTAAATGAATGGTGGTACGGTGTGGTATGGAGTGAATTAATGATAGTACGAGCTTAATAAAATGTGGTACAATGTGAATTATTGGTGGTAAGAGATTAATAAAGTGCGGTAGGTGGTACATGTTTAATTAAAAGGCGATAATAAAGTTGTATGAGCTTAATAAAGTGTGGTACGAAGTGAATTGATGATGATACATGTTTAAAGAAAATGTGATATGAGGAGATGAATTAATTGTGTGGTATAATAGTCTTAATAATTATTTTCTTAACTAGAAAAAAACAATTAAAAATTTATTGACATAAAAAAATATTTTATTTTCTATTTTAGGCTATTTATAACCCTACACTGCATCCACAATGGTCCATCAAATTGATGTTTAATCATTGGATGAATGAAAGTTGGTGTTTAAAATCATTATGGGTGTTCATTAAATTGGAGAGAGAACATTATTCATCCAATGGAATGGATGGAGAGAGAAAGTATTATTTGAAGAAAAGTAGGTAGAAATAAGATCAATGTGAACCCACAAAAGGTGTATGAATGGATGAATGATGGAGAAACCATTGTGAAGGTGTGTTTAAACAATTAAATTTTTATAAATTAATGATATGGAGATGATGTGGAGGAGAGAGAGTGGATGAATGAATGAATTTTTATCCATCAATTGTGGATACTCTTAATTAAAGTCTGCAACTCGGCTCCTTTTTAACAACTGGAATTTCATACATATAATTAAAATTTAACTTTAAACTAAAATAGAATTGACAGCAATAATTAGTCAAACACACTTAAAAATACACGTGGTAGTACACATGACATTCCAGTCACAACATCTGTCGTAAAGTCCCAAATTGAAACTACAAAACATGGCAAAATAACATTGTTCCGATCAATTTGGGATTAAAATTGGACATTTTCAAAGTTTTTGGGACTAAATCGACGACAAAAAAAATTATGAAACTAGATGCATGATCCAGTATGATCAAGTTGTATTTTTCAGTATAATAAATTACACGATTTTAAAATGTATTATAAGTGCACGGTACACCTAGATGCATACAAGACTTAGCTAATTAGTGTACTTCTTCTTTGCCAATAGACGTCTAAAATTATAAATCCTGGGTAACTAGACAAGTTTGGAAATTATTTTAAACGATATTTTTTAAAAAAAAATCGTAAATTAATAGATCCATTCTAAAAATGATTTATTATTAATTATAATTAAATAAATAAAATTGAAACCTAAATGCGAACGGGCCGGGCTGGATCTTTTGATATGGAATGATTACTCAAGGTCATTATGGATATTTTATGTTCAACTCAAGGCACTGATTGATTAATTTTGATACGAATGGTTTGAATTAAAATATGTTATCAAATGGTTTGAATTAAAATATATGTTTAAATTGTAAAATTGCATTTTTTTTATCATATACTAAAAAAATAACATTTGTTTTTGGATAGAACGATTAGGTGGGATTCATATTGAAATGTCATAAATATTCTTAAATTAAATTAAAACAACCCCAATTTATTTTTGTGAATCTATTCAAAATGAAAATATAATGTATTTGGGGAAAAATATTTTTTAGGTCAGTAACTTAGAGAGGATTGTATTTTAAGGACAATAATTTTACGGGCTTGTATATGTAGGACAATATGTTTCGAAATTTGTAAATATAGGACAATCGAGCCCAAATAAACCCAAATTGGATTGTAATGTGACGTAATTTGCATGATTTTCCTAAATTTAAAGATTTTGAAAACATGGTATTCTACATTTACAAGTCCATAAATTTATAAATGTATGACAGTCGTGCAACTCACATGAATTTTTCAACCCGATTTGGGCTTATTCGGGCTTGTCCGAAATTTATAGATTTTAAAACATATTTTTCTATATTTATAGATTATTATTAATACTCATATGTGGTTTGCAAATTGTGAATTAATGATTTACCGAGTCCTGAAGTGTTGAGGTGTGAGTTTGAAGATAAAACATGGTGTTATTAAATTCGACGTCATTATATGTTGATAGCTTTATTTTAGATTATTGTTGGGGAGTGAATGGACCTGGTGTTGCATATCGAAATCTCATCGATGGTGTTATTGTGATGGATTCATTAAATTGGTTATGCATAGAGAAACAAATGTCAAGGGGGAGAGCTATGAGAAATATCACAAGATAAAGAAGGATTGGTTTGTTTTCGAAGTGGGTCTAGGGGGTAGATCTAGAGAAATTGTTCCTCTCTTTGTGCATAATTTCATTTATGATGATGGAGTAGGTCTCATGCGGATTTTTTTTGCACTTTTGGTCTTACAGGACACGCCTCCTCATAATTTTGATCCCAAAGTCAAAAATTTTGACACTTTTAGTTTCACCGTTAATTTTTTTGTCAAATCTGTTAACACTTTTGATCCCATAGGATTTTTGGTCAACCCAGGCGCGTGTGTGAGTTTTTGGAGGGAAAATCCTGACATTTTTGGTCCCATAGGATTTTTTACCTTATTTTTTTCATGAAAATTCAGGTTTTATGGTGGGAAAATGTACCTTTTGGAGGAAATTTTTTTTTCCCTTTCTGGAGGGAAAAAAATTACGCCATATACACCTATATATATGCTGCAAAACATTAAGGCCCCGATTGGTAGCCCCTTATAGGGGCTAAAAGACCTGATCCACTAATTTAGTCACCTGATTGTTACACCATATAATTAATCGGCCGACCCGCTATTATTAATGTGGTGAATCACTGTTCACTTCAATGAAATAATACCACCTCAAAGGGATAATATCACTCTTCATATAGATTTTATCGGTTTATCAGCTGTTTCATGATGCTAATACACCACACCACAAGACAGCAGATTTTATAGGGATATTTTATTTTTCTGAAATTTGATCCCAACAGCTGATATGAAGACCAAGAACCGTGCAGACAGAAGTGGTATAGTTAATGCTTCTGAAAAGCAAGGTCATGCTGGTTCACCTGCTTTTTCAAAGTCTGGACCTCCAAAATTAGAGCTTCAGATGGGTCGGAAGTGAGTAGAATTTTGTTATTCAAAGACACAATTCCATGGTTTTTGAGTCATTTGTCAATTAAGTGCCAATGCGTCATATAGCCTTGCAGATGGGTTGTTGAGAATCAAATTGGACGAAATAATTTGCTTTTGATGATTGTGACTCGAAACAGTCTGTGTATGTCTATGGGTGCAAAAATTCAGTCCTGCAGATCCAAAGTATATCTTTAATATAATATATTTGTGTATGTATATATGCCTATAGTTTTGAACCGGGCACAGTTTGCCTTAGGTCTCTTTTAGTCAGTCGTAAAGCCTAATGTGGTATGGGGTATATGTAGGGAAAGTAAACAACATTACAATCGACAAGTGCACTAAGATTGGGGGTGGTCTTCAAGGTTGGTGATGGAATCATTTAAAACTCCATTGTCTAATACTCTAAAGCCATATTAGGATGTTGTGGCAGCTTGTAAGATCGTCAATTGCAGTGGTGTGGAGGTGCAATGTTAGGTAACCGCTAGGCATAATGCATCAATATATCTCTAAATTATAATTTTTTTTTTCAGAATGTCATTAAGTTAATTTTTATTTTAAAAAACCCTTCAAATGTTGAAATTTTATTTCATGAGCTCTTTCGAGACGAGAATTGGTGAATTTTTATTACCCATCTTAATGGTCCCATTAAATAATATAAATTTTAGTTTTTACTAATATCCATGCGTGTTTTGTGCATTTTAAATTCTATAGGTGTGTAACTAAAATGGCTTGTGAAAAATACTTTTGTATATAATTAACTATATAATGAAGGTGATTTGTGATGCTGCCTTTGCAAAAGAGACGGAGATAAGGCAGGCTTCATTTGAGTGCCTAGTTTCCATGGCATCTACATACTATGAAGTTCTTGAACCTTACATGCTACAGATCTTCGAGCTTACATCAAATGCGGTCAAAGGAGATGAAGAGGCTGTTGCCCTTCAAGCAGTAGAGTCGAGTATAAACAGCTTTTTCGAGATTGTATTCATATAACATGTTGTCCAGAATTTGAACTTTTGTACGTATAGATGCTACATTCAGGTATCAGTTTTACATTGAAGCTGTGTAAGTGTTATCTTACCATTTACATGGTCTTTTTTTGTTAATCTTTGATATTGTAATGTTTGTGTAAACTGTGCATAACGATAAATGCTTAGATCATTTGGCTGAATGTTTTTCTGATATTAACAAATTATAGTTTCCATTTTGTTGGACTTTAGAATATGAGACACTTTCTGGCATTAATTTTTCAATGTCCCAATTGAGTCAATGGCTTTTCTAATATGTATGCGGAGTTTACAGTTCAAATAAGATAAATTTGTTTCAAAATCTAAAAAAATGTGAATTTGTTTTTTCAGATAAGTTTTAGAGATAATCGATTTTTAGGGTAAGTTTTTGGGGAAGGGTAATAGGCAATTTTAAGTATATGTACATGATTTATGTTACCTACCAATCAATATATAAAAATTACAAAATATCTTTAAGTGGCTACCAATTAATTTACAATATTTTATATCCATTTTTTAATGTTGACTACCAATCAATTTTGTAGGAGTTCATCTCATTAAATTAGTCTAGACATTAATATTGTAGGAATTTCCATCATAGCAACAAAACTTTAAAAAATGAGCATGAGTAAAGATGGAGCTTCATCATCCTCTACAACACAAAAATGGGCACATCACCTTGTCTGCTATTGTGGCAAACCTATTGTCACTTATGTGTCTCGAAGGCCAATAAGCTAAGGTAGGTTGTTCAATACATATGTTGACTCACTAAGTGGTGGCTGCAAATTCTTTGTTTGGGCAGATGAGCATGAAGTGGCTGAGCAAGACAAGTTTCCTGGAATGATGAGGAGAATTGATAACCTGATTGCTGAAAACTTGGAGCTAACTCAGAAGCTAAAGGATGCAGCTCATGGGGAAAGAAATGCAATTGAAATGAATGAGGAAATGAAGAACCAGATAATATGCATGACTGAATAACTCTCTAAAGTGAATTAGCTAAATATCATCATTTTCCATTGTAATAATTCTATCTTGAACACCTACTGTCTTCAAGTGGATGGGTTGAATCTAGCTAGCTGTGTGTAAAAAGTCCCTCACCATATAGGGCATTTTGTAAAAGTCCCAACTTATATTTGGGCAATATTATCCACTGTTTCAATGAAAACAACTTCTAAAATATTCAAATCACAAATAACAATCACAAATCCCATTGTTTAAAGCAAAGTCTAAAGCAACATACAACAAGAGAAAAAATCCCATAGTCTAAAGCAATATACAACAACAATAAAAAATCCCATTGTCTAAAGTAACAAAAAATCAGAGAACATCAGAATTCAACGCAACACAAATCCCATTGTCTAATTTTCCCCCCTTTTCACCTTCTTGCCCTTACCCTTGCTTGTAACACTAGCAACAACATTGACAGCAGCTTGAGTTAAAGAAGACAAGGTCACAAATTTCTTACCTGCTTGTGTTATGACTCTCATTCCATCTCTATTAGTGTTGACACCAACAATGTTCACATTGCACCCAATGTAGGTGTTTGGGTTGAAATTCATACCAGTAGTTAGTACAATTGGAGTTGTACTTGATGCACCAAATTGAACTTGACCTCTAATAAAACTTTGTGGGTTGAAATGCATAGGTGGAGGCTCCCTTATCACAACTCCAGGTGGTCTGGGGATCTGTATCATTATAACAAATATTATCAGTTTAAATCACTTCAAAGACCACATTACAACACAATTATCAGCACAACCAACAACATTACCTGATCATCAGTAGGTTTCAGTGACTCTTGCTTGAACTATCACCAGAAGTCTCAGCTTTCCTTTTCTTTGACTACATTGCAGTAATTAGTAAATAACCATTAAAAAAAACACTAGACTTCAATAAGACAAATTGGCATAGTCCATATCTGCTTTTGTGAAGTTTGATTTCTTTGTGTAACCAAATCCTTTCTTCCTTACCTTGTGGTTGGTCTACTTGGTACATTTTGTTGAACCTGGTCAAATTTATAACTTAAGTATATTACAAGCAATTGAAAATTATTTTTTTTACATTTTGTACTTACATGATCTACAATCTGTGAGTCTTCTTGTGTCATTGGTGGAGCATCAGCAGGTTGGCTCATCTCTACAACTTCATCCTGTGTCATTGCTGATTCTCTTGCTTCTTCAGCCTCCATATCTTGCACAAACTCTTCACCAAGTTTCAACAATTGGCAACCTGCCCTATTATGACCATCCTCTTTACAGAAGTTAAACTTCACAGTAAAGTTTTGTTTTGGCATTCTCTGCACACCTCTTCTCTTGCTTCCTTCTTCATCTGCACCCAACCTTCTCTTGCTTCCTGATCTCCCCCTCTTTTTCTTTCCAAAGTTAGGTGGCAATGGAGGGATATAACCAGTTTTCACGCATAGTTCTTCACCATTCATTGGTGGAATGGAATGGTGATAGATGTCTGAGTAAACCTCCACTGAATAACATTTGTTGACATAGTCCTCCACATCCCAACCTTGTGAACATATGGCACTAATAGCTCCCACATTCTACAATCACATAGGCATTCTTCAAATCAACTGCATACCTTGTCCCCTCAAAGCTCCTAACCTCAAACTCAAACTCATTGGATTTTGATGTTATACAGTTTTTGGCAACATCCATTCTCCTGTTCAAAATGCACCTTATCTTTCCACACAATGCTTTTCCCTCCCATTTCCTTTAGCTCTATCCATATTTTTCTGCAATCTGCCCATCAGATACTCCCTGATCCACTCCAACATGGTCAAAATAGGGGATGATCTTTCATCCAAAATCATCTTATTGAATACTTCACACATATTATTTACAAATGTGTCATACCTTGCAAAAGGTGTGAAGTGTGATCTTGACCATTGGGAGGGAGGCTTATCTTGAAGCCATTCCAAACATCTGTGATCCATTGCTCCAATGTTCCTCATTGCATCTTCAAATTGAGGTATAGTATTAGACTTGACCGCAGCCCACAATGCCTTTTTGAAAGCATCCCCTCTAAAACCTGCTCTCTTCATGTTATCATGAAGATGTCTAACACAAAACCTGTTCTCCACTTTGAGTAAAATCTTCTCAAAGGTAGGTAACAAACCCTTCTGCTTATCTGACATAAATGTCATCCTCTCATCTCTGTCCTGCATCAGGTCATCCTTCAATAGGGTCAGAAACCACTCTCATGACTCCTTTGTCTCACTTCCCACAACTGCATAGGCCAATGGGTATGGATCATTGTTTGGATCCATACCCACTGTAGTGAGCAGCACCCCTGGAGTTGAACCTTTCAAATGACAACCATCTACACCAATCCATGGCCGCATCCCAGACTTAAACCCCATCTTCAGTGCACCCAAACATATGTAGATTGACTTAAACCTCCTGCCTGCATTTGTATTCACCATGTTCAGTATGACAGTTGACCCTGGATTCTTCTCTAGTAGAGTTTGGGCATAATCACACAACTTGAAGTACTGATGTGTATCATCCCCTTCAATAAGTTTCAAGGCCTTTTGCTTTGCTCTGGAGGCTTGAGAGTGAGAAATATGACAATTCAACTTGACCATAGCTCTACTTTTGAAGTCTGATACTGTCTCCTGTGGATCCAACCTAAACTCTTCTGCATACTTATCTGCCAACCATCCTGATCTTACATTCTCAAGGTGATATTGTCTTGCATAGCTGTGATCTAGGTTGTACTGTCCGATTTGGAAAGATTCTAGGCCCACAAGCTTCAGTGCATTTATATGCCAATCACAACCATCCTGTCTACACCTGGCATATATCCTCCTCTCATCATTCTTTGTTATCTTTAAACCTCTTCATGTGTCAACACTGTGCATATTCACAGCCTCCTTAAACACCTTTTTTTGTGGGAAATATCTGCTCAATGAAGAAAACAAGCTTCTCAAGATTAGATGTCCTGAAAGTTAAATCACCCATTTCATTATCAACTGCTTCTTCATCAGATGCAACACTTAGAAAGTCAGATTCATTGTCTATGTTATCATCAGATGCACTTGAATTAGAATCTCTGCCATTCTCCATAAGGCCTAGCCACTCAGCTTCAAGATCTATATTCTCATCAAATATAATATCATCCAACAGCTCATCACCACTTGAACAATTACCCTTGAAATCAGAATCACTCTCATCTTCCTCTATCTCTGTCATTATTGTCTTCCCTTTGCCATTACCAACCCCATGATTCTCCTCTTCCTCAGCTGCTTCTATCCACTCAACTCCCTCTTCTAAATCTTCCAAATCTACCTCATGTTTCTTGCCCCTCACCCCCACC
Source organism: Stenogyne calaminthoides (assembly GCA_037126765.1). NCBI lineage: Eukaryota > Viridiplantae > Streptophyta > Magnoliopsida > Lamiales > Lamiaceae > Stenogyne > Stenogyne calaminthoides. Next base: position 31,153,972 of record JBBCBC010000021.1, read on the forward strand.
CTCCTGTTCTGGTTCTACCCCCTCACTCCCACCCTCATGTTCTGGTTATATCCCCTCACCCCCATCTCCTTGCAGCCCATTATCATTATTATTGTGAAATTGAGATTGAGACATTGGTGGAGCATCATCAGGTTGGGTGATCTCCACCTGTTCTACATTATTGACTTCTACCTCAGCAGGTTGGGACATAGGTGGGAAGTAATCCATGTTGTTGGGATCACTGTTGAACTCTAGTATCTCTTCATAGTTGTCAAGTCCTTCAAAGTTCTCTGGTATCACACCAAACTCTAGCCAATGGCCATCTCTAAAGGCACTAAGGTAAAAATGAGATACCCTATCTACAGCCGCATTGAAAATTTGTTCAATATCAAATGCACCATAAATAGCCTCGAACTTCCCAGTTTTACCTAGCCCATAATACACCTTCGATCCACTGTACCCCATATTACACATCAAATTATCCAAATAACCAATATATACCCTGGTTACATCAACAAAATCAAATGCACTTATTGTGCCTCCCAAATATCCTAAAGTTTCATTACTGTTTTTACGAAGTGCTCCCTCGTGATGCATTTTAATAGTCATCAAAAATCTGCGTTTGCCTTCATTATAACAAAAAATAAAAAATCAGCATGCTCTCAGCAAATTTCAGCATAACAATTTCAATATTTAAGAACAAAAATTCAAAATTGAAGAAATGCCCAAACACCCAAATTTACAGCAAAATTAAAATGCCCAAATGCTCTAATTTTTAGCAAAATCAAAATGCCCAAATGCCCTAATTACAAACTTTATGCCCTAATTTTAAAAAATTCGATGAAAATTGAAAAAAAAACAAGCCCTAATTAAAGACTTACCATAATCGGGGGCTCCAAGGTTTGTGACCTCTTCTCATTGACGAAGACGGGCATACGTTCTCCTCTTCGGTTCTCAGTTTTGAGACGGGTTGGGGTATTTTGAATCCGGGTGTTTTGCGATGGGGAGGGGTTTTTTGGAGCGGTGGGGTGTCTTTAGCATCACGAGCCACGTCTTCTTGTTCCATTATTCAGGGAACTGCCCCACGACGAAGATTTACGTGGCGGCGATTGGGGGAAATAGGGTGACGGGATTTGGGTTCATAATATTTGGGGGAAAATTGAAGTATGAAATGAACAGTTAATATAATTTAATTCGTATAATGTTTTTTAACATGAAAATTGGACGGTAGTTTTAGTCGTGGGACCAAAAGTGTCAAAATTTTCGGCTTTGGGACCAAAACTGTGAGGGGGCGTGTCGTGTGGGACCAAAAGTGAAAAATACTCGTCTCATGTGCACCCGGATGCACCGTGCACGCATAATGCAATTTAGAAGTGTGCAACTATACAAAACAGAAACGTGCAACTATTTCAAACAGAAGCATGCAACTATATTCCGATACTAATAGTTGCACTTTTCTGTGTAAATAAGTCGCACTTTTTAGCATAACAAGTTGAAAGCTTCTAAAATGCACTATGAGTGCACGGTGCACCCTGGTGCATACAAGACCTAGCCATGATGATGAAACTATTATCTCAATGTTTAGAGGGCAGGGAGCTAGGTCCTTATGTGCATGGTGGTTCTTAAAGACAGGATTGCGTCGCTGAATGACGAGTTATATCAGGAGCTTAACAAGTTCCGTGGAAGCAATCAAATTGAGCAATACAAAGAAAATGTTAAAGTTGTTGCAAATGGTGCTATGAAAATTGAAGGACTTAAAAGAGGACTATCCAGTATGATTTGTTGTGACTACCAAATGAACGAAAATAGTTACTCAGTAAATATTGATGAAGCATACCTATTTGCAGAATAATTTTGATAAAAAAATAAATGAGTTAATTAAATCGATAGTTGGAGAAGTAAAAGTCAGAGGTGAAACTTTTTGAAGGACGTGATACTACAACTCTCAAGAAACAATTTGGAAAGAAATCATTGGAACTTGAAGTGGGAAAAAATATTGTGCAGGTCGATAGGGATCAAAACATTTTGATTAATACTGATGGTAGTGGGGTGGAGGTGGTTGCGATTTCAGAATCAAATACATGAGGCACAACGTATTAGCTCCGAGTCCATATATAATGTTGGGATCTCGACTGGAGTAAATTTCAGGATCCAAAGTCATAACTTGATTCTGATAGAAAGTGAAGGGTTATGTTAAAAAAAGGAAGATTAGTTTTAGGAGGAACACCAGATTACTTCGTGTTGTATACCAAAAATTACGGAACGAGATTTGTGATTTGGTAATACAAACAAGTATTTATGAGTGTGAAGAGTAATCAATGAGGAACAAAATGAATGTTCTTCATTGAATAACAATAATGACAATTCTGGTAAATAAGTGCAAGTAAGTAAATGCGAGAGGATTTGGGCCAAAGGCCTCTTTTGTTGGCTGATAAAGCCGTTGTATTCAATGTAAAATTTGGCGACCCTTTAATGAGTCTTAATTTCTAGTATTTATACTACAAGTTCACTAGTTGGTCTTTCTCGCGCCTCAATGGGGAGTTAGACCCAACATTAAATGTTTTCCGGCTAAGTTGGACTCTAAAAACCTATTACATCAAGCTAAACACGTCTCCACCTCTGAAGCAAGGGGGGTTGCAGATGGTTCATGGAGATTTGCGCCTACTCTTTCTTCTTTGAGTCCGCAGCTATAGGACCAGCCATATCTTCAGAGTCTTCTCGGCCATTTGGGGGAGATTCTCTAATGTTGGTTGAGGCTGGAGGTTTATGTGTTTGTTTAGCCAAAATAAGGTCTTGGTAAGTGGAAAACCTTTGACTTAAATCTCTCTATCTCATTTACCTTGATCGCAAATCTCATAAAATTGAGTAATTATAACTTACCTCTTTATGTACGCAACCACTTTTGGGAGTGACTTGCTGGAATGAGACGATTTGTGGGGCAAACACGCCTGCCTTGTTGGCGTAATGGGCGACAAAGGGGCGAGTTGCCCAGTCGTGGGGGCAAACTTGCTCAGCCCCTTGGCTATGAGGGCGACTAGCAGGCGAGATGCCTGGAGCGTCAAACTTGCCCGCCTTATTGGTGGCTAGCGAGCGGCGTGGAAGACTAGCGAGCGATGTGGAAGCAACTTCAACTGAGCGGCGGTGTGACCTTTTTGTGGGGGGCGATTCACCCAGGTGCGGGGGTGAACTTTAAGCGTTCGGTTGGCTAATTATAAGGCATAATGGTTTGACTAAGCGGCAACTCATCTTTCTTTTATATATATATTTATTTTTTAGCGGCAAGTCGACATTTTTTGTTTTTATTGCGGGAGAACTTCGCCTTGCGGAAGTGTAATGGGCAACCATCGCTTTTATGATATATTTGGTGACTAGTGGGCGAGTCACCCAGGCGCGAGGTTTGAACTAGAGATACATTATCGTATGTTTTTTCTTTTTGGGTTTGAGGCGATGGGGATTTGGGCGCATATACCTTGGCGATTTAGTGATTTCAATTTTAAGGTTTTGTGCCCATAGGTTCCAATTGACTATAAGAATGGGATGTTCCAAAAAAATTAGTATTTAATAATGGTTCGATTTGCTCCAAAAGTGTTGACCATATGTGGCGGTTTTGATCCTTTAGTGGGCTTCTTAGGTTCGCTTTGGCATATTTGAAATTGGAAAACTTCGCCCCATAATCCGCATTGGCGTAATGGGTGACATGTGAAATGTAATGGGTAATCAATGGGCGACCATCGTGCGACCTTGGCTACTAGCAGGTGATTCACCAGGTACGGGGCAAACTCGCCCATCCGCTAGCCGTAATTTGACAAGGTAATGACTTTTAGATCACATTGGAAGTTGAAAAAGTCGAAAAAATTACCCACGTGTTTTCCTTATTTTTTTTTGGTCAACCTTTCATTGACCGATTTGACTTGATTTAAGTCATCAATGCAAAAAATCATGGGTTTTGAAATTTGAAATTGGATGAGAGCCTCACCTCCCTTATAAATAGGAGGGCTCATTCTTCTTTTTCCCCTCTTCTTCTCCTTTTGAAACCGGTCGCCCCTCCCTAGCCTCCTTCAACAATTTTTTTTTTTTTTTTTTTTTTTACTCGGTTTGCGTCTTTCTTTGTGGAGTGCCCTCCTTTTTTCTTATATATTTAATCAACGCGGGAGGTCTTTTTGTCTCTTGAGTGGCGACCATTGGAGGTGTGTAGCGGGCAGGCGATTCGGTTCGGTTGGGGGAGCTATTATAAAGATTTTGTTTTGACGTTTTTTTTTCAATATTTCATCTATAAATTGCATTTGTCCAAAATTCACACCAAAGTTTATTCATGCTCACAAGAAATTCTCAAAGTGGCCACGATAGGTATCCAACTCTTCTTTCTTTATATATATATTTTTTATTTTTCTTCGTCGCCAATCCCCCCTCTAGACATTTTTTTTTTGTTTTTGCAGTGGGCGACTTGGACGGCCTCGGCGGTGACCACCTTGGTGATGGGAGCCGATGATCTGCTTCCATCTGACGTTGCGGTTGACAATGAGTATTATTCCATTCTTCTCCTCATTAAAGTTTGTTTCTCATGGAATTCATAATCTGTACGTTGTTTCTTTTGGGTTTGAGAGGAATTGGGGATTTGTGTGTATATGCATATAGGAGTGGAGATTTAGTGATTTCAATTTTAAGGTTTGTGTCTGGTTCCTTGACTATAAGGTTTGGATGTTTCGAAAAAATTAGTATTTGATAATCATGGTAAGGTTCGTGAAGAGAATGCAAAGGTGTATGTATATGTATGTGTGGGTTTGTACACATCATTGGTTCTTAGGTTAGAAGGCTTTGGCGATTTGAAATTGGATATTCCTTCTTTTTTTAGCATAATAAAGTATGTGTGGCATGTGAAATGTAATGGGTTTGGCTATATATTCAATGCTTTATGATATATTCTATAATGAACGAAAAGTGAGGGTGTTGAAAAATGGGGCAATTATTTCCATACTGGTATGGATGTGTATGTGTTTGAATGAGAGATACATTATCATGAATATGAATTTTCTGGCCAACTGTTTTGCAATTTTCGTGCCCATGGTAGAAATTTGGTCGCTTTGGTACGTGATGGCTGTATATATGATGTGATATTTAGGTTTCAACAATTGTATATAGATACCTCAATGGTTGAGTTTTGATAGTTGAGCTTGTTGAATTCCTTGATGGTTGATGTTGATAGTTGAACTTGTCGATCATTTGCTCCAAAATTATCCATCCTGTGTTTTCCTAAAATTTTGTTTTGGTCCCCAGGTGGTTCGATCCTTTCATTGGGCTTTTGTGGATTTGATTCTTCCTAAGCATCATCATAACATAGGGTAAGATTCTTCCCGACCTCTGGCTCCTTATTTTGACTTGGTGGATATGTCGGGTGTTAGTAGTGCCTCTGACTCCGAGGGATTATCTGATTCTGGTGATTTGGAGGTGTCTCATGGGCGTCGTTATTCTATTTCTGATACAAAAGAGTCTAGTGGTTTCGGACTCACTCCCACAGCATCAACGTCCTCTTCTGATTCCGACCATAGTAATTTCTGGCACTTGGAGGTGCCCAGATCCGTTTTCGCTTCCAACCGTGACGGTGGTGGGAATGGTAGTAGAGATGTTATGAGAGAAGAATCGAATGAGGAGGCCGACTAGGCCGAGGAGGCCGAATCGAATGACAAGGCCGATGAAGTTAGGTTGGACGAAGAGGCGGATGAAGTTGAGCCCAGTGGGGTATCCAAACAGGTCAAGATTCGGTGCAGAACTAAGAAAATCGTTGTGGATGATACGGAGGTTGACCGCCTAATCGGTGAGGCAAAGGAGGCGACACAGATCCAAATGAGTCTGCCTAGGGGCCGTCCTGCGGCCTTCGATTTCGGAGCTTACCGGTTGCAATTCATGCGTATTAATCTTCCACAGCCACGCCGTGATTTCATAGAAGATATTTTTGCGGTGACCAAGTTTGTTTCTTGTGTAAAAGATTACGATCTCGCCAACCTTCGGGCTAAGTACTAGATCCCTAATGATGTCCACCTCTATGCCTCGGCACATAAAGAGCGGGCGAGTCAGCCTCCAGGGAATTGTATCGCAGTGAACACGGGTACAATGGAAGCCGGAATCCGGTTTCCTCTTCATCCCGTTGTTAGCCGATTTCTTGACTATTGGAACTTATCATTGACTCAGATTAATCCTAATGGGTGGAGCACATTTTTCAAATTATTGGGGTTGTTTGGCGAGATTCAAACTTCGGCATTCCCTTCTCCCGCCGAGCTCTATTATTTCACTCAACTTTCCAAAGGTGACGGTAAAGGTTATTATGCTCTTCAGGCCTGGAATGGTTGGAAAATTATTGAAGAAGTTCCCAATAAGGTTAAGCGTTAGAAAGATTCCTTTTAGTTTGTTGGTGGAGATTGGAGAAGCCCGGCCGATGAATCTGGGAGCTACGCTCATCTTGACGTCCCTTGTGATTATGGAATTAAGACTGGTAAGTCCTTTAGTTTTAAATTGAACTTATCTCGGACTGACCTAACTTCATTTCATTTCTTTCAGATCATGACCCTCTCGAGGATAAGCAACTAAGCAGGGACTTTGCTGGCCGCTTATTTCAAGTAAGTTGTGTCGACCTTGTTAGTTGGACTGTACCTCGTCTGACCCACGATTCTTTTCGAAAAAAGATAGGGTTAGTGCTTACTCCGAATCAAGTCAGAGATCCGACTGTCCTTGGTACGAATTCGTTTTCTTTTGCTTTCTTCAGTTTCTATGTTGTTCTTTGTTATATGACTTGCTTTACTGATCCCTTAGCTTTTTTATTTCAGTGCTGTCTCTTGTTGCTATATCTCATATTGATTCGCCATTTTGCCAAACAATGGTTCGTACCGCCCCTTTTCTACTTGCCAAGAACAACAAGAGGGCCATCACCGAACAGAAGGAAAAGCTGCCTTCCAATAATGTTGGGACTGCTACTTTGGCGCTCCCCGCCACTTCGGCAGCTCGTCAAGGTCCGATCCGCCAGCCATCTCGTCTGGCCGTGGTCCAGTCGACTAAGAACCATCCCGGAAGTCAAAAGAGAGGACGTTCCGATGGCACCTTAGTCTAGGGAGATCAGGTGCGCCCTCGGGCAGTTCGCCAACGGGCGAATTGAAGACCACTCATGATGGGGTTCAGGCTACTTCCACTCGCCATTTGGATGGAGCTGGGGGATCCGACTCTTTTGACCCCCCTCCCGTTATTCTACAGTGGTTTCACATTCTCGCTCTCGATCAGAAGGAGATGATACATACTTGGGCTAGAGCGATGCACCGGCCCTCAGGTAAACTTCTTCTCCATCGACTCATTTCATGTTTATAATGGATTAGTGTTTACCTTGATGAATGTGTTTCTCTTGATGTCTTCAGATATGATAGTGACTCTATACATCACTCCGAGCCGTACCTTAGCTATCTTCATTCAAGAAATCCAAAACCTGATGATCGCATTCCTTCGTCCATTAGGAAGGTGGGGGAAATGACGCTCCGATGTTGGACTCAATCACATGAGCGAGATGCTCAGGAGCAAGACCTCGAGGCGAGTGCTGCCACGACTTCCATTCTTACGGCACAGGCTCATGTTTTTCAAGAAAGGGCGAGAGAGCAGACATCCAAGCTAGAGACTGAGCTCACCCAATCCTCATTCATCCGGTGACAGCAGAAGGAGAAAATTAAAGCCTTGGAGAAAGCGCAGAGCCAGTGGTCAAGGGAAAAGAAGAAGATGTCCTCTTAACTCAATCAGACTCAAACTGATCTAGCTCAAGCTCAAGATGCCCTTGCCCAAAAGGAGAAGGAACTAGACCGAGAGAAGCATCGATATGCGAATATGATTCTCGTGGCCAATCGGGCAGAGGGTGGTGTACTGAAGATGGGGACTGATCTCAAGGTTTCCTTAGCTGCGAAAGCGAAGCTATCGGAGGAAAACAAGAGGTTGGCCTAGAAGATTGTGAACTTGAGACCTAAATGGCCGACATGTATGATGACGAAGGGGCCGACAAGTTGATGAACTTCACTTATATCTTAGCCTTTGCCGATTCAATCTGAGCCGCCCACGCACCTTCGATCGCGATCTGCCAGGCATTCAAGTGGCCCTCCGTCATCAACTCATGGAATTTTTAGAGTCAAATCCTCAAGTTCGAATTATGCTTTGCCCATCGCGGACCTTGTTCGTGATTTTCGGTTATGATTTCTCCTCCTTCGCGGATCAGATTGAAGTTGTGTATCCGGCGGATTCGGCCACTGATTTGTCTCGACGTGAGCCGGGAACTCCCCTTGTCTGTGGGATATACACTTCGGTTGGAGAGAAGGATGTGGGTGAGTCCTCTGCCCCGTTTGGCCGACTCATAGTGGCGGGCGAGAAGAATGTTGGGGGAGGTGCCAAGTTGTCGAGGCAAGTGTTGGCAAGAGGGTTGACAATGCCGGTGGAGGAGAAACGAAGAAAGTTGGAGATGCTCCTGGCGGGAAGGTTAGCGAGAAGGTTGGTGAGATGGCTGGCGAGTGTGGTGGAGGCGATGCCCCAACTGTTGAGGTGATTGAGCATGGTGGGCGAGATGATCCATTTGTTGAGGATCTTGGGCCGAATGGGGAAGGTGTTGTAGTTCCTTCCTGAGATTTAGACTATTTATGTTTCCTTGTATTTCCATCATTTAGTACTATGTTTGGCCGTAGGCCTTTGACTATTATTCGGCCCTTGGTGGCGCTTCATTTTTCCGCTTGTACTTTGCTTTATCCGGATTGGACAAATTTTGTTCTTGATCTTTATTTACATATCTATGTGTTTGTCACCTACTTGATTGACACAAATGGCCAATTTTTATTGTCTTATTGTCATGCAACTTTTTATTGGTTAGTCGTCTTATTTGTGTGTGATATTGTTGTCTTATTGTTATGCAACTTCAATGCTTTATCGTTTTGCCATTAGCTAGTCGTCTTAATTATACGCGACTTTGTTGTCTTACTTTTTCCGCAACTTTCATTGGTTAGTCGTCTTACTTGTGTGCGACATTGTTGTCTTATTGTTTATGCAACTTAACTCTTTATCATTTTGCCTAGTCGTCTTGTATGAACATTTTATGCTTATGAACTATCTTTTTAGGTACTCTAGCCTATCGACCTCCTTGGGAGGTCGACGACCTCCCCCTTAGTTCGTGACATAAAATGTTCTAATCGTCTTATTTTTATGCGATTTTTGGGTCGTCTTATTTTAGCGCGACCCGGTGCCTTAGCCTTTTGCGTTTAGAAAACATAAAAAACTGATCTCGTTAGAGGTCAGATGACCTGCCCCTAATTTCTGACCGCTAAAATCTAAGTGCATCTTCTAGAATAGCTTAAACTTTTGGCAACTCGTAATAAGATGAAAATGGAAACTTATATTATATAAGGCGATGTAGTTCGATTACAGGGAAAGCTCGACTACATATTTGAAAAATAAAACTTCTCTTACTGATAGAATTTCTTGAGGTAGGTGGCATTCCAAGGGTACTGTGCCTGAGTTCCATCAATGTCTTCGAGCTCGTAAGCTCCATTTGGTAAGACTTTGGCGATCTTGAATGGTCCCTCCCAAGTCGGCCAAAAAGGGCCTTTGTGAATTCCCATAATTTTCTTCAGGACGAGGTCGCATTTTTTGAATTGGTGAGCCCGTACCTTTGAATTATAGTACTTTTCAGACCTTTGCATTTAGGTGGCGTTTCGGATGTTGGATTCGATTCTTTTCTCTTCAAGTAAATCGAGTTCAACTACCTGAGCTCGATCATTTTCCTCATTGACAACCTGCGACGTTCGATAGGTGGGGAAGTTTACTTCTGCCGGGATCACTGCTTCTGATCCAAATGTGAGCGCGAATGGAGTTTCGCCAGTTGAATTTCTGCACGTGGTCCTGTATGACCAAAGTATTTCCGGCAACTTGCTAGTTTAAGTTCCTTTCGACCCCTCAATCCTCGTCTTTAGAGTGTGTTTAATGATTTTGTTGATGACCTCAACTTCGCCGTTGGATTAAGGATGGTAGGGAGTGGAGAACAACTTGGTGATTTTCCACTTATTGAAAAAGGCATCTATTTCCAATCCATCGAACTTCTTCTCATTGTCAGATACAATTGCCTAAGGAAGGCCGAACCTGCATATGATATTTTTCCAAATAACCCGGATGATGGCCGCCTGATCCGTGCTTCCTAGTGCTTCCGCGGCCCACTTTGTGAAATAGTCCACCGCCACTACATCGAATGTTACGGTGCCCGGGGCCATGGGCAAAGGTCCAATTAGGTCGATCCCCCATTTGGCAAAGGGCCACGGGCTGTAGATCAAGGCGAGTTCCTCTTGAGCGAGTTTGATTGTTGGGGCGTAGGTTTGGCATCTCATGCATGCCTTTGCATACTCTAGTGCATCCTTCTTGAGAGTAAGCTCAAAAATAACCTTGACGAATGATCTTATAGGCAAGAGATTGTCCTCCTGTATGATTTACACAAATTCCTTCGTGGATATCCTTCATGATCTCCTTGCTCATCTCCGGGGTCACACACTTCAATAGTGGTAGGGCAAAGCCTCGCTTATACAATTGCTCGTTGATAATCACATACCTTGTGGCTCGCATCTGGAGTCTACGGGCTTCCACTCTGTCTTCTTGCAAGTCGCCGGTCTTGATGTATTTAACTATTGGAGTCATCCAAGTATACTTCCGGATTGAGGTTTGCGATAGTGACTTGGCTCCCAGATGGAGCAAGGAGCTTGATGATAGTGATTTCAGACTTGTCGGCTGCGCCCTCTGAGGTTGCCAGCCGACTAGCATATCAGCTTGAGTGTTTTCTTTCCTCGGGATCTGACTGATAAAAACTTGCTCGAACTTCTCCCTTAGGCTTGTCACAATTTTGTGATAGGATATCATCTGCTCACTCGGGGATTCATACTCGCCCGACACTTGAAAGGAAACCAACTGGGAATCGCAAAAAATCTCTAGCCACTGAATGCCTGTGGCCATAGCCATCTCCAAGCCATTAATCAATGCCTCATATTCTGCTTCGTTGTTGTAGCCTAAAAGTCGAAACGTATCGATGTTGTGAATGACTTGCCTTCTGGACTAATCAACACCACTCATGCCCCAGCTCGCTCACTGGTTGACGAGCCGTCGACATAGAGTTCCCAAGGAACCCGCTCCATTTTCATTTGATCCGAAGGAAAAGTCAGCTCCACTATGAAATCTGCAAAGGCATGTGCCTTAATCACCGTCCCGTGGAGCATAGGTCACCCCAAACTGACCAATTTCAATTGACCACTTCAGACACCTCCCGGCTGTGTCGGGTCAATGCAGAATACGGCGTAGTGGTAGTGAGGTTAGGACTTTGACGTGGTGATCAAAGAAATAGGGGTTAAAGTTTCCTAACACTCATTACCAAAGCGTACGCGAGCTTTTCCAAAGGAGGATACCGCAACTCGGTGTCATTCAAAGTCTGACTCACAAAGTATATCGGCAAGTGTGCTTGCCCCTCTGCTCTAACCAATACCGCGCTCAAAGATGATTCTGAAGCAGGCAAGTACAAATAGAGCTTCTCGCCAGGGACGGGCTTTGCCAGGATCTGAGTGTTTGTTAAATACTCCTTGATGCCTTCAAAGGCGAGTTGGCTTTGAGTATCCATTTGAATTTTCCTCTCTTGATGGCCTCAAAAAAGGGCTTGCACTTGTCCCCCATGCGCGAGATAAACCTATTAAGTGCCGCTAAATTCCCTGTCAACCGCTGTACCTCTTTGATATTTCGAGGAGCACTCATGTCCAAAATGACTTTAATCTTTGTCGGGTTGGCCTCGATCCCGCGCTGACTCACCATGTGTCCCAAGAAATTTCCGGACTCAACTCCAAAATTGCATTTTTTCGGATTGAGCCTCATGTTGTACTTTCGCAATATTTTGAAAGTCTGTGCGAGATGCATTAGATGGTCTTCTTTCTTCTCGCTTTTGACCACCAAGTCGTCTATATAGACTTCCATGGTCTTCCCAATCTGACCCTCAAACATGTGATTTACGAGCCTTTGTTAAGTCGCCCCGGCGTTCTTAAGACCAAAAGGCATTCGCTTCCAACAATATACATTCTTTTCCGTAATGAAAAGAAGTATGATTTTGATCATCCTCATGCATAGCGATCTGATGATATCCCGCAAAAGCATCCATAAGAGACGTCATCTCGTGTCCTGCAGTACTATCAATCAAATGATCAATGTGGGGCATGGGAAAGTAATCTTCTGGGCAAGCTTCATTCAAGTCTGTAAAGTCGATGCAAAGTCTCCACGGGTTGTTAGCTTTTTTGACCAAAAACGCATTCGCCACCCATTGTGGCCTGTCTGCCTATTCAATGAGCTTATTATCGAGAAACTTCTTCACCTCTTCGGCCAAAGCGGTGTACTTCTCTGGCCCGAACTTCCTTCTCTTCTGCGAGACTGGCTTTCTGGCGGGATCTATGTTGAGGTGGTGGCAAGCGACTTTGGGGTCGATCCCAACCATGTCTTCATGTGACCAGGGGAAAACATCCAAGTTCACTTTTAGAAATTGGATTATCTGATCTCGCATGTCGGCCGCCATTTTTGTACCGATAATTAATTCCATCTCGGGTTGTTCTACACTAACTGGAATTTTCTCAAGTTCCTCCACTGGTGTAGCCCGCTGCCCCTAAGTCCATCTCGGATCATCTATTGGCTCATACCCCAACCTTGGTTCCAAATCTGGCAATTCAGCCGCTATCATGACTTGATCTACTCCTTGCTCGGGTTGAGCTTCTTCAGGTTGATTTGGACCGACTTCGATGACTTGGTCGGTTCGCATTTTCTTGTTGGGTTCGTTATCTTGTAGTAAAGTCTGATCATTCAAATGATCTTGCGATACTACAAGCACGCCACCCATTTCACAAGAAGGACTTGTCGAATTCAGGTCGACATTAGTCTGTAGCATGCATCCCCTCAACATGGCCTGATTTCCCTTCACGGTTCCCACGGCTCCTCCTTGGGTGGGAAATTTGATGCAATAGTAATGTGCCGAAGTCGCTGCTCCAAACTCATGCTCGAAAGGTCTCCCCAGGAAACCATTGTAGGTTGAGGGGAGGTCAATTACAATGAAGTCGAGTTGTCTCATGGACTTGACCTCTGGGTCCTTGTCCGAAACTAGCTCCACCGTCCAGCCGAATAATGCCATAGGGCCTTACCGAGGAATCACCGAATCCTTTGATGACTATATCAAACGGCTCAATGTAATCCTTGTAGTCTCCAATTTGGCCAAGCATTTTTTTGAACAATATGTTACAGAAGGACCCGTTGTTTACTAGCAGTCGATGGACTAAAACTGCCATGATCTTTTTCGAGATCACGATTGGATCATTGTTGGGATATTGGACCCCATGCTTGTCCTCGTCCGAGATGGCGAGTGAATGGGTCTTCTCGGCCATGTGGCTGACTGGGAGATAGATTTGATGAACATTGTTCATTGCACGGAGTTCGGCCTTCTGTCTTCGGCGTGACAAACCAAAAGAGGGGAGTAAACCTCCAAAAGTGCCCTCCATTGGCGAGATCATTTGAACGGTCCGTTCTGCGGTATTGTTTGGGATAAGAGGTCCTTGTCACTGGCCGGTTGCTGCGGGGTTCGCCTGCGGTGGGGCTTGCGGCTGTGGTTGGGTGTTCCCTTGCACCTTTGGTTTAATAAACTCATTCAACTTACAATCCTCGTATAACTTCCAGAGTTGCTTTAGAAGATCCCGGCATTCACTAGTATTATGGCCAATACTCTCGTGGTAATGACAATACTTGTTTGGATTCATTTTGTCGTTTTCCTTGACAATCTTTCTCAGCTGGTTGAGGAGCTTTTTGTCCTTGATACAATTGAATACCTTGTTCAGAGTGGTACTCAGGACCTCTAACAACTTGACCTCGATCTCGCTGTTGAATGGTTTGAAGTTATTTCGGGCTTGTGTTGGCCCCCACCTCTCCTGTGAGTGCCTTGGGGCTTTTGCTCCCGCTTTTTCGCCGCTTCATTGTTGTTCGCAACTTACCCGCCTAGATGCAGGGCCATCATCTCGTCTTTGCTGATGTGGTTGCCCATTTGCCATCGGAAGTTAGTGTACGAGCACGGGTACTCTTTATACATCAACTTCCATAACTTAGTATTCAATCGCAACCCTCTAACCGCTCCTATTATTTTGGCCCTCCATAATGAGGTTATCGACCTGTTCAATATAGTCTCGATCTGACTCTGTCGGGCCCTACTCGATGTTTGCAAATATTTGTTTGGCGGTCGGCCTTGGTGCCATCGTGATGAAGTGGTTGAGGAACTGATTGGCCAGTTGATGAAAGGACTCGATGGAGCCCGGGGTGAGCGAGTTGAACCACCTATAGGCTTGATCCCCAAGTGTGAGTGGGAACAAGTGACATTGAGTTGCATCCGTGGCGCCCATTGAGGTCATGTGGGAGGAGAACTTCCCAACATGAGTGTTGGGGTCGGAATCGCCATTATACTGATTTATTGAAGTCGTATTGATCTTGACCTGAACGGGAGCGTGGATGATTGAAGGACTTAGTAGTGAGATCGGTAGTACAGTTGGAGTTGCTTGTCCTCCTTGCCGATTCATTTGATCTTATAAACTTTTGAGGGTTTGTTTGATGGCCTCGAGCTGTTCATTTTCTGGATTCTAAGACCGGAGAGGGGCTCGCGCGCCTAAACGACTATGCATGGACACTCTCGGTCCCTCTTCAGCCTTAGCTCGAGCGCCATTCTCCGCCTCAAAAGATGCCTCCAAGTTTGGCCTAGCTTGGAATGAGCTTGCATTTGACTCAACTAGGCGACCACGAGGCCTCCGCGGAGCATTCTTTCCCAATATGTCAAATACAGACTCAAATTGGCGAGACTGGTGAAAACCCCCACATCTGGGGGATGGGGTTTCTTTCTGCCAATTTTGGCGCTGATGGGGTCCTCCAGATTCGTGGGCGGTATTGCATGTCTTAGCAAGTCGGCGGTTTTAGGACCCTGCGCCCTCCCCCATCTTTCTTTTCCCTCGGGACATTGAGGCCGCTGGGATTCAGCACACCTGTGTTGCCCATTTTGCCCTCCGGCAAGGTTGCGCTGGGGGGCATTTGAGTATTTTCATTGCCTCTCGGATATCCTCCGGAGTTTTGATGTCATTGAGGTTTTTTAGCGGACCTTCACTGGATGAAGAGGTCTCCCTTTGTTGGCCGGACATTTGCATTCCGGCAGAAACCATGTCAGAAACTGGGTTTCAATAAGAACTTTTGAAAATTTGAAGATTCGAAAGGATAAATCAAAAGGAAACATGGGAACTTCCTAGTGAAATACCGTCCTTCTAGCGCCAATTGTTGTATACCAAAAATTACGGAACAAGGTTTGTGATGTGGCTATGTGATTTGGTAATACAAACAAGTATTTATGAGTGTTAAGAGTAATCAATGAGGAACAAAACGAATGTTCTTCATTGAATAGCAATGATAAGGATTCAGGTTAATAAGTGCAAGTAAGTAAATGCGAGAGGATTTGGACGAAGGCTCTTTTGTTGGCTGATAAAGCCGTTGTATTCAATGTAAAATTTAGCGACCCTTTAATGAGTCTTAATTTCTAGTATTTATACTACAAGCTCACTAGTTGGTCTTTCTCGCGCCTCAAGGGGGAGTTTGACCCAGCATTAAATGTTTTCCGGCTAAGTTGGACTCTAAAAACCTATTACATCAAGCTAAACACGTCTCCAGCTCTGAAGCGCGGCGGGTTGCAGATGGTTCATGGAGATTTGTGCCTACTCTTTCCTCTTTGAGTCCGCGGCTATAAGACCAGCCATATCTTCAGAGTCTTCTCGGCCATTTGGGGGAGATTCTCTGATGTTGGTTGAGGCTGGAGGGTTACGTGTTTGTTTAGCCAAAATCAGGTCTTGGTAAGTGGGAAACCTTTGACTTAAATCTCTCTATCCCATTTACCTTGATCACATATCTCAAAAAATTGAGTAAGTATAACTTACCACTTTATGTACGCAACCACTTTTGGGAGTGACTTGCTGGAATGAGACGATTTGGGGGGCAAACTCACCTGCCTTGTTGGCGTAATGGGTGACAAAGGGGCGAGTTGCCCGATCGTGGGGCGAACTTGCTCGGCCCCTTGGCTATGAGGGCGACTAGCGGGCGAGATGCCTGGAGCGGGCAAACTCGCCCGCCTTATTGGTGGCTATCGAGCGGCGTGGGCGACTAGCGAGCGATGTGGGCGACTTGCGGGCGCGTGCGACCTTGGCGACTAGCGGGCGAGTCGCCTAGGTGCGGGGCGAACTCACCCTCTGCTAGGCTTAATGGTCGACTAGCGTCGACCATCGTGCGACGTTGGTGACTAGCGGGCGAGTCACCTAGGTGCAGGGCGAACTTGCCCATCCGCTTGGCGTATTGGGCGACCATCTTGCGACCTTGGTGACTAGAGGCGAGTCGCCTAGGTGCGGGGCGAATTCGCCCGTCCGCTTGGCGTATCAGGCGACCATCATGCGACCTTGTCGACTAGCGGGCGAGTCACCCAGGCGCGGGGTGAACTCGCCCGTCCACTAGGCGTAATGGTCGACTAGCAGCGACCATCGTGCGGTCTTGGCGACTAGCGGGCGAGTCGCCTAGGTGCGGGGCGAACTCGCCCTTCTGCTTGGAGTAATGGACAACCATCGTGCGACTTTGGCTACTAGCGGGTTAGTCGCCAGGTACGGGGCAAACTTGCCCGTCCGCTAGGCGTAATGGTCGACTAGCGGCGACCATCGTGCGACTTCGGCGACCAGCGCGCGAGTCGCCCAAGTGCAGGCGAACTCGCCCATCCGCCTGGCGTAACGGTCAACTAATGGGTGACTTCGGCGGGCGACGTCTTACGAGCGAAATGGTCGAGCGGGTGACGTCTTACGAGCGAGTAACTTGCCCCCGTCCTTGGACTCAAATGTCGGCCGGGTGAGTTTGTTTTTAGCTCATGACAACTCCCCCCACATCTCATGTTTAATAGAGGTTAGTGGGCTCTCCAATTGTGACTTAATGACATAAAGAAATTCAAATAATTAATCGAGATCATTTGGTCCACAACATGGTAATCAGCTGATCCGGTATGATCTTCGTGCTTCTTAAAACTAACATGCACGGTGACTTTTGAAACAAGAAGAAGCTTTAAAGATTTTCACACATGGTACCACCAGACTACGTTGAGGTATCAGCTGATTACGATATTAGTTGACTGGTCTGATTTTATTTATCTTTTAAAATGGTCTTCAAATTTTTTGTTAAAAACAATGGGATTTTTCGTAAATTGTTTTGGGAATGATTTTTAAAAAATGGAATATTATCTTAAAACCGAGTTTTTAAAATATGGAAATTGTATTTTTTCAAACAGGGATTTTTAAAAATGGAAATTACTTTTTCAAACAATGTATTTAAATGAAAAATATTTTCTTGGGTCACACATTCAAAATTTTAAGAGAAAAATAAAAATCTTTCTCGTGTGGAGAACGCGGGGGGGATTCTCTCCAGGGCGACTGCGTGGGTAGTACGGTTTTGTGAGTCGCTGCGCAAGTTCACACCCGCCGTTGCGGGTCGGGAGGTGCGGCCTGTTTCGACCTTCAACATAGTCACCGCCGGGGTTAGGAATGGATTGGCGGCCAAGAGGGAGGAGCAGGTGGAGAGCCACCGCCGGAGACGCGCATACGCACTGTTGTGAACGGAGACCTCGATGTCGGCGTGGCGATGGAAAGCGGGAAGGTGGTGGGATAGGGAGGACGTGCAACACAAGTTCGCCTTCGGGTCGCGTACATCGCCAGGTCGTTACGCTTTTGCTGTAATTATTAGGTGTATATTATGCTGTATAGTGTATGTTTGTTGTAGATAGTGGTGTGTAGTGGTGTATGTTTTGCTGTTGGGGTATGCACTCTGTTTTGCTATTTGGGTGTCCTTTGGCCTAGCTAGACTTGTGTTGTAAGTCGTTGTTTGGTGTCTATGTGAAATGCAAAGGGCCAGAATTGTAGAGGGACGGAGGAGTGATGGAGTAGAGAACGGGCAGTTTCGAGAATGTGACGGTGATGACGTTCGGATGAACCGTTGTGCTCGGGTGTGTACGGGGGTGTAATTTTATGTGTAATTCCAAGGGACTCAAGGGTTGATTTTAGAGCAATGTATTCACCACTACCATTAGTGTACAACGTATTAAAGGATTTATTAAATTGTTTATCCACACCACGTGCAAAAATAGGAAAGATGGTAGAAACATCGGATTTCAAGAGCAAACGATAAAACCAAATATATTTAGAGTAGTGATCAACAAAAATAACATAGTAGTGAAAACCATTAATAGACTCAACAGACTTGGGACCCCAGGCGTCGGAGAAAACAACGTCTAAGGGTGCCCGACTCATAATTCTAGAAGTGAGAAAAGAAAGTTTATGACTTTTATTACCCAAACAAGTAGTGCAAGAAAAGGAAAGCGGAAGACTTGAAGCAGTAGATGGAAGGCTGGTAGCGAGCAGTTGATTCGTTGTTTGCAGAGACGGGTGACCGAGTCGACTGTGCCACAGGAGCGGAGATACTCTAGTAACCGAAAAAACTTGGGGAGTAGACGAAGGGGATGGGGTAGACCATTCGTAGAGATTACCCTTTGCCGGACCATGATGAAGGGTGGCGCGGGTGCGGAGATCCTTAACAACAAAGTAAGAGGGAAATAATTCAATAGAGGTAGAGTTATCAATGCAGAATTGAGACACAGAGATAATATTACATTTCATTTTAGGCACATGCAAGACATTTGAAAGAGACAATGAATAGGATAGAGTAGTATTACCAATGTTAGAAATTCCAAGAGAGGTGTTGTTACCTAGAATCACATCATCGGGGCCATCATAGATCTGATGGTACGAGAGATCCGAGAGATTGGGAGTCACATGATTAGATGCACCAGAGTCAAGAAGCCATGGGGTAGCCGAGGATCCGGATTCAGATGGAGCAACACGAGCAAAATTGACTTGCGGGCGAGCAGGACGGAGGTGAGGAAACAGGTCCCAACATTTATCTGCAGCATGACCTGGACGATGACAAAACTGACATTCAATGGATGAACGATTACCTTTGGGACGGGAGTCACGGGAAGACCCTCGTGGGGCGCCAAAAGGTGGTGGCTGATGTGGCGGCATGGACGGGACAGGGAGGAGTCCCGGGGCAGCGGACGGCGGAGGAGCATGGAATTGAGAACGGTGGCGGTTGTGTGTAGTGGTTGAATTGACGGCGAGAGTGGGTGGCACGGCTGTATTTTCGGAGTCACACAAATATGTCTCATGGTCGATCAGTTTATCAAAGAGTTCTTCGAATGGGACTGGAGTATCACGAGTTCGGAGCGCCGCAATGACTTCTTTATAGGCAGGGCCAAGGCCCCGTGTACGGTAAATAAGGAGATCCTCATCTCCGGGCGGAGCACCCAGTGTTGCAAGTTCATCAGCAATGGCTTTAATTTGAAGGAGAAAATCAGAAACAGGAAGAGTACCTCGAGTGATGGATGAGAGTTTGTCTTTCAGATGGATGATGTGGGATTGCGAACGTTTGGAGAAGATTCAGTGAAGGAAGGACCACGCATCATGCACGTTTTTGGACCTCCCAATGAGATGTATCATTGGCTCCGAGATTGAAGCAATCAGTGCATGAAGAATAAGCTGATCTTGACGATGCCAGTGATTATACTCTTTGTTAGGGACAATGGACGTTCCCTTGGTGACGGTTTCAGGGGGCGAGGCGACGACCCGTCGAGATACCCCATAAGATCCAATCCGATGAACAGTGAAGTAAACTGTAGCTTCCATGAGACATAGTTGGTGGGGGATAATTTCAGGGGGAGTTGGGTAAGGGCTTTGAGTTGGACAAGAGGTGGTAGTTGTTTGGTGGAAGATGTGTCGGACGTTTCTTCAGTAGTATCAGACATAGGTGGTGGTGGAAGAATGGGCGGCTAATTGGACGTGGGTTAATTGACGTGGGTGAATTGATTAATGGTGAAAGTAGTAATGGTGAAATGATTAATTGACGTGATGAAGGTAATAATGGTGAATTGATTAATGGTGGAAGTAGTAATATTTTACTAGGATTATTTGGTAGCAACAGGAGATCAAGGGGAGGTAGGATTAGTTGGACGTGAGATTTAGTGGGAACAGGAGTACTACTATTGGTCGGCAAATGAAGACAGAACAGGGATTTTGGACGTGAGATCGGTATTAGGCGGATACCATGTTGAACTATATTTTCTGTGCAATAATTTCTTTATTGATTGATCCACAATATATACAAGAGATTGAGTACAAAGTATAGTAACTAAATCAATCTAAATCCCTAAATATATGGCTAAATCAATCTAGATCCTAAATTACATGGCTCATATATGGAATGAAATCTATACAAGAATATACAATGATTGACTACAATTAATTCAAATCTTGGTCCGATTTATGTGAATCTTCAATCTTGGACGGCAAGGCACGCATATCTCTAATAGTAGTCATACGGCTGTGGTTTGATGGTCCGTAGCAGATTCGTCGTTATGCATCCTTAGCGTGGGGAATGCTGATAGCTCTGTTTCTTATCTTCACGATTGGGTAAGTACGGAGACGGAGTGGGTAGAATTGTATCTTGTAATTCAAAAAAAAAAAAAAACAATGTATTTAAATGATTTTCAAAATTTATTGCCAGTCATTAGAAAACAATTCCTTTTAAAATAAAATTTAAATCAGTCGATTGCTATTCACGATTAATTGATTATTTTAAATGATAAGAAAAGTAATCATTATATTTTTCTCGAATGACGGTTTTTTACTTTAATCCTTCTAATTCTCTATGACTGCGCACACACACAAGTCTTAATCACAATCATTTCTTAAAATAGGCGTTGGATTATAATCAAGTGCAACATAAAAATCAATTTAAAATCTTCAATCCTCACCGAGTTTCACGCCTTTGTTTCAAAATCCATTTCTCTCTTCTATTTATGTTTATACCACTCTGTCGATAAATTAGAGATTTGTTTCTTTTTTTTTTCTTGAAAAAAGTGAAAATTGAGGGAACGAAGTAAAAGTTTGGCAACAGAAAACTCCTGAAACTGCTACCAAAGGCTTCCCGTCAACGTCATTGGAATATCCACACAAAATCGGGTAGGAGGGGGCTCCGGCGTCGATCCTCCGACGCTCAAGTCAGCTCGAGTTCAACAAGCAAGAATGTTTTTAACAAGAACACCAAGAACACATTTTAGTGTGTGAAATATGAATAACTTACCTTGCAATACAACTGAATTGGCTTATATACCTTGTCTCGTTGAGAGGTAGAAACGGGATATCAATTCCCTCGAAGGGTGTCTCAGTCTTTTGCACCGGGTAGCCCTAACGGTTTGGTAGGGACCACGATAGCCGATTGTCCGTAGACCCTGACGACATGGGAAGGATAACGACTTCTCCCATGTCGGTTTAAAGTTTAACATATGATAATAAGTCACCTATGCCTCTCAGAAGTGGCTCTTCTGGTAACGACATAAATAGATCAACAGTCTAGAGATGTTTTCATATCATCTCTAAAGCAATTCCCAGATAATCAACACATACGCAAATATCGGGTTAGGTAAGTGTAAGTTTTCTATATGAAATCAAGATATTAGAGATGTTCCAACTCTTACTCCATAATGACAGTTCTGAACTGAGACAACCAAGTCTCATTTCCTAGTTAATTGATATGGAATAAGTCTCATTTATCTCAAATCATCATCCATAAAGCATAATGGAGTAATCCAACGTATAGCCAAAAAATAATTATTAAGTTGTAAGGATAAGAGAAAATCGTCATTTTTAACCCATTCTCATAAAAAAAAATCATTTTTACCAAGAAAATTCATTTTTATCAAGGTTTTTAGTTTCATTATTTTTTAGCCAAGATAATAATTTTTTGGATCATTATGAAGTCAATAAAAATTTAAAAAATGTTACCTCCTTATTACCGAACTTCATTAAATGGTTAAATGATAAACGGAGTTAACATAATATGGTGTACATATATATATTAAATTTGTTGATGGTACAAGCTTAAAAATAATGATACTAGTTGAATTAAATTGGTTTTTTTCAATGGATGGGGGTTGAAAAAAGGGTGTATTTCGGGTTAATTTAATAGTGACACGAATTTCTGAAGTCTTTGATTTGGCTTTTGCTCCGGCCTCTTTATGGTTTCAATTGAATCGGGTTTAATTAATCGGCTCCCTTCTTCCGTCTTGGAAAATAAATGACTCTTTAATTCTGATTAAAATATTGAAAGAAGGGTAGAATTGAAAAAAAAAAGACATTTTCTTAGCTAAAAAAGAATGATTACAAGTTTTGTGACACAAAATAACTTTTATTTTTATGGTAAACTCATTTCTAATAATAATTTATACTCCCTCCGTCCCATGATTACTGCAACACTTGCTTTATTTGGACGTCCGTACATTATGATGCGAACAAGGAAATAATTAACAAAAACAAGGCCAATAAGTTTGGGGAGGGGCCACGAGATTTCCAAAGATAGTGTCCAAGATTTAGCAAGAACTTTGCAAGATTATATTAGATTTATTGTTATTCAGTTTTAGGTTTATTATTTTATAATTGCCGTTTAGTTTAATATTTAATTTCTAGAATTAGTCCTTATTTGATTAGATTTGGTCCTATATTTGATTAGATAAGGATGGCAGATCAAGATGGGTCCTATTAAGGTTAGTTTAGATCCGGGGGCTCTTTTCTTTTTTTTTGTTTTATAAATAGTTATAGATTATCATTCTTTGTTTTTTCACGCTATTAAATAATAAAAACCCGCTTTTTGACAACTTTGTCAAAAAACCTAATTATTTTTCTTGCCAACATCTGCGTTGGGGCTAAACAATTATTATCGTTCTTTGAGTATTACTCCTTTTTGTGTTTTGAGATCGCGGCCGAGTAGTTCAAAGATCCAACACTTTTCTCATCAAATTGGTGCTTTTCAATTAGAGTAGGCGAGAATCGTCAAAAGGAATCTCCGTTATGTGAGAGCAATGACTATGGTTTGAGCTTTCTCAAGGAAAAAATGGGATATTGAACTCTTGGGGATGAAACACGTCGTTCCACTTATGGCTAAATGGTAATCTTGTTTCTTGGATCAAGTTCAACGCGGTGGTTGAGACCATTGCGTCATTTGGTTACAACTTGCTTCAAGAGGGACAACTTCCTCGGGGATCGTCCTTTTATGGACAACAAGAAGGATGATCAAAACAATTCATAAACGGAAGAGTTGCCACTTTGTTCGTGAACTTTTGAATCGGAAGGTTGCACACTTCGGTTTGTCCCTAAAAATCTTCAATTAGCGGACATATTCCCATCAAAAGGAAAAGGTTTGTCTCCATGACGCTGACGGGGTATTAGGGAAGTATTGAATAAAGATACACTGTATTTATCCTTTACACTTGTATTTATCCTCTTCCTATTATTATGGAGATCTTGTTGTAATCCCTTTGTATATATTTATCACCAAATCGGTGATCTCATATCTATTCTCAAAGGGAAATCGGATAATGTCTAACCGGGTAGCCCTAACCATCGAAGAACGACATGGGAAGGATAACGACTTCTCCCATGTGGGTTTAAAGTTTAACATATGATAATAAGTCACCTATGCCTCTCGATTAACGATAATAGATCTAGAGTGGCTCTTTCCGGTAACATAAATAGATCAAGATCGGTCTAGAGATGTTTTCATATCATCTCTAAAGCAATGGATAATCAACACATACGCAAATATCGGGTTAGGTACGTGTAAGTTTTCTATATGAAATCAAGATATTAGAGATGTTCCAACTCTTACTCCATAATGACAGTTCTGAACTCGAGACAACCAAGTCTCATTTCCTAGTTAATTGATATGGAATAAGTCTCATTTATCTCAAATCATCATCCATAAAGCATAATGGAGTAATCCAACGTATAGCCAAAAAATAATTATTAAGTTGTAAGGATAAGAGAAAATCGTCATTTTTAACCCATTCTCATTAAAAAAAATCATTTTTACCAAGAAAATTCATTTTTATCAAGGTTTTTAGATTATAATTTTTGGATCATTATGAAGTCAATAAAAAAGATAACTTTATTAAAGGTTAACATAATGTAGTACATATATATACGCTTAAAAACAATGATTATTATATGGAAGTTGAAAAAGAGGCGGGTTAATTTAATAGTGATATTTGGTGGTGAATGGATTAGTCAATTGAAGTTTGAAATGATGGAAAAAATAGAAAGAATAGAATTGAAAAAAAAAAGACATTTTCTTAGCTAAAAAAGAATGATTACAAGTTTTGTGACACAAAAAACTTTTTTGAAAAAGGAACTCATGGCAAGGTTTGGTTCATCCATAATTTTATACCGACTTTACAATGAGGCTTTATTTCTATCCCATATCAAATAATTAACAAAAAACAAGGCCAATAAGTTTCCAAAGATAGTGTCCAAGATTTAGCAAGAACTTTGCAAGATTATATTAAATTGTTAATTTGAGGTTGAATTTTATAATTGTCGTTTAGTTTAATATTTAATTTCTAGAATTAGTCCTTATTTGATTAGATTTGGTCCTATATTTGATTAGATAAGGAGATCAAGATGGGTCCTATTAAGGTTAGTTTAGATCCTTTTTGTTTTATAAATAGTTATAGATTATCATTTTGTTTTTTGAAGCTATTAAATAATAAAACCTTTTGGCAACTTTGTCAAAAAATCTAAGAGGTGGGGCAACAATTTTATCGCTTTTAAAATTTATCTTTATGCGGTTGAACAATTGCGAGAATCGTAAAAGAATTGCGGAGCTCACAAGGAATAATGAACACTTGAATCTTGTGCAAATCTCGCATCGAAATGAGACCATGGTCACACCGGTAGGGGGGGGGGCGTAACGGAAAAGAAGGATGACATGAAAATTCTATCGGAAGAGTCCGCGTCATTTGAATCGGATGAAAAATCTAACTCGGAAAAGGAAAAGATAGGAGCGATGAACCAATCGCCCAAGCTAACGCGGTCCGACGCCGTCAAAGGGGACTACCGGTTTCATGGCTAAAGTCCACTTCGGGGATTAAACGATTTATCTTTTGACAAGATACAAAGAAGACGCGAAAAAGAGAATCGTGTTTCAAGATTTCAAAAATGAAAGATTCCATGTATCCGGGCATAGGTGTCAAAACGGCAGGCGAGAATATCAAAAGGAATTTGAGTGAATTGGCATTCCTCATCGAACTTGTGGAGTTAGATCATAAGGGGCCTAAAACTTGGAGATAATGAATGCGGGGAGCGAGAAAGAACATAAGATCAAGGACACCCAAATATAAACGTTTATCTTTTGACAAGATACAAAGAAGACGGGAAGGTGGGCAATTGCGATGAAACGATTGAAATTGCATAGGCGTGGGTGGATCATGAACGAGGTGGAGTTATGGTTCATATTGATAATGGATCCTCTCATAACTTTATCAATCGAGAAATGGCTGGGTGGAAAGAGGTTCATATTTAATGGAATAACTTTATCAATCGAGAAATGGCAAAGAGGCTTAACATGGCAAATTGCTCAAGGTTGATCCATTCAAGGCGTGTGGTGAGTGGAGAGGCTATTGTATGCAAATGAGATGTACCAGAATGTACCAATTGTGGCATCACAATTACGGCGGGCATGTATGGTCTTCCCTTAGTCGGACCAGATGTGGCGTTGGGAATTCAATGGTTGACGGAGTTGGGGCCGGTTAGCACAAATTATGGGAAAGGTACAATGGAATTTGGGTGGGAAGGAGGGAGAGTTACGTTGAAATCTCAAGTCAAAGGGAAGAAGGGAGGGAAACTCGTGATAAAATAGAAGGCCGTTTTCCGAATTTAGTCCTTGAGGTCAAGGACATTCTTGAAGGAGGTGGGAATGATGCGAACAAGGAAATAATTGGCAAAAATAAGGCCAATAAGTTTGGGGAGGGGCCACAAGAGATTTCCAAAGATAGTGTTCAAGATTTGACCAAGATTTGACAAGAACTTTGCAAGATTATATTAGATTTATTGTTATTTAGTTTTAAATATATTATTTTATAATTGTCATTTAGTTTAATATTTAATTCCTAGAATTAATCCTTATTTGATTAGATTTGATTCTATATTTGATTAGATAGGGATGGCCGATCATGATGGGTCCTTTTAGGGTTAGTTTAGATCTTTTTTTGTCTTATATAGCTATAGGTTATCATTCTTTGTTTTTCACGTTATTAAATAATAAAAAAAATTTGACAATTTTTTCAAAACCTAATTGTTTCTTGCCAACCTGCGTAGGGGCAACAATTATTATTGTTCTTTGCGTATTATTACACTCAAACTCACATTTGACCATTTTTCTTGGTTTGCGTGCCATTTTCAGTGTTGTAATCTTCATGGGACAGATGGAGTAATAAACTATACGGTCATCCGATGAATAAAAGAAAACCCAACTAAGTACTAATATCAAACGGCGTCAAAAGATAAAAACAGATAAGAGAAACATTAACCAATTTACTCTCCATGCCAAAATAAATAAATAAATATTTCGAGCTCCTTTTGATACAAGAAAACCGGTTCAGCAGCCTCCATCCTCTGCCGCAACTCCACAGGGATTGTGAGGACCGGTTTGTTAGCGTCTGCACCAGCTCCGCGCCTTTTTACGGAAGTCGTCGTCATCGTTTTGTTTTCAGCCCGCTTTCTCTTTCCTCCTGAGTCGATCGTCGCAGGGAAAGATTGCAGAGGCACTGGATTATAAACCGGCACGACTACAGCACCACCGTTTCTCGAGACGACATAATTAGACGGCGCCTCAGAAGTACAAATCGGAATATCTACTCCGAAGAGCCTAATGTGTTTAGGCGGCAGCTTGGATTGTCATTGTGATGAAACCGGAATAATATTTACTCCAAATAACATAATAATGTGATTAGCCATGAATATAGACTATACTTGCCAACAATTAAACCAAGAGAAGATGAGTATTTCTATTTCTATTATATGATCGACTTTATGCACGGCTCATATATATAGGGTTTTTCCTCCTTTTTAGAAGTGGGGTTCTTAAAAGGAAACTAATATCTATTTTGGGATATATTATCTTTTTCAATCTTCAGTTTTTTCATAATTACTTCTATCCACCTATATATATATATATATATATATATATATATATATATATATCCGTTGGGCTTTAATTAAGAATCCTTTGCAAGTAATATTCTTATCTTAATTAAATCATAATTTATTTCCTAAAACAACCACTTTCATTTTTTTTTAAATTTTCTTACGCGCTGTCAAATATTGGAGTATAAAATAAAAGTATGATTTATATGATGTCAACTAGTACTAGATCTTCTTATGCCAAATTTAACATAAATTACTTATAACTAACTAGATAATATAAATAATTAATTATGTTGAACTCCATGTTAAAATCGATTAAATCAAACAATATATATCTAAACAAAATTATAGTAAAGATATATATTAATGATATCTACATAAGATTTAAATTTGTATATTTAATTATATTTATTATTAAATTAATTATAATTTTATATTAAAATATTAAATTTGTAATACTCCCTCCGTCCCGGGATAACGTGCACCCCTATCCGGGCACAGAAATTAAGAAAACTTGCTTTATTGGTATTATTTAAATTAATTATAATGATATTATGAGAGTGTAACTTTTGAGTGTTTTGCCATTTTAGAAAATGTGCACGCTATTGTGGGACGAACCAAAAAGAAAATTGTGCAGGGAAGAGGAAATATATCTTAAAGATATTACCAAAATAAGTCATATTTTAACTCAACATATATTCATTCTTTTACTTCTTTTTTGCCGGCATACGTCTAAAGTTATGCCAGTCTAAATCTTGGCTAACTAGACAAATTTTGAAACTATTTTAAACGATCTAAAAAAATTGTAAATTAGTAGATACATTCTAAAAATTATTTGTTATTAATTATAATTAAATAAATATTTTAAGGACAGTTGTGTTTTAAGGACAATAATTTTACAGGCTTATGAATGCAGAACAATATATTTCAAAATTTATAAATGTAAAACAATCGAGCACTAATAAGCTCAAATGGGGTTGTAATGCGACATAAGTTGCTTGATTTTTCTAAATTTTCAGATTTTAAAAACATAGTGTCCTATATTCACGAGTCTGTATATCTATAAATGAAGAACAATCGTGCAACTCATGTGAAATTTCACCCGATTTGGGCTTATTCATGCTTGTCCTACATTTATAAATTTTAAAATATATTGTATTACATTTTCAATCCCGTAAAATTGTTGTCTTTAAAATAAAACCTCTCTAAAATTACGAATTTTTTTTTTTATCCTTTGTATTTGTGATAGATTATGTCCTTTAACCAAATAATCCTTACATCAAAAATCGACAAAATCGTGATAAATAATTCTAAAATTGCAGAAGCAAAAAAGAGAAGATTTGCAATTAAGGTGTAAACCACATGGGCCGAAATGGTGTGGGAAGAGTAACCTTCGGATTGAGCGGAAGAAAACAACGACCACAGTGGAGGAGGATTGGGAACCGCGGCGGAGTGAAGATTAGATTTTTTTTTAATTTCTTGAAAAAATGAATGGACTAATTTATCCTTACTTATAGGATAATAACTCCAAAAAGATAATTCAGATTGTAATCTGTCATTTTCATATGATATGGGTTGCAAAATTGATTTTTTTTTTCTTTCTTTAAAGTACATATTGCAAATTGATAAAAAGTTCATAGCATAGGTTGCAAATTAATATTTCCCTTAATATTAAGATGTCATACCTAACGCATTTTCTTATTCCATTCTCATTCCTCACTTATAAAGTCCCCAACCACGCAACCTCGAAAGGTTATAAGAGTAGGTCACTTGTGAACTTGGGTTCACGTGAACTATTTTTCTAGTGTTACTGTTATGCATAAACATTTTCACTATTATGCATATGAAATATTACGGCAAAGTATCATTGTCATTGTTAATTATCAAGTAATATTCCAACAGTGACAATTCATGAATGTAACAGTGATAATAATATGCATAACAATGATATTTGGAAAAAAAAATCGCATGAATTCTAATTCAAATACGTTTTTGCCATATTATAAAGGTCCCAACAAAGCAAATTAAGTCTTAATATTAGGACCAACATTATCCCGCACCATATAATTTCACACTAGAGTCCATATTCCAAAAAATATGCAAATGAAACTATGACGATATTGTTAAAAGGGATTAAATTTTTTATAGTTCGGTAACTTATCCTTATTTTGAAATTGATCCCAAATATTTTGCCTTTTTTTATTTTGATCCGATAAATTTATGAGAATTTTGAAATTGGTCCATATGACCTCCAATAGTAGGTCACTTTCTAGTCAATGTGCATGTAACACTTTGTTTGACCTTCTTTTTTACATGTGGCAATTTCATTGATTTTTTATGTTAATGTGATATTATTTGTTTTAATAATTCTTTAAATTAGTAGAAAAATTATAAAATTTGAATATTTTTAATTTTTTTAATATATTCTCAAATTATGTTATTGATTTTTTTTTTGTACTCAAATTATATTATATAAAAAAATTAATTTTATAATTCTATTAATTAAATTTAATTATCATAAAGTAAATAAAATTTTGATAAATTATTTTAAAAATTAAATTTAAATATTTGAAATATCTTAAAGTAAATTCATTAAAAAAAAGTTTAAGACCAATAAATTTGTAAAACTAAAATCATAAGATTTTAAAGCTGTAATATAAATAAATAAATAAAAATGTTAAAAAAAATTATTTTAATTTTCAAAAGGCTATAGTATAATTCTTTTTAAAAAAATTATTTTTATTTTAGTTATATTAAAACCTTTTTTTATTTTTAATTTTTTTAATTTTTACAAACTTAACGAACATAAGATTTTTGATTTAATTTACTTTAAGGTATTCTAAAAAATTTAATTTCAGTTTTAAAATGATTTGGCAAATTTAATTTATTTTAGGGTATTTAAATTTATTATGAAAATTAATAGAATTAATTTTTTTTAAATAATATAATTTTATTAAAGAAATCCAGTAACATAATACGAAGAATATATAATTTTTTGATTTTATTATTTTTATATTAATATAATATTTGATTAATTTTCAAAAGGCTATAGTATAATTCTTTTTAAAAAAATTATTTTTATTTTAGTTATATTAAAACCTTTTTAAATTTTTAATTTTTACAAACTTAACGAACATAAGTTTTTGATTGAATTTACTTTAAGGTATTCTAAAAAATTTAATTTAAGTTTTAAAATGATTTAGCAAAATTTAATTTATTTTAGGGTATTTAAATTTATTATGAAAATTAGTAGAATTATTATTTTTTAAATAATATAATTTTATTAAAGAAAACCAGTAACATAATATGAAGAATATATAATTTTTTGATATATTATTTTTCTATTAATATAATAAATTATTAAAATAAATAATGTTATATTAACATAAAAATTCAATCAACATTGCCACATGTAAGTAAAGGTAAAATTAAAGGTCACATGTGCATTGGTGGGATAGATGACATGCTATTGCAGGTTACCTGGACGAATTTCAAAATTTTCACAAACTTACAGGACCAAAATAAAAAAGTCAGAACAATCGGGACCAATTTCAAAACGAGGAAAAGTTACTGGACTACAAAAAATTTAATCCCTTTTTAAAATTTAAAAGAAATCAATAAAATTATTAAAGAGAGCACGAATAGGTTGTAATAATCAAATATTTATTTAATAGATTATGAAAGACTTAAGATTGTCTTCCTGCAATTCACGATGCTTTAATCCCATTAATATCATCTTGCCCTAAACCTTTTCTGGACCCACTACCAAATAGTAGGCCACATGATGCCCCCCCAATCAGTTGTATGCCCAAGTCTAAGAACATGTCCTAGCTCATGCAACCCTACTGTTTGCAAATCGAATGCCAAGGGAACAACCCCATTTATCCATCTCTCATCATGGTCTCTATACTGGAAGCTGATCTTGATATCGGCTTTATCGTAATCCTGTATATATGTGAACCTAAAGGGTGACACACTGGCCCACATATTCGTTGCATCGAGGATGGCTCGATATGTGTCCCCACGTGTACCAGGTGGAAATGAGTATGTGAGGTTTCTCTTGGTCCATTTGGGGGGAACCTGGAAAGAGAGTGTAATGGGATGACGCGATGGGGGAAGGGTGATGTTGAGGAAAATCGGGCACTCCACATCGTTTTTCTGACATTTTTCAATTTTGGTACTTTCTTATAGCTTGTTCTAAGGTATCATCGAAAGTATCCTTATTTGTGTTGGAATATATGTATTCGAGGTTTGAAAGGTAGTGTTTGAGTTGAGAAATGCCTTTAGTAGAGTTTTCTTTCTTTGTTCCAATCAAGGGCTTAAGGAAATTAGCCGTGGGGAATTGTTTATCAACATGAATGAAGATTAGAAACATTGAATTTAATAGAAAGAGGGAGAGAGTGCATGAAAAAAGGTGAAAAGGCTTTGTTTCCATGATGATTTTTGAGAGAGAATATGTGTATTTTTCTGTGATGGAGTTCATTGATCACTAAGCCCTATTTATAGCTACAATTTGATGTATGTTTGGTTTGCTATTTAGCTCTTTAATTTTCATTGTGGTAAAAGAATTTATTAATAGTCTAATAAGGAAGAAATGATAAAAAAAAATTAATATGTATGAGTTGGTGGTAAATGGGTAAGACGGTGAACATAAACTTAGCATTGATTCGTATCATAACTCATGTCAATATATTTTTGTAAAATAAAAAGTTGGAATGTGACATTTACTTCTTTTTCTTGTGTCTGATTGCCAAAGACTTGCAATGTACCTCTAATTCATGTCGCGTATTAATTAAACTAATTGGAACTTGCAATGTATTGAAAGTTTTTGTTGGTCCCGAACGGGTTTCAAAGAGGGTTGAAGTCTAGAGGGGAGGGGTGAATAGACTTCAAAACTTTTTGTGGATCAGATGTGATTTGCACGTATGTCTGATCAGAGTGCGATGTGGATCAGTTTGGACTGATATCCGACTTACTGATTTGTCAAGCAAATCAGTTCGGCATCTATCAGTTTAACTGATGGTGCGGAAGATTAGTTAACCAGTGCGAAAAACAGTTTTACCCAAATAAGGATTCTGACCAATCTGGTGTAGATCAGATGACAAAGTTGTCAAATTGATCAGATCAGTAGCTTGATGCTAATCTGATCCAGGTACAGAATATGCATGCAGATAACAAGAGTAGTGTGCAAGTAAGTGTGCAGCAAAGTAGAGGCACACATATTTATAGTGGTTCAGACAACTTGTCCTACGTCCACTCTTCCCTATCAGCAGGGGCACCAACTTAACCAATTGGACTTAGTTTAATGTATTAGTCCAACACAGTACAACCAACAGATGTGTCATGAGTTTTCACTCAACCAATCCCAGAAATCTGATATAGAAACCCTAGACAGAAATCTTGCTATAACAAACTTAACCTAGCTTTTGTTTGGGTATAAGATTTGTGTTGTTCCAACTGGAATACTATCCTATCTTTTAAGTAGCCTAAAGCTAGAGGATAAGTATTCTATGCTAAGAACTATGGGATGAACACTTAAGAATAAATCTTGAATTTTTCTTCGTGCGGAAATCTTGAGAGCTTGAGCTTGAGTATAATATCCATAACCTTACCTGAAGGTTGATCCCATATTCCCGATTTCGAGTTAGCCGTTTGGGAGCAATTCGAGCTTCGGTCTATTTTAGGTAGGCTTGCAGGCTTGACTTGATGTGCGCAGAAAGACCATGCCGTCTTCGTGCAATATTGTCCTTTCTAGCCGTTTGACATTGATACACCATATCCTGCAATCTTCAGAACCGTACATATGTGTCGACTTCTAAGTGGCTAAAAGTACACTTATTCGGCGCCTTGAAAACCATTAGTTTAAACATTCTTTTAGTCTGAACCACTTCGTATGCTTTAAGGATAAGAAGATATGCTTATCTCGGTTCTTACTTGGCCTCTACTGATCTGTTGTTCATGAGATCAGTAGTCTTGAGTCTTCTGATAAAGTTTTCTTAGCTGCAACCTATCGACTTTGCTGATGTCTTCATAGTCTTTATAGAATAGATCTTCTGATGTGCTTCTGATGTTTGCTGCTAATCTTCTCATCACTGCTTCATATTGAGTTCCCCCTCAATATGTGACCTAGTCTAATTCATCAGTTGTCTAACATGTTCAGCTGACTTCCTATCTTTTCATCAGTTGACTAACAAGTTCGACTGATCCTATTACAACTGTTTTGGAACTTCCATCAAAACTATAAATTTCCCAACAATTTCCCCCTTTTTGATGGAACCAAAACCAACTAGAAAGGATGCTGAACATAATTTTAAGCAGTAAAAAATAAAAGAGACAGTTCATCAGAAGACAATGAGAGTTTGTCTTAAGATCAGAAACCTAAAATATTTCATTGATAAGATGTGATCAATACAAGTACAAAATGAAAGTATCCTAGTCTGATCTTACAAAAGGTCTTCTGACTTAATATCTCTCTTCCATAGGAACCTGACAGTACTCGAAGAGTCTGGTCTTGATTTGATCAACCTTGCCCTCATCTGTGGTATCATCTTGTTCGAGGCATCTGTTGACAGTATCATTGAATGCAATCTTGTCCAGTTTGCCATCTGATGTCTTCTTGTATTCCATCACTTCAATGTCTGGTGCAACTGGTGTGCAGTTCAGCTTCTCCGCTTCCCTCATGATATCGGCAAAGAAAGTGGGATGCTTGTTACTTAACCAGTCCTTGAATATTTCATTCCTGTCTTCATGGGTTGGGATAACCTGATTGATGTAAGCTGAAATGTACCACTCTCCCTTGATCACTTTCCACTTCTTGGCCATATTCTTGTCAGGTCGAACGATTATATCTATATCAGCATCCAGAATAGGCTCTACGAAGTGTGATCCTTCGCCTTCTCCAGCAACAAGGGCTTTCTTCTTCTTCAGCTGATAAGCTTTGTCAAGCCTTGCTTCTCCCTCTCTTCTGAGCTGCCTTTCATGATCTGCTTTCTTCTTTGCCTTCAGATCTGTTGCCTTTTTCTTCACAACAACTGGTTTCTTGCCCTTTTTCTTAGCTGGTTCATCAGATTCAGTAGATGATGAGATGACTTCAGCTTGTTCCAGTTGTGCTGCTGCATGGGCATCCTTCCTCATTCTCTTTTTATCCTGTGTGATCTGGATGCCTGCAACAAAATTTTCAACCTGGTTCAGCTTGTCCTGAACATCAGCATCCTTATCCTCTTCCCCCTTTTTGGTTCTCTCAAAAAGAGCCTTCAACTCAGCACCGAGGTTGCCAATCTTGGTCGAGAGTTCTTGTTTTAGATTTTTCAAGGCAGAGGATTCAGCTTCAGTTCCAGGCTGAGCTTGTTCGACAACAGTTAACATGGAGTCTTGTGCTTTGTCCACGATTGTGCTAATTTTGTCGAACAAACCATCAAGTTTATCAACAGTTGAGTTTGCCTTGTTGTGAGCAGCAACCAGCTCTTCTTGCATCTTGGTCATTTTGGCCATCTGCTCATTCAACATCAGGGTGAACTACTTATTCCTGCTTTCTTCGATCTCAGCCATCTTCTTCGTCATCTCCAGCATTTTATCAGCTGTAGGTCCCGAACGGGTTTTGTGAGGATTGAAGTCTAGAGGGGAGGGGTGAATAGACTTCAAAAACTTTTCGTGAATCAGGTGTGCTTTGCAAGTATGCCTGATCAGAGTGCGAAGTGAATCAGTTTGGACTGATATCCGACTTACTGATTTCTCAAGAAAATCAGTTCGGCGTCTATCAGTTTAACTGATGGTGCGGAAGATGTTAACCCCTGTGAAAAACCAGTTTTAATAAAACAAAAGTTCTGGCCAACAGTTCAGATCAGAAGACTAAAGCGTCAAGCTGATCAGATCAGAAGCTTGATGCTAAGCTGATCTGGCACAGAATATGCATGCAGATAACAGGTTGTGTGTGCAGGTGTGTAAAGCAAGATTAAAGGCACACAAATTTATAGTGGTTCAGACAAATTGTCCTACGTCCACTCTTCCCTATCAGGAGGGGCACCAACTTTACCAACTGAACTAAGTTTAATGTGTTAGTCCAACACAGTACAACCAACAGATATTTAACGAGTTCACACTCAACCAATCCCAGAAATCTAATCTAGAAACCCTAGATAGAAATCCTGCTACAACAAACTTAACCCAACACAGTTTTGGTATAAGATTTGTTTTGTTCCAACTAGAATACTATCCTATCTTCTGATTAGCCTAAAGCTAGAGGATAAGTATTCTGCTAAGAACTAAGGGATGAACACTAAAGAGATAATCTTGAGCTTGTGTTCTTCTTGCGAAAATCTTAAGAGCTTCTGCTTGTGAATAATTTCCGTATCCTTACTCTGAAGGTTTGATCCCATATTTATATACCCGGTTTTGAATTACCCGTTGGAGAGAAATTCGAACTTCGGTCTATTTTCAGGTAGGTTTGTAGGGTTGATATGATTCTTCTCAGAGGCGGTATGGCCGAAAGCATGCAACTTTGTCCTTTCTAGCCGTTGAACATTGAGCCTCCAACCCTGAGTCCTATCAGTTCCGTACAGTCGTGTCGACCTCTCATAGGCTAGCATGTACCATTCAATCTAATCTTGATAGGTTTTATGCTTGTTGTCTGATCGACCTTTCTGAAAGTATAGTGAACTTTCAGAACACTTCTTGGAACTGAACAGATTAGGTGAAATGATCTGCCCTATTTGAAGAGTTTGGTTGTAAGTTGTCTTAGCTCAACTTACTGACTTCATCTGATGTACTTTATCTGTCTTCAATCTTGATATCTTCAGATCTTCAATTATTCTCTCTGATCTTCATAAGTGATCTTTATAACTTATCTTCAAGACTAAGAGCTATACATATTGAGTCCCCCTCAATGTGTGATCTAATCTAACTTATACATCAGTTGTTCTATACATCAATTATCAACTGGTCAGCCTAGTTCTCAATATAAAACGTCAGTCAGCTAACAGTTTCTGACTGGTCCTATTACATCTGTTTTGGAACTTTTATCAAAACTTAATAAATTTCCCAACAGTTTCCCCCTTTTTGATAAAACCAAAACCTATGAGAAACCAACAATCAGTTGATATGAATATAACGGTAAAGGACAGATAATTAGAAGACAGTGAGAGATTGTCTTAGGATCAGAAATGAAGTTTGTTTTTCATTAAGATAAAGCATTACATTGTACATTTTGAAAAACAAAAAACAGAAACTGATTCCCATGTCTTCTGATCTTTTAATCCTTCGGCATGTACCCTTCTGGCATCTCCCTCATATTCTGAGGCACATTGAAAATCCGATACAACTTCCATTTGAAATCATTAACTTGGCCTGGATCAGTTATGGCAGCTTTGCCAATCAGGTTATAATAAAACCTTTCAAATGTCAATCTGTCAAAGGATCCATCTTCATTTTTCTGATAGTCCAACACATCATATGGAGGATGTGTGATCTTAGCATTGATGCTCTTGGCATCTTTCTGGACCTCCTTCAGAAAGTTATGATGTTTGTTTTCCATCCAGTTCAGGAACTCCTCATCTGGAGACTCTTCTAAAGGTACAATGTCCAGTATGAAGGCATCCATCATCCATTCTGCCCTGATTCTGCGCCAAGTCTTTAATCTGGCTTCCTTTCTATCATCATTTCTGATGATGTCTTCTACTCTGCCTGGGATCAACGGCTCAACAAAATCTTTCGATCTGACCCTTTCTCAGCCTTGCAGAGTATCTTCTGCTTAGTCCTTCAGATTCAGCCAACTTTTCCTTCCTTCTTTCTTCCTCATTCAATCGGGCCTCCTCAGCCAATTCTTCTTGGTCGGTCTGGCGGCCCGTAAATGCATGCGCTTCTACTGTCTGGCCAGATGCACTTCTCGTAATTCTTTAGGTAGAGTTTGGGAGTTTGGGAAGGTAGAGACGGTCGATTCCTTTGCCCTTCATCTTGGCCCGTTCGACTTTCGCACGTACCTCAACCGCCATCTCGTCTAAGCTTTGAATTCTCGACCATGTGACTCAATAGTCGAATAAGGTCTTGATCATTACGATGGTCGAGTTGGTTTCTCAACTTTGTCCTTTCCCTTTTTGGTTTGATCAAAAAGAGCATTGATAATGGGAAGTCGAGGGAGCCTGGCCCGGCGGCTAGTGCTTTGTTGAGATCTCATGGTGGAGATAGGCCTTGAGTTTGAACAAATAGTTTATGGCGGTTGAAAATGTAAGAATCAGCTTATCAAGCTTTTCTTTGTTCAGCTTCAGTTTGTCCAACGCCACCATAAGAGAGACCTCCAGGTTTGAAATTTTAGCCAGATTGTCTTCCACTATTTTGGAGAAATCTCCAGTAATCAGCTTCATCTCCTTGGCAAAGTTTTCTTTAAGTTCAGTGACCTGGGAAGACATGTACTGTCTTTGCTCCTCCATGGCTTTCTCAGAGGCCTGGCGATGATCTGTAATTGTTGAACTGATGGAGTTTGCCAGAACACTCTCAACTTCTTGCTGCAACAAATCCTTGAAGCATGATCTGATCTCAATAAGTTGATCAGATGTGATGTGCGTCACAGGGATTGTCAGCATGGCCTGACCTGTTGGATCTTGAGATGTTCCAACAGTTACCTCAGACACCTTCGCTTCCGGTGGTTGGTCAAGTGCCGAAACACCAACATCACCTTCATCAGCAACTGCGTCCTCCTTCTGTACTTCCACTGCCTCGTCAACTGATCTTCTGTTTTCTGATCCATTAGTACGCAACTGATCTTTTCTGATCAGATGAATTTCTCTCTTCATCTGATCTTCTCCATTTTATCAGTTTCTTAACCAACTGGTGTTTGAGATCAGGCCACCAAAATACTCTGGAGCCTCATCTCCTAAATCCAGTAGTCTTAGATCATTACATAATTCTCTAAATCTGACTTTAGCTAGAGGCTTGGTTAAGATGTCAGCTCTTTGTTTATCAGTATGGATCTTCTCCATTATGATGTTCTTCTTTTCTGCATGGTCTCTTATGAAATGGTGTCTGATGTCCACATGCTTGCATCTTGTATGCAAAACAGGGTTCTGAGTGATAGCAATCGCACTATTACTGTCACAGAAGATAGGTACATTGGTAGCAGTTATGTTGTAATCCCTCAGCTGCTGAAAAAGCCAAAGTAGTTGGGAGCAACAGCTACCTGCAACCATATATTCTGCTTCAGTAGTAGATGTGGCAATAGATGTTTGCTTCTTAGAAAACCACGAGACCAGCTTGCTTCCCAAGAACTGGAAAGTACCTGATGTAGATTTTCTATCTATCCTACATCCTCCATAATCAGAATCAGAGTACCCACTAAGCTCTAGATTATCATCTATTGGATACCATAAACCTAAATTTACAGTACCCTTCAGATACTTAAGAAGCCGCTTAGCTGCTTCTAGGTGGCTTTGCTTGGGATTAGCCTGAAATTTGGCACATACACCTACTGCAAAAGTTATATCTGGTCTTCTTGCAGTTAGGTATAGTAATGAACAATTCAAAGCCCTATACTCTTTCTGATTAGTTTTCTTACCTCCTTCATCTGGATCCATCTTAAAGGCAGTCACCATTGGAATTCTGGCTTCCTTGCAATTCTGAACTCCATACTTGACAAACAAATTCCTTGTATATTTTGTCTGGCAGATGAATATCCCAGTGTGAGCTTGCTTGACTTGAAGACCTAGAAAGTAGCTCATCTGACCCATCATAGACATCTCAAATTTCCCTTGCATCAGCTTACTGGATTTCTCACATAGCTTCTGATTGGGAGAACCAAATATAATGTCGTCCACATAGATCTGAACCAAGAGAATGTCTTCTCCATCTTCTATTCTGAACAAGGTCCGATCAATCAAGCCCTTGGTAAATCCATTCTCTATCAAGAACTGGGACAATGTATCATACCAAGCTCTAGGAGCCTGTTTCAGTCCATAAAGAGCTTTTCTTAAACGGTACACTTGGTTGCTCATTTCAAAGCGAGGAGGTTGTTCAACATAAACTTCCTCAGCTAGTACCCCATTTAAAAAAGCACCCTTTACATCCATCTGATACACAGTAAATCCCCTATGAGCTGCATAAGCCAGAAACAGCCGAATGGCTTCCAGGCGGGCGACTGGTGCAAAGGTTTCATCATAAACAATCCCTTCTGATAGTGAATATCCCTTAGCAACAAGTCTTGCATTGTTTATGGTTATCACATTGTGCTCATCCTTCTTGTTCTTGAATACCCACTTAGTACCAATCACATCTTGATGAGTTGGTCTGTCTAGAAGTTCCCAAACTTGATTTCTCTCAAATTGTTTTAGTTCTTCTTGCATGGCTAGAGTCCAGCCTGCATCTTGAAGAACTTCTTCAACTGTGAGTTGTTCCTTCAAAGATAGATAACAACAATACATTGCACTTTCAACAATCTGATGTCTAGTTTTGACTCTATCAGATGGGTCTCCGATGATCAGATCAGTTGGATGACTGGTTATCCAGGTCCTTCTGTCCTGATTATCATCAGTTTGGAGAACATCATCCTCTTCTGATAAAGATTCATTACTAGAGACTGGGAGAGGTACTTGAGTTGGATCCACTTGGCATGGACATATCTCAGCTGATGTTGGACTCATCATGTAATTGAAGTCATCTCTTGGGAACATCGGTGTTCCCCTAAACCAGATGGTTAAGTTATTCTTGTCTCGGTTTATACCGAACTTCTTCAGCAGCGGTTATGCGTACCTTGGGGTCTTTCTGACCTTGTGAATCATCAAGGTCAAAGTTAGGAACATATACAGTAACGTATTTTGAATCCTTTCCTTTGAGCCTTAGCTAATCCATTTTCAGTGAATTTGGTTTGTCTGGCCATCTTGTTCTGCGACAGATTTCTCTTGATCAGATGTTGATTCATCAAAGACCACATGAAGTGTTTCTTCCACAACTAAGGTTCGTCTGTTGAAGAACCTAAATGCTTTGCTGGTTGAGGAATATCCTAAGAATATACCCTCATCTGACTTGGCATCGAAGGTTCTCAACTAACTCTTCCCATTGT
Organism: Stenogyne calaminthoides; assembly: GCA_037126765.1. Taxonomy (NCBI): domain Eukaryota; kingdom Viridiplantae; phylum Streptophyta; class Magnoliopsida; order Lamiales; family Lamiaceae; genus Stenogyne; species Stenogyne calaminthoides. Next base: position 31,194,184 of record JBBCBC010000021.1, read on the forward strand.
TGTGTATGAAACACTTGCACCCAAAAACATGGAAGTAAGAGACACGAGGTTTTCTGCCCTTCCACAGTTCATAGGGTGTTTTGAAGTGGATCTTAGTCAGAGAACATATGTTCTGCGTGTGACATGCAGTATTGATAACTTCTGCCCAGAAGCGGCTTTGAGTAGCATGTTCAGCTAACATAGTGCGTGGAGCTTCTTTGAGTGTTCTGTTCCTTCTTTCTGCTACGCCATTTTGTTGTGGTGTTCTTGCAGTTGATGTCTCATGTTGTATACCAAACTCAGAGCAAAAATCAGATATAAATTGGTTCAAGAATTCTGTACCTTTGTCTGATTTGATTTTCACAATGCTGAGACCCTTCTCATTATGAATCTTCTTGAGAAGTTCAGGTAACTTTGTTGTAGTTTCACTCTTCTTATACAAGAATACAACCCAGGTGAACTTGGAGTAATCATCCACGACCACTAGAGTGTATTTGCGTCCACTAAAACTAAGAGGCGTAACTGGTCCAAATAGATCCATGTGGAGCAGTTGTAATACTCTGCTGGATGGAGGAGAAGGTATCCCTTTGAATGAAGCTTTTACTTGTTTTCCCTTCTGACATGCGACACATGTCTGATCCTTAGAGAATACTTCATTCGGGAGCCCTTCTACCAAGGACATCCTTGCTATCTTGTTAAGAGTCTTAAAGTTCAGATGGCTCATTCTCTTGTTCCAGAGCCAGCTGGAGCTCTTAGAAATCTTAACAATCAGCCATGCATTTCTTGGACAACTGTTCCAATCTACTGTGAGTAGCTCGATTTCTGACTGTGCATTTTTCTGTCGAGAACTCAACACTAAAACCATTATCGCAGAATTGTGAAACAAATAACAGGTTGTGCTTTAATCCATCAACATATGAAACTCATGTGATCTGTACGTCATCGTTCACTAAGGTTCCGACTCCTCTGGTATGACCAAAGTTATCGTCACCAAAGAGAACTCTTGGGCATGGTCTTTCAACATAGTTGCTAAGGAGAAACTGGCTTCTAGTCCTGTGTCTTGAGCATCCACTATCTATGTACCAGATAGCTGCCTGTTCGCCACCCTTATTTACCAGTCCCAAGCAATTCTGCAAACAATTCAGACTTTAGGTACCCCAGTAGAATCGGGTCCTGGGGGGTTAGAAGTACCTTTCGGGATCCAAACATATCTGGCACCTCTGTTGAGAACAGAAGGCTTGATCTGTCTCCCATAAACATCTACATAGTCATACGTCTCTTCATATGCAATCTGGTTCGTAAGATTATGAGTGTGAGCATTGGATAAATCAGAAGACTTGGAATTTTTCATTAAAACTTATCTTCTTTTAATCCAGTGGGGCTCAGGTGCAGCAACCCTAGGTTTCTGATTGTAGGGGTAAGTACGACTGCTACCATTAAAATATTTATATCTTTCTGGCATAGTTGGTCTTAGCAGTTTACCCTTAGCTTGCTTGTTAGGCAGCTTGGACTGAGTCTGCATCAGCTGGGACTGTCCCTTTCGAGATGATCCAGCCTGATACCTACTCTGCTGATTGGGCTGTGATCCAGCCTGTCCTTTTCCCTTACCAGATACAGATTTGGTATTTCGTGTATCTTGGTCAAAAACTCGTTTGGTTACACTTTTCTGACGTGAACCAGACGGGACTTTTGACGATCCAGAAGGGATTTCATACCCAATTTCCTTCTTGTCAGTCGGCGTACGAAAATAGTTGTTCAGATCTTGAACAGTTTCAGAAGATTTCGTGAAAACCTCTATTTTCTTACGTAGACCGTCCTCAAGAACTTTCAGATTCTCATGCATCCGGAAGAGTTCATCAAACTTACCCTGAAGAGATTTGAGTTCACTGGCTTGTTGTAGGTTGAGAGAAAACTGTTCCTTAACCAGCTTTCCCTGATCAGAAGAGCTGACCTTCAGAAATTCAAGTTCTGTGGTCATCTTCTGAACAGTTTCAGCTGATTTTAGTTCAGTTGTTCTACTTGCCTCAATTTCCTTAACAAGTCTGATGTTCTCAGCTCTCAGGTTATCGTTCTCAACTTCCACTCGTGTATAAGTATCTATTGCATTGGAAAGATCATCAAGCAATTGGTCATTGTAAACCTGCAAGTTGACCTCTCCTGCAGATGTGCTCAGCACATGTGGTGTGGAAGAAGGAGACACAGAAGGTTTAGAGAATACTTCGGTTTGATCTGATTCTCTGGCCATGAAACAGATGTTGTCATCAGATAAGAAGTTCAAATCATCGACATCGTCAGTTGTGGTAATCAGACAAAAATCTTCAACAGATGAATATCCAGAATCATCTGATGGCAGATAAGAATCGTCAATTCCTGATGTGTCTGCAACCATGGCTTTTCTGTCTCGGTACCTTTGTTCTCTTCTGTTCCGTTTCTCTTCTCTTTCTTTGGGAGTCAGGTCTGGACAGTCAGTACTATAGTGACCTGGTTTCTGACAGTTGTAGCATACTCTAGAATCTCCGGAGCTTCCTCTGCCTGGAGAATCATGTCTTCTGTAGTATCTATTAGGAGACTTCTCATTCTGTCGGTAGTCAAAACATTTCCTATCTGATCGATCATCACGTCTGCTTTCTTTCCGGTCATCTCTACGATCATCTTTCCTTTTGTCAGAATGATCGTTCTTCCTTTCTTCTCTTCTGTTATCTCGGTTGTCTGATGAACGATATCTCTCTTAAGATCTATCAGATGAATGACAATCTCTTCCTCTATTCCTTCGATACTCATCATAAAACTTCCTGTATTTGCCCATCTCAACATTTGTTCTTTCAAGCTCTCTTGTCAGTAGGGCAATTTGTTCAGCTTGACTGATGATGTTTCCAACTGGTTCCACAATTCGTGAACTGCTACTTGCTGCTTGAAATGCAAAAGATTTGGAATTGGAAGTAGCTTCAGCTGGGACATCATCAGATCCTTGTCCTCTCTCGATCAGATAGAACTCATGGGATTTCAAGCTGAAGATTAGATCATTTGGTTTTATTGTAGCAATATCTTGGCAGTCCTTAATCACGGTCACCTTGGTATCCCATTTCTTAGTTAGCGATCTAAGAATCTTGTAGTTGATATCCTTGTTTGACATTACTCGTCCGAGATCATGAAGTCGGTTGACTCCTCGTGTGATCCTTCCATCAAATTGATCAACTATTTCGTTCGACAGCATCTTAAGTTTCTCAAATATAACTAGCTCAGCTTGAAGTCTGCTGTCTTTGATATGTTCATTTCCTCTGCAGATTTCAGCAAGTGTATCCCAGACTTCCTTAGCTATCTTCAGGTACTTCACTTTCTCTCTTGTAGTAACATCCATAGTTTTCATGATGAGGTGTCTGGTAACAGTATCCAGATTAGATAATTTCCTCTCATCTGCATCCATCAGTGAGGGGCTCTTTCTGATTCTTGCTCCAACTGGTTGTGTAGGATCTCGTCCTGCTTCAGCTGGGTTAAATGATAGATGATAATTGGTCTTATCTCAAGAATCTCATCCATTCTGTTGCTAATCACTCCCAGATGATCTCTCATGTCGATGGACCAATCTGCATACTCATCAACAGAAAACATGGGTAGATTATGATGCATACCTGAAGTGTTATCCATGCTTATGGTGATTTTTTTTTAAGAAGAGTTTTAAAACGGTTTTCGCAGATCAGTTCAAGTGACCACAAAGGTTCTTCCTCAAGAACCAATGATATTCAAAGCCAGTGGTCGGAAGAACCACTGCTCTGATACCACTTGTAGGTCCCGAACGGGTTTTGTGAGGGTTGAAGTCTAGAGGGGAGGGGTGAATAGACTTCAAAAACTTTTCGTGAATCAGGTGTGCTTTGCAAGTATGCCTGATCAGAGTGCGAAGTGAATCAGTTTTGACTGATATCCGACTTACTGATTTGTCAAGTAAATCATTTCGGCGTCTATCAGTTTAACTGATGGTGCAGAAGATGTTAACCCATGTGAAAAACCAGTTTTAATAAAACAACAGTTCTGGCCAACAGTTCAGATCAGAAGACTAAAGTGTCAAAAGTCGATCGGATCGGAAGCTTGATGCTGTCGATCCGCACAGAATATGCATGCAGATAACAGGTTGTGTGTGCAGGTGTGTAAAGCAAGATTAAAGGCACACAGATTTATAGTGGTTCGGACAACTTGTCCTACGTCCACTCTTCCCTATCAGCAGGGGCACCAACTTTACCAACTGAACTAAGTTTAATGTGTTAGTCCAACACAGTACAACCAATAGATATTTAACGAGTTCACACTCAACCAATCCCAGAAATCTAATCTAGAAAACCTAGATAGAAATCCTGCTATAACAAACTTAACCTAACACAGTTTTGGTATAAGATTTGTTTTGTTCCAACTGTAATACTATCTTATCTTCTGATTAGCCTAAGCTAGAGGATAAGTATTCTGCTAAGAACTAAGGGATGAACACTAAAGAGATAATCTTGAGCTTGTGTTCTTCTTGCGGAAATCTTAAGAGCTTCTGCTTGTGAATAATTTCCGTAGTCTTACTCTGAAGGTTTGATCCCATATTTATAGATCCGGTTTTGAATTACCCATTGGAGAGCAATTCAAACTTTGGTCTATTTTCAGGTAGGTTTGCAGGGTTGATATGATTCTTCTCAGAGGAAGTATGACCGAAAGCATGCAACTTTATCCTTTCTAGCCGTTGAACATTGAGCCTCCAACCCTGAGTCCTATCAGTTCCGTACAGTCATGTCGACCTCTCATAGGCTAGCATGTACCATTCAATCTGGTTTTGATAGGTTTTATGCTTGTTGTCTGATTGACCTTTCTGAAAGTATAGTGAACTTTCAGAACACTTCTTGGAACTGAACAGATCAGGTGAACTGATCTGCCCTATTTGAAGTCTTCGGTTGTAAGTTGTCTTAGCTCAACTTACTGACTTCATCTGATGTACTTTATCTGTCTTCAGTCTTGATATCTTCAGATCTTCAGTTCTTCTCTTCTTATCTTCATAAGTGATCTTTATAACTGATCTTCAAGACTAAGAGCTATACACATTAAGTTCCCCCTCAATGTGTGATCTAATCTAACTTATACATCAGTTGTTCTATACATCAGTTATCAACTGGTCAGCCTAGTTCTCAATATAAAACGTCAGTCAGCTAACAGTTTCTGACTGGTCCTATTACATCTGGTTTGGAACTTTTATCAAAACTTAATAAATTTCCCAACATCAGCAGTCGTATCTTTGACTTCTTCAGTCATTCTAATGCAATGCTGAGAAACACGTTCTCTTTCTGTGAGGATGGCTATTTTAATCTTCCAAGGGACGAAGAAACTCACATCATCGCGAAACATGTGAGCCATGTTTGCTCTAAAGGTATTCTTCATGTACTTCATCAGATTCTCCTCGAAGGATGGAGAGGTTTGGAGAATCTGCATCACCTGACCTGCTGAAGTCGAGGGTCCTTCAACTTCAACCTCCTCAGTTGGACTTCCTCCAGCAGTCAGGTCTATCAAGAGCTCGGCTGATTGAGCCTCAACTGATAGGGACTTTGCCGCATCTCCCACATCAGCTTCATCGGCGACTGCATCTGATTCCTCTGGTTCTTCCACAATTACCATTTATTTTGTTGTTTACTCTGTATTGGCCATCTGTTCAAACAACTCTGCAATCTGAATTGGCCCTCCGGAATCAATTTCTTCTTCAAAGAGCCTCATTTGATGCATAGTTCGGTTGTATTTAACCATCTTGTGTGTTAGCTCCCTATGCATCAGAGTGTCTGGCATTCCCAACTTCCTGGTTATCAGACCGGCCACAACATCATCAGATAGCAAATCAGTAGCCGTCTCAACCTCATCTAGCTTTTGCATTTCCAGCTCATAATCTAAGAAAGGACAAACTCCACCCTTCTGCTCCATAACCATTCCAAAGTCTTCAAATTTCTTCAATCTGATGTCTCTCCAGGTGAGAACATCAAGGATTGTGGCCCTGGCTTCCTGCTTGACATTCAATTCTGGATACCTTTCATCCAGCATCTTCTCCAATCTCCTTCTGATAATCTTTTCTGCGAAGGAAAAGATTTCTGGTTCAGGTTCAGCTGCAGTATAGGCTGGTGGAGAGAAGGTAACCATCGTCAAGGGCTCAGGATTAGCAATGGAATCTTTGGACGAAAGTCTTGGATCTTAGATGCATTGAGATGATGTCCTTTCTTTTCTTTGAGTAAAATGCTGATTTGGAAGCGATTCGACCGACCCGCACCCCTTGGAGGTAGCTTGCTAATGGGCACATTGTCATCATCAGAATCAGATGAATAATCAACCAGTCCCAGTCCCTTGGACTTTCCTTTCCCTGCAACATGCACACTTGGTGCAGATTTGGTCTTCTTTGCTGCAGGTTCTTTTAGAACAATCCCTTTCTCAGCTTTTTGGGCAACAATTTTTCTCTTCTGTCATACTGCTCCCTTCTTCTTAACCTCAGTAGCTGGTTTAACAGCTACTTCATCATCATCATTAGCTAGACCAGGAAGAGCTTTGTTCGAGATCAACATTTTCTTGTATGATAAGACATATGGGATCATCTCGTCCTCGCTCCATTCCCTATCCTTCATCAAGTCTATCAGAATAAGAGAGACTTTGAGTAGCATTGAGATTTTGGCTGCTAGTACAATCTTGCCTCCCTTTGCAACGAACTTAGCTGATTCCTCCAGCAATCTCCTCTTCAGAAAACCCAACCAATCAATTTTTACCTTATCAATTATTGCAGTCATCATTCTGGCCTTCTCTTGGGTGACAGCATCCAAACTGTATGAGATCCACACGATCACTTTCTATACAATGTCGAACAACAATCTGTACTTCCTTTGGAGCATTGGTTTCTTGAAACCCTTGGCGTGATGCGAGTCGGCAGGGCGAAGAAGATTCTTAATAACTCCATTTCCGTCCGCGGCACGGTATGCATCTGGCATAATTCAATCCTCCGGTTGGCGAAAGTCGAAAAATCCAAAAAAGATCTGCATCGGTGATTTACAAATGTTCGCCTTGAACCTCTGAGTATAAAACACCTTCGTGTTCTCTCAAATTATAGAGGAATTCGAGAGATCCATCGAGAATTATGGAATCGGCCCTCACGGAAGAATACGTCTTTAACCCGCATTCTCAGAGAAGCTTTAGGATTTCAAGCGATTCGGATCGGTCGTCGTCTTAAAATCCATGCATCTATCCTCAAATATTTCATCCGCAAAATCCCTAAAAATTTGGTCTTCAGGTTCCGGTGAGTTTTGCGAGTGAGCGGTCTCTGCAACTTGTCTAACCTTTGGTGCCATTTATGCAAAAACATGTTCATTAAACACCTAGAAATGTGCAGATGTATATATATATATATATATATATATATGTATATCAACAGTGAATAAGAACATAAATTCTAAAACAATTACCAAATCTCAATCAAGTTTTGAAGAATATACAGAAAAAAGAGACGATTTGGGATAATAATTTTACAAAGTAATTTGAGTTAGAGCTTGAGAGTTAAGTGCAGAGAGATAAATGAAGTTTTGTAAAGTGACGAAGTGGGAAGGTTTTTGGAATTATAAACGAGAGGGAAAAACTCAATCATTTTGAAATCCGGTAACCAAAACAACGTCTAATCAAGATCAACGGTGTAAATGAGGTGGTTTAAAAAAGTAAAGATCGTGCGGTCTAAAAAAAAATAGGCCTGACTTTTGGATTTTAAAAGGCGTAATAAATGCATTTAATACAAAAGCCTCGCTGTCCGCATTTAATGAAAAGTCAGTGCACGTCATTTATATTAAAGAAATAAAGGTAAAAAAAATGAAAAATAGAAAGTAACGAGAGATAAGAAAGGCGTATCTGATTGACTGATATTGTGATCAACAAATTACCACAAATGTAGAATCTTGTTCCTCCTTTCTGATTTTCAGTAGTTGAACTTAAATTACCCTCTAATCCTTAGTTCTTTCCCAACAAATTTTTGACTCATTTAATTCCCTTCTGTTATGACTTTTATTAGTTGAAGTTCCTTCTTCAACTGTCCTTTATTTCTGATCAGTACTCAACTGATCTTACCTGATCAGATGAAGTTCCCCCTTCATCTGACCTTCTTTCTCCTATCAATTTCTTAACCAATTGATATTTGAGATTAAACCACCAAAATACTCTGGGGCCTCACCTCCTAAGTCCAGTAGTCCTAGCTCATTACATAATTCTCTGAATCTGACTTCAGCTAGGGGCTTGGTTAATATATCAGCTCTTTGCTTATCAGTATGGATCTTTTCCATTCTTATGTTCTTCTTTTCTGCATGGTCTCTTATAAAGTGATGTCTGATGTCCACATGCTTGCATCTCGTGTGCAGAACTGGGTGCTGAGTGATAGCAATCGCACTATTACTGTCACAGAAGATAGGCACATTGATAGCAATTATGTTGTAATCCCTCAGCTACTGAAAAAGCCAGAGCAGTTGGGAGCAACAGCTACCAACAACCATATATTCTGCTTCAGTAGTAGATGTGGCAACAGATGTTTGTTTCTTAGAGAACAAAGAGACCAACTTGCTTCCCAAAAACTGACAAATACCTAATGTATTCCTATCTATCCTACATCCTCCATAATCAGAATCAGAGTATCCACTAAGCTCTAGATTATCATCTGCTGGATACCATAAACCTAAGTTTATAGTACCCTTAAGATACTTCAGAATCCGCTTAGCTGCTTCCAGGTGGCTTTGCTTGGGATTAGCCTGAAATCTAGCACATACACCTACTGCAAAAGTTATACCTGGTCTGCTTGCAGTCAGGTATAATAATGATCCAATCAAAGCCTTATACTCTTTCTGATTAGTTTTCTTGCCACCTTCATCTGGGTCCATCTTAAATGCAGTCAACATTGGAATTCTGACTTCTTTGCAATTCTGAACTCCATACTTGACCAACAAATTCCTTGTATATTTTGCCTGGCAGATGAATATCCCAGTGTGAGCTTGCTTGACTTGAAGACCTAAAAAGTAGCTCATCTGACCCATCATGGACATCTCAAATTTCCCTTGCATCAGCTTACTGAATTTCTCACACAGTTTCTGATTGGGAGAACCAAATATAATGTCGTCCACATAGATCTGAACCCTGAGAATGTCTTCTCCATCTTCTATTCTGAACAAGGTCCTATCAATGAAGCCCTTGGTGAATCCATTCTCAATCAAGAACTGGGATAGTGTATCATACCAAGCTCTAGGAGCCTGTTTCAGTCCATAAAGAGTTTTTCTTAAACGACACACTTGGTTGCTCATTTAAAAGCCAAGAGGTTGTTCAACATAAACTTCCTCAGCTAGTACACCGTTTAGGAATGCACTCTTTACGTCCATCTGATACACAATAAATCCTCTATGAGCTGCATATGCCAGAAACAGCCGAATGGCTTCCAGGCGAGCGACTAGTGCAAAGGTTTCAGCATAATCAATTCCTTCTGATTGTGAATAGCCCTTAGCAACAAGTCTTGCCTTATTTCTGGTTATTACATTGTGCTCATCCTTCTTGTTCTTGAATACCCACTTAGTGCCAATAACATCTTGATGAGTTGGTTTATCTACAAGTTCCCAAACTTGATTTCTCTCAAACTATTCTAGTTTTTCTTGAATGGCTAGAATCCAACTTGCATCTTGAAGAGCTTCTTCAACTGTGAGTGGTTCCTTCAAAGACAGATAAAAATATTACATTGCAATTTCACCAATCTGATGTCTAGTTTTGACTCTATTAGATGGGTCTCCGATGATCAGGTCAGCTGGATGACTGGTTATCCAGGTCCTTCTTTCCTGATTATCATCAGTTTGGAGAACATCATCCTCTTCTGATAAAGATTCATTACTAGAGACTGGGAGAGGTACTTGAGTAGGATCCACTTGGCATGGACATATCTCAGTTGATGTTGGACTCATCATGTCTTTGAAGTCATCGTCCACGGAACATCAGTGTTCCCAGATGGAACGGATATTTTTATTTATTTATCTTTCTTCATTGTTATGCGTACACGGTGACACGGTGATTCAAGGTCAAAGTTAGGAACATATACAGTGAGTCTGGTTTGTCTTGTACATCTTGTTCTGAAGCAGATTTCTCTTGATCAGATGTTGACTCATCAAAGACCACATGAGGTGTTTCTTCCACAACTAGGGTGCATTTGTTGAAAACCCTAAATGCTCTGCTGGTTGAGGAATATCCTAAGAATATACCCTCATCTGACTTGGAATCGAAGGTTCTCAACTGACTCTTCCCATTGTTGTGTATGAAATACTTGCACCCGAACACATGAAAGTATGAAACACGAGGTTTTCTGCCCTTCCACAGTTCATAGGGTGTTTTAAAGTGAATCTTAGTCAGAGAACGTCTGTTTTGCGTGCGACAAGCAGTGTTGATAGCTTTTGCCCAGAAACGGCTTTGTGATGCATGCTCAACTAACATGGTGCGTGCAACTTCTTTAAGTGTTCTGTTTCTTCTTTCTGCTACGCCATTCTGTTGTGGTGTTCTTGTAGCTGATGTCTCATGTTGTATACCAAACTCAGAGCAAAAATCAGATATAAACTGGTTCAAGAATTTTGTACCTTTGTCTGATCTGATTTTCGCTATGTTGAGACCCTTCTCATTCTGAATCTTCTTGAGAAGTCCAGGTAACTTTTTGTAGTTTCACTCTTCTTATACAAGAATACAACCCAGGTGAACTTAGAATAATCATCTACGACCACCAGAGTGTATTTGCGTCCACTAAAACTAAGAGGCTAGACTGGTCCAAATAAATCCATATGGAGCAGTTGCAGTACTCTGCTGGATGGAGGAGAAGGTATCCCTTTGAATGAAGCTTTTATTTGTTTTCTCTTCTGACGTGCAGCACATGTCTGATCCTTAGAGAATACTTCATTCGGGAGACCTTCAACCAAGGACATCCTTGCTATCTTGTTAAGAGTTTTGAAGTTCAGATGTCTCATTCTCTTGTGCCAAAGCCAATTGGAGCTCTTTGAACTTTTAACAATCAAGCATGCATTTCTTGGACAACTGCCCCAATCTGCTGTATAAATCATTCCTTTTCTGGAGCCAGTTAGCAAAATCTATTGAGTCACTCGATTTCTGATTGTGCATTGATCTGATGAGAACTCAGCACTAAATCCGTTGTCGCAGATCTGTGATACAAATAACAAGTTATGCCTTAAGCCATCAACTTATGAAACACCTGTAACATGTATATCATCGTTCACTAAGGTTCCAACTCCTCTGGTAAAACCAAAGTTGTCGTCCCCAAAGAGAATTTGTGGACCTGGTTTCTCAATGTAGTTGCTGAGGAGATGTTGACTTCCAGTCATGTGCCTTGAACATCCACTATCTATGTACCAGATAGTTGCTTGTACACCTCCTTTATTAGCCATTCCCACTCGAGCCTACGAGCAAATCAGATTTTAGGTACCCCAATAGAATTGGGTCCTGGGGGGTTAGAAGTACCTTTCGGGATCCAAACAAATCTGGCACCTTTGTTAAATACAGAAGGTTTGATTTGTCTCCCATAAACATCTACATAATCATACGTTTCTTCATATGCAATCTGATCAGTATGATTATTAGTGTGAGCCTTGGACAAATCAGAAGACTTGGGATTTTTCATTGAAACTTGTCTTCTTTTGATCCAGTGGAGCTCAGGTGCACCAGCCCTAGGTTTCTGATTGTAAGGGTAGGTACGACTGCTACCATTAAAAGATTCATATCTTTTTGGCATAGATGGTCTTAGCAGTTTACCCTTAGCTTGCTTGTTAGGCAGCTTGGATTGAGTTGACTTCAGCTGGTACTGTCCCTTATGAGATGGTCCAGACTGAGGCTTACTCAACTGATTTGGCTGAGGTCTCTTAAGAAGAACAAGATTCTTCTGTTGATTCCTCGGCTGGTGTCTGATCAGTTGGGTCCATTTCTGTTCCCTTTCTGATCCGGCACTTGCCTTGCCTGGTCAGCTGATCCTTTTCCCTTATCTGATACAGATTTGACTTGTCGTGTATCTTGATCAGAAACTCGTTTGGTTACACTTTTCTGATGTGAACCAGATGGGGCTTTTGAGAATTCAAAAGGGTTCTCATACCCAATTTCCTTCTTATCAATTGGCGTTCGAAAATAGTTGTTCAGATCTTGAACAGACTTAGAAGATTTCGTGAATTATCCTCAGAGATTTTCAGATTCTCATGTAGTCGAAAGAGTTCATCAAACTTAGCCTGAAGGACTTTGAGTAGCTTGTCGTTCATTGAGATCCAACTGTTCCTTAATCAGCTTTCCCTGATCAGTAGTACTGACTTTCAGAAACTCCAGTTCTTTAGTCATCTTCTGAACAGTTTCAACTGATTTTAGTTCAGCTGCTTTACTTGCCTCAATATCCTTGACAAGCCGAATATTCTCAGCCCTTAGGTTATCGTTCTCAACTTCCACTCGTGTATAAGTATATATTGCATTAGAGAGATCATCAAGTAATTGGTCATTGTAGACCTGCAGGTTAATCTCTCCAGCAGATGTGCTAAGCACAACAGGTGTAGAACAGGAAACCACAGAAGGTTTAGAGATTACCTCAAACTGATCAGTTTCTTTGGCCATCAGACAGATGTCATCATCAGATGAGAAGTTCATAACGCCAACATCGTCAGTAGTGGTAATCAGACAGAAATCTTCAACAGATGAGTAGCCTGAGTCATCTGAAGGAAGATAGGAATCATCAATGCCATATGTGTCGGCAACCATTGCTTTTCTATCTCGGAACCTTTGTTCTCTTCTGTTTCTCTTTTCTTAGTGACCTGGTTTCTGACAGTTGTAACAAACCCTTGAATATCCAGAATTTCCTCTGTTAGGTGAATCATTTCTTCGGTACGATCTATCAGGAGACTTTCCACTTTGTCTATAATCAGAATCTCTCTTATCTCTCTGCGATCATCTTTTCGGTCATCTCTTCTGTTGTCCCTATCATCTGAAGAACAATACCTCTCTTGTGATCTGTCAGAATATCTTCGATCTCTTCCTCTGCTTCGTCGTTAGTCGTCATAAAACTTTCTGTACTTGCCCATCTGAATATTTGTTCGTTCAAGTTTTCTCGTTAGAAGTGCAATCTGTTCGGCCCGCCTGATGATGTTTCCAACTGGTTCAACAATTCGTGAACTGCTACTGGTTGCCTGGAATGCAATAGATTTAGCTAAGTTTGCAGCCGCTTCAGCAGGGACATCATCTGATCCTTGTCCTCTCTCAATCAGGTCGAACTCATGGGCTTTCAAACGGAAGATTAGATCATTTGGTTTCATGGTAGCAATATCTTGACAGTCCTTAATCACGGTCACCTTGGTATCCCATTTCTTAGTCAACGATCTGAGAATCTTGTAGTTGATATCCTTGTTTGACATTACTCGTCCTAGATCACGAAGTCGGTTGACTCCTCGTGTGATCCTTCCATCAAATTGATCAACTGTTTCTTTCGGTAGCATCTTAAGTTTCTCAAATACAACTATCTCAGCTTGCAGTCTGCTGTCCTTGATTTGTTCATTTCCTCCGCAAATTTCAGCAAGCGTATCCCAAACTTCCTTAGCTTTTTTCAGGTACTTCACTTTCTCTCGTGTAGTAGCATCCATAGTTTTCATGATGAGATGTCTGGCAACAGTATCCAGATTAGACAATTTCCTCTCATCTACATCCAATCATAGAGGGACTCTTTCTGATTCTTGCTCCAACTGGTTGCGTAGGATCTCGTCCTGCTTCAGCTGGGTTAAAGTGATAGATGATAATCGGTCCTATCTCAAGAATCTCATCCATTCTATTGCTAATCACTCCCAGATGGTCTCTCATGTCGATGGACCAATCTGCATACTCATCTACAAAAAACATGGGTAGATCTACAGAAAACATAGGTAGATTATGATGCATACCTGAAGTGTTATCCATGCTTGTGGTGATTTTGAAAAATATGAGTTTTAAAAAAACGGTTTTCAAAGATCAGTTCAAGTAACCACAAAGGTTCTTTCTCAAGAACCAATGATATTCAAAGCCAGTGGTCGGAAAAACCACTACTCTGATACTACTTGTTGGTCCCGAACGGGTTTTAGTGAGGGTTGAAGTCTAGAGGGGAGGGGTGAATAGACTTCAAAACTTTTCGTGGATCAGATGTGATTTGCACGTATGTCTGATTAGAGTGCGATGTGGATCAGTTTGGACTGATATCCGACTTACTAATTTGTCAAGCAAATCAGTTCGGCGTCTATCAGTTTAACTGATGGTGCGGAAGATTAGTTAACCCATGTGAAAACCAGTTTTACCCAAATAAGGATTCTGACCAATTTGGTGTAGATCAGATGACAAAGGTGTCAAACTGATCAGATCAGTAGCTTGATGCTAATCTGATCCAGGTACGGAATATGCATGGAGATAACAAGAGTAGTGTGCAAGTAAGTGTAAAGCAGAGTAGAGGCACACAGATTTATAGTGGTTTAGACAACTTGTCCTACGTCCACTTTTCCTATCAGCAGGGGCACCAACTTAACCAACTGGACTTAGTTTAATGTGTTAGTCCAACACAGTACAACCAACAAATGTTTCACGAGTTCTCACTCAACCAATCCCAGAAATCTGATCTAGAAACCCTAGACATAAATCTTGCTATAACAAACTTAACCTAACTTTTGTTTGGGTATAAGATTTGTGTTGTTCCAACTGGAACACTATCCTATCTTTTAAGTAGCCTAAAGCTAGAAGATAAGTATTCAATGCTAAGAACTATGGGATGAACACTTATGAATAAATCTTGAATTTGTGTTCTTCGTGCGGAAATCTTGAGAGCTTGAGCTTGAGTATAAATTCCGTTACCTTACTCTGAAGGTTGATCCCATATTTATAGGACCGATTTCGAGTTAGCCGTTGGAGAGCAATTCGAACTTCGGTCTATTTTAGGTAGGCTTGCAGGCTTGACTTGATGTGCGCAGAAAGACCATGCCGTCTTCGTGCAATATTGTCCTTTCTAGCCGTTTGTCATTGATACACCATATCCTGCAATCTTCAGAACCGTACATACGTGTCGACTTCTAAGTGGTTAAAAAGTGCACTTATTCGGCGCCTTGAAAAGCCATTAGTTTAAACATTATTCTGGTCTGAACCACTTCGTATGCTTTAAGGATAAGAAGATATGCTTATCTCGGTTCTTACTTGGCCTCTACTGATCTGTTGTTCATGAGATCAGTAGTCTTGAGTCTTCTGATAAAGTTGTCTTAGCTGCAACCTATCGACTTTGCTGATGTCTTCACAGTCTTTATAGAGTAGATCTTCTGATGTGCTTCTGATCTTTGCTGCTGATCTTCTCATCACTGCTTCATATTGAGTTCCCCCTCAATATGTGACCTAGTCTAATTCATCAGCTGTCTAACATGTTCAACTGACTTCCTATCTTTTCATCAGTCGACTAACAGGTTCGACTGGTCCTATTACAACTGTTTTGGAACTTCCATCAAAATTACAAATTTCCCAACAATTTTCATATTTATATTATACATTATTATATATTGGAGAACTGAAGTAAAATGATAGAGTTGGTATGCTGTAAATTTGTTCACAGTAAAATTGCTTTTCTTTTTTACAGGCATACTATTTAGTAATATAAACCACACCCTTTAATAATATAAGTCACACCCTTCAATTATCACTGTGATAATCTCTGTTATAATATAAGTCACACCCTTCACTTTTATGAGTAATACCCTTAATTAAGTCACACTCTTTAGTATAAGTCACACTCCTTAATTAAACCAGTTTCATTTTGAAACTTATTCAACCTATACTTTGCCAAAATGATATTATGTTTTAACTTTTCTTGTTTATAAATTATTATATTTGACGTATCTATAATAGATGTTGAATTTCAACTAATACTCCCTCCGTCCCAGACTCGTTTTCATGTTTACTGTTTGCATATGTTTTTGTAAGCGATTTTTGTATTAGTAATAGAAATGATAAATTAATTTTAAAGGAATGGTATGATAGATAAGAGGCTAAACTATCATACCTCTCCTTAACATGTCAGCTAATTATTTCATTTACTAATACAAAAATCGCTCGCAAGAGGAGGGGTATGATGGTAAATAGGAAAACAAGTTTGGGACAGAGGGAGTAATAATTTATTAATACATGATCATCCTGTAATATAATTGAAACTTTGATTTATCATCTTTTTATCAAGCTTTCAGGATAAGTGGGATGTGGAATTGAGTACTAATGAATCCACCCGAAAGTGTTCATTGACATTTTAACTTCTAAATCGAATTGAACATAATATATTTTTCAAACTCGTCTAGATATTAATTCAATAATTAAGTATTTTTTGAATATTTGCACTATATGAAAATCATTCATAAAATGAAAAAGTTAAATTCGCAGGCCAATCCACTCTGATTGCGAGTCATAACAGTGAAAATACAAAAAATGCAATTCAGTTAAATTTTGTATTATTGCCATCTCCCTCCTCTTCAGCGCACGATATCATCTAATCCAAGAATGATGTTCAACTATGTGCACCACAAATACATCCAATTTAAAGAGGGCTTTAAAAAGGGTTTTAATGAGGAAAGGGGTTTAGGGAAGATTTTAACGAGGGAACAAATCCCTCGTCAAAATGCTCGTCGGTAAATATTTAACGAGGGAAAAAAAATTCCTCAGCGAATAGCAAGGAATTTCCCGATGGACTGACATATGAGTCATTTTACCGAGGGCCTGCAAAACCCTCTTTGAGTTTAACGAGGGCCAGTTGGCCCTCACCTACTGACACCGTCCTTTTACCGAGGGTTACCTGGCCCTCGCGAAATAGGCGAGCACTTTGCCGAGGGAAAAGACCCCGCAAATTTAATTCGCGTTTTAAAAATGTCACGGCCAGGTTTCGAGCTCAAGCTGGCGAGGCTCCGAGTGCACCCACGAACCACTGGGACACGCGAGCCCCCCCTACTATAGCAGCATATATGAGCGAAATTCGCCTCCATGTGATTCGACACGCGACCTCTCGGTATACGGAGGCCTTACGTGTACCCCCTAACCGTTTGGGCTAGACGAGTTATTCATTAGGAATGTATCTTTAATTGTATAGATATTATACATTGTGTTTTATAAATTTTTTTTCTTCTATCATTTAATCTAATTGTTTGTCATGCATGTATACTTTATTTTAATTAAAATATTTATAATAAAATTATGAAATAAATAATTTATATTCTTTTGCATCATTTATTATTTTGAGTACATTTATATATATACTTATATTAATTAATTTTATTAAAATATTTTTCAATAAAATTTTAAAATAATGAATTTTATATTCTTTTTCACTATTTGTTATTATGAATACATTTATATATATAAACTTATATTAATTATTTTTATTAAAATATTTTCAATAAAACTTTCAAATAATTAATTTTATATTATCGCAATACTAACAAGTGTACAATAAATACAATTCGAATACATTTGAATTAAATTATTTTCAATAACAATCTAAATAATTATCCTTACATAGTATTTTCTAACACATGTATATGATCATTATTTTTTAAATATTTTCAATAAAATTACAAAATTATTAATTTTATATTAATTTTCACTATTTACTAACACGTGTACATATATTATATATACATGCACCTATATTAATTTTTTTTAATAAAATTTTAAAGCATTATCACAAACTAATAGTAGAGATTAATCAACAATATTTATAACAAATAAACATAAAACACACATGTGGCGTTCAAATATTCAAATAAAACATAATAAAATATATGGCGTTCAAAATTAACATAAAACATAAAAAAATATTCAGTCAAATATTTAATGCATAACACACACACAAATGTTTAGTGCATCACATCATCACCATCATCATTGTCATTTGCTGGGGGAAATTGATTAGGAGGAAACATATTGGGATCAAATGTACCGGTGCCTCTGAGCATTTCAGTGAGACCTTGAGTACTGTCGGAAGAGTCGACGGAACGACGTCGAACACGAGCGATAGAACCACTGGGACCTATAGGAGCATTAGGACCTACAGGAGAACGAAACTTAGGGAATGGAGGAACAAAAAGACCAGGATGTGGTACGGGATCAGAATAACCACCGATCGGCTGGGGAAGTTGTGTAAAAATACCGGCCTGGTTGGGACTACCCCACTGTTGGGAACCACCGATTCCCTACAACCCCTGCTGGGGAGTAACATCCCATCTGTGGAGCACCGGTTCCCTGCCACGTCTGCTGAGGACCACTGGTTCCTTGCCACGACGGTTGCTGGGGACCATCGTTTCCTTGCCATGACGGCACCTGGGAATCAACAGTTGTCTGACACATCGGGAAAAATTGGCTCATCTGGTTCATTTGACTTTGCATTTGTGATATATGTCTGGCCATTTCCTCTCTTTGTTGTCTTTCTCTTGAGAGAGCGCGCTCTTGTGCCAAAAAATGATCTTGATCAAATTGGGAGTAGCGCCGATAGAGGTGCCCCAAGATGTCCCGCCTGGGCCAGATTGAATGCGCCCAACTCCGACATTTGCCCCAAACCCCTGAATTTCCCGTGGGAATACGACACATGTTGTGTATAATACTGGCTGGCTTGTTTGATGCGCTCGTACTCGTCTGCATCTTGGGGTACCTCAGAATTGATATGTGCCTCCACTAGGATATCATTATCCAACTGAGTCATGTTTTTTTACAGTAATAGTCCTCGATAACAACTCCTTGAAGAACAAACTGATTTCAGTGATGGCTTGCCAAACCTTAGTACGACAGAATCTCACGAAAAGCAATTGGGAGTAGTCTCTGCATAGATACGTGACAATCATGACTCTTCATCCCAAACATCTTTAATTTTGACCAGTCTAAGCACCGAGACAAGTTGGACAAGTAGTCATCGGGGAATTTCAACTCATCTACCCATTTGCAAACCATGTATTTTTTATTCTTATCAAGGGAATAACTAACTTTGGGGTACTTTCCTGTGTGTGGACAATTCTGCAACGAGGGTCGATGACAATATTCATTAAATTCATCACTCGATTTAGTTGTGTCCTTTGTTTTCCCTTTGACATTCATCACCGTTTAGAACAAATTATCAAATACATTTTTTTCGATGTGCATCACATCCAAATTGTGTCGGATCAACAACGAGCTCCAATATGGCAAATCCCAAAAAACACTTTTCTTCTTCCAACCACATTGTAAACCTTTGTTGTGATCATCAAAAGACCCAACTCATTACTTTCTTTGGTCAATCCAATCAATTTGCTGGAGGATCTGATCACCTGTCAAGATGGGAGGTGGATTGTCATCAACTACTACATTCTTTCTGAATGCAGTCCTGTTCCTTTAGTATGGATGACGTCTACCTAAGAACTTACGATGGTTGTGAAAACCAATTCAAATAATAATTGAACGACTATGCCTCATATAAAAAATCCTCAAAGTAATCGTACGGTGTGGACAACCAAGTCTTCGGCTATGCTCCATCCGGACAACATCGAGTAATATTGAAAAGTCAGCGATGGTCAATCATTAGTGTGTAGCCCGCATCATAAAATTACGCTTTCATTTTGTTGGAGCACATCGTATGTTACCACTCCATGTTCCCGTAAAAACATCAAATCACGGATCAGTTGTTGCAAAAATACGTCCAATTTATCTTTTGGATTCTTTGGACCGGGCGCTAGAACCGTAAGAAACATGAATTAATCCTTCATGCACAATCACGGGGGTGGATTGTACGGTGTCACTATTGTTGGAATATAGAGGCACGTAAACACGTAATACATGCGCAGCGGAAATAAACAGTTCACCAACAACAAATAATTAATTGCATAATTAAATACGAGTAAACGTAAATAGAATTCTTACAACAATTCGTACATGGATTTCTCAACTATGGTATCCACGTAACAATCGCTTACTAATTGCGATTATTAGCCCATTAATTAATTCGCGAGGATTAATTAATATCTTTTGTCATGCGTTGAATCCCCGAGATGAATTTGCCAAGAAAATTCTAACTTAGAGATTTTATGGAGAAAATATGAACTCACGTATTATGAATTTCCAAGAGCTCATATATATAGGAGAGACCCAACTTAAATCTTAAGCTAACCTTTATTTGGAAGAATCCCAATAAAATAAATCTCTTAGATTTATTTCCCACATATAAAATCTCTACGGATTTAATTCCATGTATATCAAATCTCTACGGATTTGATTCCATATATATATTTAAATCCTATAATAATAATATTCCATATATTATTATTGGGAATTCTATTTAATTAAATCTAATTTAATTAGATAGTAATAATAATTAATTCTAAATATAATTATTATTATATTCTCCATAAATTAAATATTAATCCAATATAATATTTAATCAACAAACTATAATTAGTAAACAACTGTTACTTGTTGTGTGACCTATAGGCCCTCATATATCGAGCGATTAGTCAAACTAACAGTCTTAATTGAACCCTAGACAATAATATCAGACATTCTCAATATATGAGGTACATTGCGAAGAAATGTGCAACTACCTGTAACTAAAAGATGAGATATTACGATTTCCTCCTTTCATTCGCGAATACTTGATTAAGTCTTGAACATGATGAAGTGTATATTCAAATAACTTAATCATATTTTCTCTAATTACTAATTGATCATGTATGTCACACTTAGCCACAAAGTCTAAGTTGACGTGCATCAGTTGATGACTTAGATCCAATTTTGACGAGAAGATGAGTAATCTCTCTAAATCCACTTTGAGGAATGAATCCTATTCTTGGTCAACTACCACGCACATGCACTTTGTGATGAACTCAATCCAAGCCATATCTACCCATGGAAGGGTGCAAGCATCGGTCATGGTCAAAGTTCATCATCCCACACATGTCGTGTGTATTGACCTCAAGTCCAAGGAGTATCGCATCGCTTCCACTAACCAAGACACCCGTAGACACATATTGTGGACTTACATCAAACGGTTTCTCGGATGAGTATACCAATACCCTCTAAGGTATTTGTGCATCCATCATGAGATACCTAGTATCTCGTAATAAGTGAGATCTTACTACACTCTCTAAGAGTATGATGCAGATCGCACACCAATCTCCATTGCATCATCAATATCCCATTCTTGATGATCCTTGATCGGAGATATTTGAGAATCATGCTTAAGTCATCTGAGTTCTCACAACCTCAATGGCAGCAATGACTCATTGGAACACTTCGTATGAGTAAATGCAAAGAATCAAATATAATATTCAAACAAGTGTATTGCCATACATTAATATTAAGTGAACTATAATATTAAATCAAACTGAATATCATCGAGTATTATGTCCTTACAATAGATTTTCTCTAGGACACTAACACTAACAATCTCCCACTTGGACTAGAGTCAATCACCTACATGTCTAACCCCTAGACCATCAAATGTCTAGTGTGTACATGAACACTCAGTGTTTTGGTGAAATGATCTTCCAAATTAAATATGTGGGAATACATTTTAATTCCATTTCTCCTATCTTTATGATCTCTCAGATCAAATGATAACTCTAGGTACATGTTTGTTTCTGTTTGCTGATCTCGGTTCCTTTGCTTGCGCATTCACACCAAGTTGTATTAATAAAATTTTATTGGACAACTGGCACTCGAAACTACCCCTAGTTCTCCTAAGAACTATAAAATCCAGACAGCCCCCTTGAGGCTTCTGATACAGCAATGTACTCAACTTCGGTTATTGAATATGCGGTCCTTTTGCTTGGAACTATTCCAACTTACCGCCTCATTATTGAGAGTGAAACGTAACCTGACTGTGATTTGTAATCATCACTTTCGGACTGGAAACTTGTGTCAGCTTAACCAGTCACTACTAGTTCTGATTGTCCACCATAGATAAAAAAAACATTCTTTAATTCGTCTGAGATACTTCAGAATGGTCTTGACAGCAATCCAGTGAGACTCACCCGGATTCTGTTGGTATCTACCAGTGATGTTGATAGCGTAGGCCTTGTTTGGCGTAGTTCAAGTCATGGCGTACATGATTGACCCAATTGCATATGCATATGGGACATCTTTCATGTGCTTGATATCAGCTTCAATAGAAGGACAGTCTTTCTTTGATAACTTTATCCCATGATTTGCTGGTAGAGACTCTCTCGTAGAGTTCTCTGTCGCAAAAACGCTTCAACACCTTGTCTACATAGGTGGTTTGTGACAGCCTCAACATCCTCTTGGATCTATCCATGTGGATCTTGATCTCTAGGATGTAGCAGGCTTCACAAAGATCCTACATCATGAAGATCTTTGACAATCAATCTTTAAGGGACTGCATTAACGGGATGTTGGTTCTCAAAATCAATATGTCATCGACATACCCAATTATAAAAACACTATTCTTCCCGCTGCATTTAAGATAAACGCAAGGATCTTCCGAATTAATGATGAAGTCAAAAGGACTTAATAGCTTCATCAAATTGGATATTCCAACTCCTAGAAGCTTGCTTCAATCCATAAATGGATATCTTTAGCTTGCATAATAGATTAGATTTTGACTTTGATGTAAAACCTTCCGATTGAATCATAAACACTTCCTTATCAATGTTTCCATTGAGGAAAGTTATTTTGACATCAATATGCCAAATCTCATAATCAAAGTGTGCTACTATAGCAAGTAAAATTTGAATGGACTTGATCCTTGCAACTGGTGAAAAGGTCTTGTCACAGTCAGTGCTTTCGCATTGACTATAACCCTTCATTACCAACTTAGCTTTGTAGGTTTGTACTTTGCCATTTGCATCAGTCTTACGCTTGAAGACCCAATCGCAACATATGGGTCTAACTCTTTTAGACAACTCAACCAAGTTCCAAACTTGATTGGTGTACATCGAGTCCATCTCGGATTTCATGGCTTCATGCCACTTTCCTGAATCAATATCTGATATTGCTTCAGAATAAGTATTATGATCGTCCTTATCTGGTATGTCCATATTATCGAGTTCCTCCAAGAGAAAACCGCATCTAATGGACGGATTATGATTCCTAATTGACTTACGGAGCTGTGGTTGTGCAGGCTGTTATTCTGATCATGAAAATTTTGTGGTGCATCGATTTCATCAATGTCCGAAGAGTCCTCAAGAGCTACACTTTCAGATGCCTCTTGCACGGGATCTTGAACTATGTTGTTCTCACTCAGCCCACTTGGAGGTTCTTACACTGACAAACACACTCCAATTAAGCTCCCACTGGCTGAAAGACGATCACCTAGTGAAAGACTCCCACCGTGAAAGTTAATTGTTGAATGCTATATACTCAAATCCTTTTTTTTTTTATTTTATTAATGACAAGATTTTTTAATATTTTTATTAATTTAAATGGTTCTTGCCAATTTCTTAAATATTTCTATTTGATTTAGTCAATTAACCTTGTTCCTTAAAAGACAATATTTTTCTAACAGGTTTTGAATTTCTATTGAATTGAATAAATAAGTAAAATATTAATCAATATAAAAAATAATAATTAATATTTTATAAATTTATTATGAAATTTGTTCATAATATAATATATCATTATAATTTATTTTATTATAGAATATCCCACAAATTTTATATTTTAACTAATTTGGACTTTCTAACTTATTAAAGATGATAAGAACTAATTTTATATTTTGAACAATCATGATGGGGCAACCCCATTATGTAATGTTAATGTTTGAACATTTTTTTTTTAATATGTGTAAAAGGGTTTGGTTGGTCTCAACTATTAGAGGCAGATTTAAAATGCCACACCATAGTTCATATGGTGTATGCTCAAACCGATTTAGATGGAATCTTATTCAAAATGTAAATGACAAGGTATGTAACGCGTATCCCCATAAAGAATAATATTCTTCGGAAGAAATAATCATTGATCATCATTGAACTTCACCATGTCTAAGTAGGGTTTGGTTTCTCTAACTTGGACACATCCTTTTTTCATAGGGAGGTGTTAAAAGTTGGGAAGAGTCCATTTAGATGGATTCAAATGTAACTTCAATTCTAACGCTCATCATTGAATTCATGGCTAAGGTATCCACCTTCTCGATCTGATCGAAGAGTCTTGATACTCTTACCAAGTTACTTCTTTACTTCAGCCTTAAACTCTTTGAATTTCTCAAAAGATTTGAATTTGTGTTTCATAAGATACACGTATCCGTATCTTGAGAAATTATTAGCAAAAGTGATAAAGTATCTGAAGTGACCCCTAGCTAGAGTGGACAATGGTCCACATACGTCACTGTGGATCAACTCTAAAACTTATTAGGCATGCACCTCTTTCTCATAAAGGGTTTATCGATCATCTTGCACATGAGATAAGATTCACAATCTCCATAAGACTCACAATCCCTTAAAGCGGAGTCGGGAGCAACCATTCCAGGGTTAAGTAGTCTAACTTTCTTAACCGTGCAATTCTTTTCTCGTTTACATAATCAAGTTCTACAATTCCATAAGTAAGTCGGGTTTTCACGATTACTAAGTTTGAGTCTTTTATTTTGTATATTAAGAACATCATATCCATAATGCAACAAATACATGTTGCGAGTAATAGAAAGAACTAGATGACAATCATTAAGTTCTAATCTAAAACCAAAGGGTAAGTCTAACACATAAGTCCCCACACGTTCAGTTAGCAACTCTTGCTTCATTTTCACGTGTAAGATGACTTTACCCGCCCTAACTATCCTAAGACACATGAGCCCCTTCACATTCATACAAATGTGAGAGCCACATCCGGTATCGAATACCAAGCAGTTAGCATTATTTATGGATATGTCTATCTTAATAACAAACATACATGTTCTAGTGCCAGAAGCACCCAGTGCCTTCCTTTTAGCAACTAGAACCTTATAGTCCTTCTTCCAGTGCCCTCTTCTACTTATAGTAGAGGCACACATCCTTGACTACCCGCTCCTTCCTTTGAACACCATCTTAGCGATAGTGAACTCAATAGTCTTGAGCACGTTGTGAAGTTTAGGCATGATCTCATCCGTCTTATTCATATTGTAGTACATAATGAAGTTAGAATATGAATCCGTGAGCGACTGGAGCATAGCATAAATGAAAACGTTGGTGTTGGGAGATGAATTTAATAAAGATATGATTTTGATTAGATCCCAAAACCCCTGAGTATGACATGTTCAGGATAATCTTGATAGTTGAGTCAGGATTCAGTTTTAGAGTATTCGAGGATGTTATTTTCGCAAAATGTATAAACAAATCTTTATCAGATATAGATCGGGTTAGGATCAAGATTACGAAGAACTCAAGAAGGATTTTTCGAAGAAACCGAAGTTTGAAGATGAAACTTGAAGTTTCTAAAGACTTCAAAGTAGAAACCGAGATATTGAAGACTCAAGATGAAATTTCCGAGATATCAAGACTCAAGATGAAACTAAAGAATCGAAGACTCAAAGATGAAGACTAATGTTAAAGATATCGGTCCAAGATATCTGTGAAGACTCGAAGACCTCAAGACTCGGAAGACTCGAAAGGCGAAGATCGAAGATCAAGAATATCAAAGGCGCGATAATTATCGAAGACTTCAATAATGTCTTGAATGCTCGATATAAAACTTGAATGTTCCGAGAGATCAATGAAAATATCTATCTCGAAGGATTCAATCTTGAGAAGATCGCGATTCCTCGTAAAAAAATAGATATTGCCCAAGACATTCAAATGCGGAGGACAAAAGGAACTAAGACAAAGTGTTGTTAAGGTTATATCAACTCGGAGATTGTAACCAAAAAAGCCGCTGAGTTGAGTTGTCTACCTTTAAACCGGAGACAAAAAGTCTAAAAAAAGAGGAAGACAAAGATCGTACCATAGTGACACCGACAAAATGACAGTCCTTTGAAAAAGATGTCGAAGTACTAAGTTCCGGATGGATTAAAAAAGTGAAGACCGGCTACATGAAAGGCTATTGCCTAAAACGTGTTAGGGAGTATCAAACCCTAAATATAGCCATTTCACACACACCATAAGAGGAAACTCACGAAGTTATCTCTCCAACGGATAGTTTTTCAAGAGTGACCTTGGTGTATGCCTATAAATACTTGTGACCTTCTACATTGAAAGGTTACGGAAATTTGTAAGCAACTCAAGAGCTCAAACTTATTATTTAATTGAAGTTGAAGCTTTCAAAAACCGAGAATTCCCAAGTGCTTTAAATCGAAGAGAGCTCATTCCACTAAGCCTAGCTTGATAAGATATATCCAAAGCTTAGTCGAGATATCCTAGCCTTTGCATTGTTCTTTATTGTAAAGGATGTTGGAAACCAACCAAGAAACCCCAAACCCTTTGTAAGGTAGTTTGAGTGTGATTGTTGGTGAGATTGGAGTTGTAAAGAGTAAGTAAACTACATTGAGGTAGGTAGTCGAAAAAAGCTCTAGAGGAGAAGTGAGTAATCTATCTTGGATGAGCAGAGATAAAGCTTGTGTGAGTTTTGAGTTAGTAAACTACTGAGAGGTAGTCAAAAAGCTCAAAATTAGAAAGGTTAGTAAACTACAAGAGGTAGTCAGAAAGCCTTAGGAAGTGATTAGTGAATTTCTCTCTCGAAAAGATCGGGAGAGTGGGCGTAGGAGCTTGAGTCTACGAACCACTATAATTTCTTTGTGTTCTTTGCTTTTCTGTTTTGCTTGATTTATCTGTTGCATTACTTTGTCTTGAAAGCATATTTTCACTGATATTTCAGTTGGAATCAATCCACTGAAAGTTGCATATAAATTGAATTACAGCCTAATCACTATTCAATTAAAGGAAAGTTTTGGCCAAAAAGCTTAAAACAGTATAAACTAAGGGCCAACCATTCCAAGACATCGAGTAGCTAGAACAGATAGTTACCAAAACCGAACTTACTCTTCCGAGGGTTGATAAGTTATATCGATCCAAGCAACTTCGGGATCTCAAAAAAACTTCGAGGACTCGGTTGGGATTATCGAGGTATCGAAAGCGTTATTTCGGGATGTTTGTCTCGGATAGACTTTGACTCGGCGATTTGTGCTTCTCGGGACCAAATCATCGGGACAACGATTGGTGACCTCGAAGAAAAGTTTTAAAAACACTGAACACTTGTATTCCCCCACATACACGTGTAAGACTCGTTTGCACCGGGACCAACAAGTGGTATCAGAGCATGAAGTTGCAATTGGAAAGTTTGATAGTTTTGAATTAGGGATGTTGGTTCCAGGTGTATAGAGTAAAATCTGAAAAATTGAAGATTTTCAGATGCATGATGTTTTTCTAATTCTCTCCGAGAAACTCGGGATAAAATTGAAAATCTTGAATCGAGTCTCATGAAACTCAGTTCTTTCAAGGTCAAGACTTCAAGAAGATATCTTGAACCCATTCAAGATTACTTATTATTATCTTGACAATTTTATCAAGGTTAATACTCAGTAAGACTGATAGAGGGAAATTAGTTTGAAGAAGTAATGACTCATGCGACTCATTTATTGCTTAAGTGAAACTCAGTAATCATTCTCAATAAATACAAAACACCTGAGGAATGTTTTTGGGCGGGATCTTTGAAATTCCTAAAAAGGGTCAAACAGTCATTAAATGCTCTGTTACATTTAATCACCAATGAAGTTAAAATGGCGGCTTACTTTTTGAGGATCGACCTTTCGCATACTCGATTAATCGTGGATTATTTTCACCAAACCGGTATGACTTCCCACGATCTCGAGCTATTTATTTCTTTGAAAGTCATTCAAGCCAAATTTTATTGAAACCCTTCATTCCCAAAAACCCTCTGCAAATAAATCCCTTTTACCCAGAAAAGCTTCATCGCTCAAAACCCTAAATCTTCAAATCTCAAATGGCTCCTACCATGTTTGAAAAATTAGCCGAGACAAATAAGCCATGGTATGAGTACGTGGTTTCTCTGGAGAGTACCACCAATGCCAAGCACGAAGAAGAGGCGCTCCATTTAATCAGATTGGCAAAACTGACGAACCTCGTCGCGAATCGAACCGGAGCTGAGTATACTCCCGAGGTAATAGAGTTTGTCACTAATTTGGAAATAAATAAGGATGATTGTATAGAGTCCAAGATTTTTGTTTCTCATCTTGAACAATCGATGAAGTATGTGGATTTTGTTCGAGAACTCTATATTGTCCCTAAGAACTTAAACGACGTATTTGAGTTGTGTGATAGGGGAGATGATCCCTCATTGTATATGTTGGGACGGGAGCAAGAGTATCTTGGTGGGATTACTGAGAATCCTATTAAGTTTGAGGCAACTCTGCATAAGCGGCATCTAAAGCCGAAATACAGAGTATTGATGGATATTGTTGGAAAGTGCATCATGAGTTGATCTGGAAGCTTCGAGCAGATCAATACTCCCAAACTCCGACTTATGGCGGCGATCGAGGACTCACCCACCAAGGAGTTCAACTGGTTGAAGTATCTAATCAAGGTGGTGAGTGAGCAAACTAAGGTCATAAGAAGGGAGGATGGGGTAGTATCTATCAAAGGCAGGATCCTCCATGCCACCAAAATAACATTTATTTTGGAGATGTGCCGAGAGGAGGAGGATATCTTTTCCAAATCTACTCCATTCCCTAAGTCCAAAGTAATGTTCAAGCCCTTTGAGGCAAAAAGGACGATTAAAGGGAAGAAAGAGAAGAAAGTGGAATCACCCGATTTCATTTCTTCTTTGAAGAAAAGCCAACAAACCGGGGAAAGGTCTTGTTGGATGCCAAGAAAAAAGGGGTGAGAAATTGAAGAAGAAAAACCCTTGCTCCAAAGCGCAAAAGAATGGTGGTTCTCACCGATGATGATGAGGAAAGTGAGATCGAGGAGATTGACTCGAGAGCCAAACCGCTTTCGTAAATCGCCCTTACTTGTATTAGCTCGGGCTATCTCAAAGGCCTGAGGATCAAACCGAGGAGCAAGTCTTCCGAGGTTCTTGAGACATCATTTCGATTCGATAAGTTCTCTCAAGAAATATTCCAAGGACCTCGGACCTCGAGCAAGTAAATCTGATTCTGCTGAGGAAGCTGCTCGCCGACCTCGAAAAATGTTGATTCCCTCCGAGGAAGTGCCCTTTCAGTTTCAGAGTGGCCCGAAATTCCCGAGGAGGAGCCGGCTTAGATCTCGAGAACCAAGTCGATTCAAACCGAGGAGCTGCATGCCCAAACCTCGAGTTTGCCGAGCCTCTATGAATTTTGATGAGCTCTGAATGAGTTGTTAGTCGATCTTTTCGTGAAATTTCCAACCCGAACACGAGAGCCCGATGCTCAAGAAAGGGAAGTTGAAGAGACCAGAATGGCGGCTAAGGGGGGAACAGTTCATCCTTGACCACTACCCCTGATGCTTAGCTCATTCCCCTTACCTCCAAGACATCTTCTTGATTGAGGTCGGCGGTCTACATCCTCAACCGGACTCTTTCCGGAGATGCTCAATATTGCTTCATTCGGAGGGGAAATTTATTTGGTGGAACGAGGAGACAACTTTTCTCACTGAATTCTCAAGATTCAAAAAAACCAACCTCAAGATGAAAATCTCAGACTTTGATGAGCTTGTGAAGAGGAAGGTTGCTGAGAGGATTGCTGAAGTTGGTTCCCCGAGCTCCAAAGACAAATCTCAGGATGGGGACCAACAAGGGGATGATGAGAGTCAATCTCAGAAGGAGAAAGACTCAACTGATGCTGATCAGGCTGCTGTCGAACATCCTCAGACTGAAGTTAGCCTTCAGGTAACTTTTGGCACTATTGATAATTATGTCAGGATTACTGAAGTTCCTACCTTTAAATCTATAATGTCTGATATGCAGACTGAGGCTCAGGTGGACACGCAAGCTCAGGGTGAATCCCAGACTCAGAATGAGTCTGAAGCCCCAGTTCAAACTGAAGCTCAGGTTCAGACTGAGACTCAGGATGAACAGCCAACTCAGGAGTCACAGCCGATCAGATATGCTCCTGAGATTGATCTCACCCCGCTGATGGTGAAGCTAGAGAAGGTTGAGCCGATCCTGACCAAAGTTGCTCAGATCGAGGAGGCATTGGCCAACCAAGCTGAAGATTGATAGCTTGAGTTCTTCTTGAAGCTGAAAGTGCGACAGGATACTCTGACAGACAAACTGACCTCCATGGAAGGAAAATTAGAAGAAAAGATGGAGGGGGTCAAGGCCGAAGCTTATGCAGAGAGTCAAGCAGAAGCATCAGGAGCAGACTCAAATTCTAGAAGCAAAATTGGTAGAGAAGAGTGAGATGCTGGTGAAGAACGTTGTTGAGGAGATGAGCTCAATGCTCATGGCCAAGATGACAGACATGTTCAAGGAAGCTCTCTCAAGCCAATTTGCTCATCTGTCTGAAGAATTCTCTGTGGCGAAGAACCACCTCAGAAGGCTCGAGGAGGAGCAAGATCAGATGGCAGGGGAGGTGCGGAGTGTCAGTAAAGAACAATACCATATGGACACAGCACTCTCTAGGCTTCTGCCAGAGTATGGTTCCAAGAAGGGGGAAAGACCTGGAGCTGATCTCAGGGTTTTATTGGAACATACTCTAAAGGGCAAGGTTGTAAAGGATGCTGAGAAGAAGATCATTGCCGAAGCCATGAAGGAGATAGAAGCCACTGAGAAGCTTAAGTTCAAGGAGGTGGAGAAGCCAGTCTACACTCAGGTTTTAGAGGAAACAATGCAGGAAGTTGCTGTAGAGAAACTGAGTGGTAGAGGAAGGATTGGTACAAGTCTAGCTGGTGCTGAAATGCCCATCAAGAGAAAGGCTATGGCTATGAAAGAGCCTGAGGGCAAAAGAGCAAAGGCTTCTAAGCCAATTCAGAGGAAATTATTGCTGGATATTGAAGAATCTAAGGTTGAGCCTAAGAAGAAGGTCTTCAATACCAGAAGCGCTCTAAAAACACTCCAGATTGAACAAGCGAAGAAAACTGCTACTTCTGTTTCTGGTGTACCAGTGATCAGAAAGAAGGTAGAAGAAGAGCAGAAAAGAAGGAGTGGGTTCAAAAAGTTCGCAAACAAGAGGAGAGGGAACACTAAAGCATAGAAATGGCCGCATGTTGACAAATGGATGCCAGTCCATCTCAACGATGCATGAGAAGAAATCAAGAGAGCCTTCTGGTTCTACTATGATGTGCTCAGAGAATGGAGAGGGGAGAGCTCAGATCCGAATGAGGCTTTCATCGACTATCTCCTGACCTTTTATCCTAAATATCTTCAAGGATGGATAAATCTTGCGGATGAAGGAAAGGTGCAAATAACCGCCCCTGGTCCATACGTGTACCCTCCTCCCATCTGGAGAATGGCTTTGTAAATGAGAAAACCATTTCTCAGGAAATCACTCAGTACGCCACCCAGTTAGGTCTGACAGGGAACAATCCTGATATCCTCAAAGAGAGAGATGAGCTGAAAAGAAGATATTACGGAATGTTCAACCTTGAAGTCCCTGCTGATGAGGTGGAAGATCGAATCAAGTTTTAAATCAAGATTTGGAATCAAGAGCAAATGAAGACTCAGAAGATGAAGACTCAGAAGATTCTTGTAATCCTTTATTTTTTTTTGTCTTTTTTATTTTGTTCAGATAAGATTCATTGTAACTTGTAACAGTCTACCTATCATCAATGAAAACTTATCATTTATGCTCAAAAGATAATATCTCATTATCTTATTTACATGTCTTTTAATTTTGATATGCCTGAATGATTGTCTCTGAATTAATTGTTGGGAAATTAAGTATTTGGTGATGAATCCTTTGAGAGATTCTTTACTGAAGAAATTGTTGGGAGATTAATTGTTGGGAGACTCATTATTTATGGGGGAAATTGTTGAAAATAAAACCAATCTTGTAATAGGATAAACTGAAACCTGAGTATAGGTTAATGTGTGTAACAAGATAGGTATTGGCATCATCAAAAAAGGGGAAATTGTTGGGAGATGAATTTAATAAAGATATGATTTTGATTAGATCCCAAAACCCTCGAAAGTATGACATGTTGGGATAATCTTGATAGTTGAGTCGGGATTTAGTTTTAGAGTATTAGGGATGTTATACGCAAAATGTATAGTTAGCAGATATAGATCAGGTTAGGATCTGAAGATTCTGAAGAACTCAGTAAGTTTCTGAAGAAACCGAAGTTTTGAGATGAAATCAAGTTTCAAGACTCGGTGAAATCGAGATATCAAGACTCAAGATGAAATCGAGATATTGAAGACTCAAGATGAAACTAAAGAATCAAGACTCAAAGATGAAGACTCGAAGATATCACCAATATATCGTGAAGACTCGAAGACCACTCAAGACTCAAGACTCAAGACTCAAGATGTAAGACGAAAATCAAGATCAAGAATATCAAGGCACGATGAATTATCAAGACTTCGGTGAATGTCTTGAATGCTCAGTATAAACCTGAATGTTCCGAGGCACTGAAAATATCTATCTTAAGGATTCAATACTGAGAAGATCGCGATTCCTCAGAAAAATAGATATTGCCCAAGACATTCAAATGCAGACAAAAGGAACTAAGACAAAGTGTTGTTAAGGTTATATCAACTCAGAGATTGTAACCAAAAGAGTCGTTGAGTTGTCTACCTTTAAACTGGAGACAAAAGTCAAAAAAAGAAGACAAAGACCTTTGTACCATAGTGATAATCGGCAATGACAGTCCTTTGAAAAAGATGTCAGAAGTACTAAGTTCCAGACTGCAAAAAGTGAAGACCGGCTACATGAAAGGTTATTGCCTAAAACGTGTTAGGGAGTATCAAACCCTAAATATAGCCGTTTCTCACACACCATAAGAGGAAACTCACGAAGTTATCTCTCCAATGGATAGTTTTTCAAGAGTGACCTTGGTGTATGCCTATAAATACTTGTGACCTTCTACATTGAAAGGTTACGGGAAATTTGTATGCAACTCAAGAGCTCAAACTTATTATTGCAAGTTGAAGCACTCGAAAAACCGAGAATTTCCCAAGTGCTTTAAATCGAAGAGAGCTCATTCCACTAAGCCTAGCTTGATAAGATATATCCAAAGCTTAGTCGAGATATCCTAGCCTTTGCATTGTTCTTTATTGTAAAGGATATCTCATCCTAGTTGGAAACCAACTAAGTAACCCCAAACCCTTTGTAAGGTAGTTTGAGTGTGATTGTTGGTGAGATTGGAGTTGTAAAGAGTAAGTAAACTACATTGAGGTAGTCAGAAAGCTCTAGAGGAGAAGTGAGTAATCTATCTTGGATAGACAGAAAGCTTGTGTGAGTTTTGAGTTAGTAAACTACAGAGGTAGTCAGAAAGCTCAAAATTAGAAAGGTTAGTAAACTACAAGAGGTAGTCAGAAAGCCTTAGGAAGTGATTAGTGAATTTCTCTGAAAAAGATCGGGAGAGTGGGCGTAGGAGCTTGAGTCTACGAACCACTATAATTTCTTTGTGTTCTTTGCTTTTCTGTTTTT
Source organism: Stenogyne calaminthoides (assembly GCA_037126765.1). Taxonomy (NCBI): domain Eukaryota; kingdom Viridiplantae; phylum Streptophyta; class Magnoliopsida; order Lamiales; family Lamiaceae; genus Stenogyne; species Stenogyne calaminthoides. The sequence continues at coordinate 31,227,686 of JBBCBC010000021.1, forward strand.
GCTTGATTTATCTGTTGCATTACTTTGTCTTGAAAGCATATTTTTCACCGATATTTCAGGTTGGAATCAATCCATCGAAAGTTGCATATAAATTGAATCACAACCTAATCACTATTCAATTGAAGGAAAGTTTTGAAAGAAAAGCTTAAAAGCAGTATAAACTAAGGGCCAACCATTCCGTACATCCGAGTAGCTAGAACGAGATAGTTACCAAAATGAACTTACTCTTACGAGGGTTGAAGAAGTTAGTTATCGATCCAAGCAACTCGGGATCTCTGAAAACTTCGGGACTTCGGTTGGGATTATCGAGGTATCCGAAAGCAATTTCGGGATCCTTTGTCTCAGATAGACTTTGACTCACAACGATTTGTGTTTCTCAGGACCAAATCATCAGGACAACCTGACCCAAGCTGACCTCAGTAAGAAAAGTTTTAAAAACACTGAACACGTGTATTCCCCCTCCATACACGTGTAAGACTTGTTTGCACCGGGACCAACAGTTTGTCTTTTAGCTCAATGCCTAAATTATCAAGTTTCTCAATTAGGCCTATCATCATTAGCACATGAGGTAAAATCTTTCCTTCTTTAGCTAACCGACATCTGAACATATGTCTCATCACTTCATAAATCTCAGAATGAGATTCAAAACCAAAGATATCCTCCAAATGCTTGAGCATGTAGAAGGGACCCATTTTATCACGTTTCCTATTTATATCGGGAGTCATGCCGAGCAACATCACACACTGAGCCTGGAAAGCATCCTCTTGATGCTTCTTCTGAGCTGCTACGTCAAACGTGGCTGCCTTAGGGAACCAGATTCAAGGGTAATCGGGATTGGCGTGTCCAACACATACTCAATCTTTTCTTGCCTTAGCACCAAATGCACGTTTCGGTGCCAGTCTAGAAAATTTAGCCTAACCAATTTGTTTGTTTTCAAAACACATCTCAATAACAGTTATACATTTCAACTAACCAAGAGAAATAAAATAAAACGGGAATTAAACACATAATTCGTACGATCAATATTCAGCAATCAAAATAAACATGACCTTTCTTTTGTGTTTATTTTGTCTCCATTATTTTCACATACTCAACGACCTCATAGGAAGAGTACGAATTTATATCAAATATAAATTGTAATGGACTAAGATCCACATTCTTATTATTACAATATCTGCTTTGTCTGATTACTGCAATAATAAAATTGATAGGTCTCCAAACCAATTGCAAAATTGCAACTCCTAGTTGATTGAACCCAGTTCAATTGGATGTCCCCTAACTTTCGTTTCCCTAATTTGGCTGGTGAAACAAAGTTAAGTTGGTTTACAACCATCAAGCGGTGACACTACGTGTCCCTATAAAAGTCTCATTGAATGTAGATCCGAGCAAAAGACTTTGGTCTTAAATACCCATTGGAACGAAATCCTCGATTTACTTTTAATTTTGATGGGAGACATCTTATCAAATTAATGAGAAAACCATATTTTAGTGAGGAGCGTTTTAAAGATGGGGTATTAATTGCTTAATCGAGATCCAACATATTAATCTACATCACATTTGAGCAATTATTGGGGCCGCCTACCCAAACATGATTTCATACGGACTAACACTTATATGGGCGCCGTCTACCCAAATAATTAATACGGTCCGACAATTATTGGGTGCCGCCTACCCAAATAGTTATAATGCGGACTATAAATGCGTTAACAATTTAGATAAATAAATAAATAAACAAGTTAACCAAGGGGGATTTTGATTATTATGAAAATTGTTAAACAAATTACAAAATCCAATTTTAACATGTTTAACCAATTTTAACCAATTATCGAAATAATTAATCCAATTAATCTGTCAAAAGTCCAACTTTCAACTTTATTTAAAATTAATCTTTATTAATTTTAAAAATAGTTTAATTTGTTTATTGTCTAGGGGCTCAGGTGCATTTTTTAAAATTTGCATGGGAGGGTCTGTCCCAAATAAAATTTGCAAAACAACCCTCCTCCATCACCGCCTAAATCTGACATCATCCAATCTGTAATTCGGGACATCCAATTTCACAAAATCCAAACCCAAATCAGAATTCAACATCAACAATTCGACAAGTTCAAAACAATATCAAAAAGCATCGAATAACAGGGGTAAAAGTTCGCAAAATCAGATCGGCAGCAAGCATCATAGAACGAACGGTCAAGACTGGCCGTAAAACCGCATGAAGCCCTAAATTAGAGATGAAGGTCACGAGCCATCCATAGAACGATGGGGTAGGTCGCCGCCGCCCGAAGCGCTACGGTGACCCACCAACACCGCCGTTCAAAATGCCCGGGGCATCGTGCCGACAAGCATCGAAAACTAGCTCGATTTGACATCGAATTCGACGGCACAAATGAAAAATCGATGTGAGCAAAAAATTGATTTGAATTTGAGTCAGAATCAATTGAATCGAATGTGAAGTAGGTGATCGAAACCAGACCGACGGAGCACTGCCAATCGATTAATGCGAGCGAGCATCGCTGCCGCATTCGATCGACCGACGCGAAGCAAGAAGAAGAGCGTCGCCAGACCACACAGCCGATGCGGTGACACGTGACCATCGCGAGGCAAGGTTGAGCCAACGCTTGTCGACGAGATCGCATCTCGGCTATGGCGGAATTGCCTCAGGCTCAGTCCGAAAACCCTAGGCCGAAAGCGAAAAAAAGACAACGAACCAGGGAGACAAAAGGGGCCGAATGACAACAAAACAAAAACACCCCAATTTGATTTTTAATGGTGCGGTCAAATACAATTTGGCGTGCCAAAATTTATAAAAAAAAATTATAAACAAATCAATCAAACACAGTTTAAGCAATTAAATCAAGAGCTTGAAGCTCTGATACCACTATTGGAATATGGAGGCACGTAAACACATAATACATGCGCAGCGGAAATAAACAGTTCACCAACAACGAACAATTAATTGCATAATTAAATACGAGTAAACGTAAATGTAATTCTTCTGAAGAATTGCATATGGATTCCTCAAATATGGTATCCACGTAATAGTCGTTTACTAATTTGCACTGATCTGCCAGTGTTGAATCCCCGAGATGAATTTGCTAGGAAAATTCTAACTTAGAAATTTTATGGAGAAAATATGAACTCAAGTATTATGAATTCCCAAGAGCTCATATATATAGGAGAGACCCAGCTTAAATCTTAAGCTAACCTTTATTAGGAAAAATCTAATAAAATAAATCTCTTAGATTTATTTCCCACATATAAAACCTCTACGGATTTAATTCCATGTATATAAAATCTCTACGGATTTGATTCCATATATATTAAATCCTATAATAATAATATTCCATGCATTATTATTATATTCTCCATAATTACTTCTAAATATAATTATTATTATATTCTCCATAAATTAAATATTAATATCCAATATAATATTTAATCAACCAACTATAATTAGTAAACAACTGTTACTTGTTGTGTGACACATAGGCCCTCATATATCGAGCGATTAGTCAAACTAACGGTCTTAATTAAACTCTTGACAATAAATCAGACATTCTCAATATATATGAGGTACGTTGCGAGGAAATGTGCAACTACCTGTAACTGAAACATGGGCTATTACGATTTCCTCCTTTCATTCGCGAATACTCGATTAAGTCTTGAACATGATGAAGTGTTTATTCAAATAACTTAATCATATTGTCTCTAATCACTAATTGATCATATATGTCACACTTAGCCACAAAGTCTAAGTTGACGTGCCTCGGCCGATGTCTTAGATCCAATTATGACGAGAAGATGAGTATTCTCTCTAAATCCACTTTGAGGAATGAATCATATTCTTGGCTCAACTATCACGCACATGAACTTCGTGATGAGCCCAATCCAAGCCATATCTACCCATGGAAGGGTGCGAGCGTAGGTCATGGTCAAAGTTCATCATCCCACATATATCGTGCGTATTGACCTCAAGTCAAAGGAGTATCGCATCGCTCCCACTAACAGAGACACCCGTAGACACATATTGTGGACTTACATCAAACAGTTTCTCGGATGGGTATACTAATACCCTCTAAAGTATTTTTGCATCCATCATGAGATACCTAGTATCTCGTAGTAAGTGAGATCTTACTACACTTTCTAAGAGTATGATGCAGATCGCACACCAATCTCTATTGTATCATCAATATCCCATTCTTGATGATCCTTGATCGGGGCTATTTGAGAATCATTCTTAAGTCATCTGAGTTCTCACAACCCGAATGACAACAATGACTCATGGGAACACTTGTATGAATAAATGCAAACAATCAAACATAATATTGAAACAAGTGTATTACATACATTAATATTAAGTGAACTATAATATTAAATCAAACTGAATATCATCGAGTATTATGTCCTTGCAATAGATTGTCTCTAGGACACTAACACTAAAAACTATCACTGGCCATGACGAATACTATTTTCCATGCGCCCTAAACGGTTGAAAATCGTCAGTGCTCAAGCCCAACCTTTCCGAATTTCTGAAGCAAAATCAGGATGCGACTGGTCCAAGTGTTTCCAAGCCCATGAGTCTGCAGGGTGATGCATGACATCGGAGTGGTCGTTAGAGCAACGTGCATGCCATGTCATATCCTTCGCAGTAGCATTAGACTGATACAATCATTGCAGATGAGGGATTATAGGAAAATAGAATGTCTCCTTAAAAGGACGGTTCTTTTTCAATCGTCCATTCACGTCAAGTCTAGCAAGTTTGAACCGTGGCCGACTGCAAAACATACAATTTTCAAGTTCGTCGTCTGCACCCCAATATAACATGCAGTTATGTGCATAATAATGAATCATCTCCACTGGAAGACCCATCTCACTCATCAGCTACTTGCTATTAGAAAATTTCTTGGGCACCAGGCACTATTCGTACAAAGAAAACGAATCGCATCAACCATTTGATTATAGCCCATTTCTGACAATCTGTTTTCAGTTTTAATGTTCAGCAACAGGGCATTGTATGACAACTATGAATGCGATTCGCAACCAGGAATTATATCCTAATTCGCTGCACGAAGCGTGTTATAAAAGTGTGTAGCATGCTCATTAGGAGATTCCTCATTAGGGGGCTCATAATTCACATTTAAGTCCATCATCATATCGTGGTACGAGCTAGATGCAAAAGGCTCGTCAATCAGCCCGTGTGAAGTCGGCGCAGACGGATGATCATTGTATTCATGACCCCATATTTCCTCACCGCGATTCAATTGCAGTAATTGGGCATGAACCCATTTCTATACAAATGTGCTCTCACCTCATCATGTTCATGATACATATTATTGTTCCGACATCTAAATTTGTTGTAGGGACACCTAATCTTTCCCTGAATCATCCCATTACTAGTGGCGAAATCTATAAAAGATTCGAGTCCACTGCAGAATTCGGGAGATATACTGCCATTAATCGATCTAGGACCATACATCCAACGTAAACGGATGGAATAATCCATATCAATTATCTGTTTCACATTTACGAATTAATTAGTATTTAAAATCCTAATTAATAATTAATATTTCCTAAAAATTTTGGCAGAGTTTCGTCTTATTTTATCGTATTTCCCAATTAATCAAGATCCTACGTGCATCCATTTCCGACTTAATCATTTAAAATCAATCAAGTCGGAATGCACATGTTCTACAACAAGCAATAACCAACATTTATCAACATCGATCCCTCCACTCCAACATCCAACGTAATTAATATATTAAATAATACTAAATAATTAAACGTTCAACTAACTAATACTATATATACACAAATAAGATAAATTAAACTAATACTAATTAAATAAAGCTAAATAATACTAATTATATACGTATTAGATAAAAGTTAAGCTAAAATAACTAATATATACAAATTAAACAAAATATACAAACTATCAACCAAAATTAAGCTAAATTGAATTAAACATTAAGCTAATACAACTAATATTAAATACATAAACAATTAATAATAAATACACAATATACTAATACTAAATAATTAAACAACTAATACATGCACAATATATACACTTCACATTAATCTAAAATACTAATATGAAAAATAATACTAAAACAATTAAATACTAATTATATTAAAACAATTAATGCTAAAAAATTAAACTAATATTAAATAATTAAACAAAACAACTAATTATACTAATATAATAACAATTAAAACAAAAAATATACCTGATTTCGGCTGCAATCTGTGCCTCCGGTTTCGACTTCGCTTAGAGGAAAGAGGAAAATGAGCTGAATTATAGTTTTATATAGAGGTGGGCGAGTGCCTTTATGAGGTAGTTTCCCTCGGTAAACGCGTCTCGTCTGCAGAGCACGCCCGTGTGTCAGCGAAACCGATTGGCGAGGGGGCACCGTCCTCGTGTCAGCCCACACGCTCCTTTTACCGAGGGGGAGCGGGCCCTCATCAAATTAATGACAGCTTTCCCGAGGGTGTCTGCCCTCGTTGAATGTGACGAGGGTGATACCCTCGTTAAAGCCCTCGTTCAGCTTATCCCTCGTTAAAACCCAGTTAAAGATACAAGAGGGTGTCAGCTTATCCATGTGTTAAAGATACAAGAGGTGGAATAATTCTGTAATACGAAAAAGTGGCACAGGGGAATTGAACTGCTTCTTCAGGTTTTGCTTTGCTCGTAAAAAGAAAAAAGATAAATAATTATTGAGACACACTTGAATGAGACCATCTCACGGCGAGACAGACTATAAATTGGGCATTGATGCTTTAACATTTTAGGAGGGAAGGGATAATTTGTACTAAATTATATCCCGTCGCGTATGAGTTTTTATCATAACTAATACATACAAAAAGTTGGGCCCAATTGCTAAAAAATACAATTATTATTTCAATATCACTAAAACATACAAAAATAGATATAAAATATTTTTCCTCAAGTATAATATTATCATTTTGAATAATTATAAGAATGATTTATTGTGTTTATTTTAATTTAATTTAAGAATATTTATGGCATTTCAATAGGAATCTCACATAATCTTTCTATTCAAACAAAAATGTTAATTTTTTAATATATAATAAAAAAGACCAATTTTACAATACAGATATATATCTTAGTTCAAATCATTCATATCAAAACTAATCAATCCAGGAAGCAAACGGGGTCATCAGTGTCTCTAGAGTTGACCACAAAATATTCTTAAGGACCTTCACTAATCATTCCATAAAATATGATTAGATTAGTCGAGATCTTTTGGTATCACAACGAATAAGATCCAGCTCGGCCCGTTTCGCATCTAGGTTTCAGTTTTTTTTTATTTAATTATAATTAATAATAAATAATTTTTACAATGTATCTATTGTTTTACAATTTTGTAAAAATCGCTTAAAATAATTTCAAAATTTGTCTAGTTGGCGCATAATTTTAGACGTATACTGGCATAAAAGAAGAAAAGAGTATACATAGAGTTAAAATATGACTTATTTTGGTAATGTCTTTAAAATATATAAATTTAATATTTTAATATAAAATTATGATTAATTTTATAATAAATTTAATTAAATATACATTATTTAAATATCATAAATATATTTTTACGAGGGTTAAAAAATGTCCAAATCATTTGTTTTTGTGTAGATAGATTGTTTTATATAGTCGATTTTATAACATGGAGTTGAATATAAATTATTTATGGTATCTAGTTAGTTATCAGTAATTTATGTTAAATTTGACATAGGAAGATCTAGTACTACTTTTATTTTAAACTCCAACACTATCAAAAAAGACGGTGATTTACGACGGTTTTAGCGACGGAATAAACCGTCGCTACATACTGTACCGACGGTTTCAGCGACGATTTTCTGACCGTCGGAGAAAAGAGGGTCGCTAAAATATAGCGACGATTTTTTCCAAGACCGTCGTTACTAACGTCGGCAGTAAATCCGTCTCTACTTATCGACGGTTATTAACCGTCGCAATATAGCGACGGTTTTCTCGACGGAAAAGTGGGCTTGGATCCCGGGCTGAAAAAGCGTCGCTAAAATCGTCGCTATATTGTCGACGGTTATGACATCATAACTCCGTCGCAAACAACGACGAAAATCCGTCGTTATTAGCGACGGTTTATATCGTCGACATTTGCGACGGTAATTCTCTGTCGGTCTTAGCGACGGTAATTGCCGTCTCTAAAACCGTTGCTAAATCGGGAGTTTCCGGAAACAAAAATGGCTCACGGTGGTTCGAACCGGGCCCAGGAGGGCGCCCGGGTGGGCACCGAGCCACCCGAGCACCGGACCATCTCAAACCTAACCACCAAGCCTCCCAATTAAATGAGGCATATATTCGCTCCCGTGGGGGACCGAACACGGGACCTTGGGCGCCCGAGCGGGGATCAATTCCGCTAGGACACTTGCTTTTTTGCATTTATTTCATGAATTTAATTGTATATGTCCAAAAATTCATTTTTTTTCTTTTTTTAAAAAAATTCTTTATTTCAATTATCTTATTTAATAATTCAATTATATTTTTAATATAATAATTTATATTTTTTATTTATAACTTATAATTAAATTAATTAAAATCAAATCAAATTTTTTTTAACTTATTTTTAATAAAATTAAATCTATATTAATTTACAATTTTTTTTTTTAAATTTTTTATTTCAATTATCTTATTTAATAATTCAATTACATTTTAATATAATAATTTATATTTTTTATTTATAACTTATAATTAAATTAATTAAATTAAAATCATATTTTTTTAAACTTATTTTTAAATAAATTAATTCTATATTAATTTACAATTAATTTTTTTTTAATTTTTTTATTTCAATTATCTTATTTAATAATTCAATTACATTTTAATATAATAATTTATATTTTTAATTTAAATTTTATAATTAAATTAAAATCTTATTTTTTAACTTATTTTTAATAAAATTATTCTATATTAATTTACAATTAATTTTTTTTTTCAATTATCTTAATTAATTAATGATTCAATTACATTTTAATATACTTTTTTAAATTTATATTGAATAATTACCAAAAAATAAATTATGTTTAGAACAAAATTATAAAATAACTAGTAATATCATAATAGAGTGTCGTCAACGTGAAATATTACAAATGAAATACAATATAATTATTATTCGTCATCCTCATCATTGCCCCCATCTGTATTATCATCCTCCTCCTCCTCCTCCTCATCCTCCTCCTCGTCCTCCACTTCCTCATCACCATCTTCATTCTCCTCTTCCTCACCATCTTCATTCCCTTCCCCGCCATTGTCAATCTCTATCAAATCTGGATTTGCAGCTGTTAAGTCTACGAAAAGATTGAAATCTCCTGTATGCTCTTCAGTTTGAGTGGCAACTGTTTCCGTTTGGAACGGAGCGTCGTCAACTACGGCAGTTGAATCCGGTTTAGGAACTTGCACTAGTGATCTTTAAGATATATTCCCCTCGTCCTGTAATAACATGCACAATTTTCTTTTTAGTCCGTCCCACAATAGCGTGCACATTTTCTAAAATGGCAAAACACTCAAAACTTGCACTCTCATAATATCATTATAATTAATTTAAATAATATCAATAAAGCAAGTTTTCTTAATTTCTGTGCCCGAATAGGGGTGCACGTTAGCCCGGGACGGAGGGAGTATTACAAATTTAATATTTTAATATAAAATTATAATTAATTTAATAATAAATTTAATTAAATATACAAATTTAAATCTTATGTAGATATCATTAATATATATCATTACTATAATTTTGTTTAGATATATATTGTTTGATTTAATCGATTTTAACATGGAGTTCAACATAATCAATTCTTTATAGTATCTAGTTAGTTATAAGTAATTTATGTTAAATTTGGCATAAGAAGATCTAGTACTAGTTGACATCATATAAATCATCCTTTTATTTTATACTCCAATATTTGACAGCGCGTAAAAAATTTTAAAAAAAAAAAAATGAAAAGTGGTTGTTTTAGGAAATAAATTATGATTTAATTAAGGTAAGAATATTACTTGCAAAGGAATTCTTAATTAAAACCCAACGGATATATAATATCTAGGTGGATATAAGTAATTATGAAAACTGAAGACTGAAAAAGATAATATATCACAAAATAGATATTAGTTTCCTTTTAAGAACTCCACGGAGAAAAAACCCTATATATATATGTGACCCCTGCGAACTCGATCATATAATAGAAATAGAAATACTCGTCTCTCTGTTGATTTCTTGGCAAGTATAGTCGAGTCTATATTAATTCATGGCTAATCAGATTATTAGGTTATTTGGAGTTGATATTCCCGTCTCTTCACAATCACAATCCATGCCGCTGCCTAAACACATTAGGCTCTTCGGAGTAGATATTCCCGTTCCGATTTCTACTTGTGATTATGTCGTCCCGGTTTATAATCCAGCGCCCCTGCGATCTTGCCCTGCAACCATCGACACTGGAGGAAAGAGAAAGCGAACTGAAAACAAAAAGACGACATCCGTAAAAAGGCGCGGAGCTGCAGGCGTAGACCAACCGGCCCCCACCATCCCTGTGGAGTTGCGGCAGAGGATGGAGGCTGATGAACCGGTTTTCTTGTATCAAAAGGAGCTCGAAACATCAGACGTCAAAAAAAATCAAAACAGGCTGTTTGTGACCAATAGAGAGGGGTTCGAAAAGTTTTTGGACCAAGGTGAGAATGCAATATTGAATGATACTACCCCACAAGGGTTGGTGGAGGTTGTTTGCGTTGACTCGAAAGGGGAGTCGTATAAATTGAGTCTCAAAATATGGCGAAGCATCAAGATGTTGGTCATAAAATCTGAGTGGTATAAACTGGTGGCACAAAACAATGCTGAGGCAGGAGATTGGGTTCAGATTTGGGGTTATAGACACATGGGAAATCTCCGTCTGGCTATCAATTTCAAAAAGGCCACGGTTAAATCGAATTCTGATATTCCAAGCTGTAGTAGCAGCAATGTAAACGACAACGAAAAGAAGGCCCGCAAAACCAATCCTGATGCAAGCACTAGTAGCAGCAACGACCACGAACAAATTCTCAGAGACTAGGATTTTAAACTCTCTTCATTTATTTCTTTTTCTTTTAATTTGTAAGATGATAATTTTAACTACATCGGTTTGCAAATTGCAATGAAACTACTCTTATTCTTCTTTTGCTTCCATGATTCCTTTTCCAGAATATATATGACTTCTATTAGTTCTTGTTTAATTTCTTTCGTTTAATCTTATAATTATATATATTAATCTCGTGGAATTTGAATGGAGCAATATTCTTGTAGTTTATTAGTTTCATTATCCATAACATATATTTATTTATTTTGGCATGGAGAGTAAATATATAGGTTAATGTTTCTCTTATCTGTTTTTATATCTTTTCTCTTAAGTGAAATTAGTACTTATATAGTTGGGTTTTCTATATTCATCGGATATGATAGTATGGTTTATCGTTAATTAATAATTATTACTATTATTTAAATTATTATTTTGTGGGTATATATGATGAATTACTCCGGTATGCCTTATGAACAATATATTTGTGTGGGTAAGAAAAAAATAAGAGATCGGCAAAAATTTTACTGTTTTGTGAATTGTATTGGCAAAAATAAGAGATCGGAAAAAAATAAGAGATCAACATAAGATCAGATAAACAACAAATCGAAACCAGAAGCTATGCGAAGAAGATAACAAAACGAAATTGAAATTGGGCAAACACAAGATTTACGTGGTTCGGCGTAATTGCCTACATCCACGGGATTACCGCACTTCTCCACTATCAATCACGCTAACAATTACATGTTTCTCCCACCAATTCCCCATAAATGAACCAGATTCTCACTCGTTCTCAAGAACCCTAATTTCTAGCTTTGATGATGAAAACCGTAACAATCAACAAAATGTAACTCACAAGATATGAAGTATGAATACTAACTAAACAAACCCCCAATTCAATTGAATGAATCGAATCATCTACAAACCGAATTATAACTCTAGAAATTCTGTTGCGCGTCCACACCCCTCAACATCCTTTCTGTTATAACGGCCAGGAACCGGATTTTGCTGTCAAACTGATCTTGATGCCCGGTTCAATGCTAACGACCGGTTCAAGGTGATTCGAACCCGGTTCTGAGTGTCTCAACATTTCAGACTTGAATTGTCCTATTTGACCATTCTTAACTTCACATTTGATCATTAAAATTATCCACCTCAAATAAAGTGCAAGAATGTGCCCGTCCTTTCGAATACTTTCTGATCTTCAGTCCACTTCACAAGGCCCGAGCTTGACCAGATCAGAACAATACTTAAACTTGCTTCCAGGTAGAGATATGGTGAGCATATCAACTGCATTATCCTCTGTACCAACCTTCTTGATTACAACAGTTCCATTCTCCACCACATCTCTGACAAAATGCAATTTCACACTGATATGTTTTGATCTTTCATGAAACACTTGATGCTTCACCATATGTATAGTGCTCTTATTGTCACACAAGATAGTAATGCTCTTCTGATTTATCCCAAACTCTTGAACTATCCCTCTCAACCATATAGCCTCCTTCACAGCTTTTGTAACAGCTATATACTCAACTTCTTTGGTTGATAAGGCCACTAATGATTGTAGTATTGATCAACCATGAACCTACTAACCACACTCATAGCATGAGCAAGATCTGGTCTACTGCACACCATTGCATTCTCTCAACATTATTCTTTGGTGACTGCTCTTTGGACAACTTGAACTATTGTCCAAGAGGAGTGTTAACAGACTTAGCTTGATACATGAAGAACTTCTTAAGAACTTTCTGAAGATATCCTTTCTCAGATAGAAACAATTTCCCTCTGGCTTTGTTTCTGACAATATCCACTCCTAAGACCCTTTTAGCATTTCCCAAATCCTTCATTTCAAATGTTGAGTTGATCTTTCCTTTTATAATTTGAATTCTAGTTTAACTCTTACTTGCTATGATCATGTCTGACACCGGAAAATATAGGAGAAATAGGAGGTACCACAAGGAACACTCAAAAGGGGGCTTCTCACTCTAAGGAATCCACCAAAGAGATTGAAGGGACACGTCACTCAATGGAATCCACCAAGAGTTAGAGCAGGATACAAGAAGATGAAATCTTCTAACAAGCTTAAGAGCTCAAATATGATTAATAATCTCAAATATATTCTGCTTCAATAACATTACATGAATGGCCTTTTATAGGCAATGCTTGGAACATCCCTCCAAGATGACTCAAAGTAATAAATGTGAAAGTAAATAATAATTGGCTTAAAAATAAAGATAAAGACTTAGGAAAGACAAATACTTAATTAAAAACATTGACCAAGGTTGTTGGAAAAAGAGAAACATAAAAAATATCAAAGGTTGGATGAACCGTTTTTTTGTTAAAAACTAGACTTCTAGGGCTTTCCAGTGATGTATGGTATGCCCCATAATACTATCCCAATGGGAGCCAAATAATTCGTGAAAGTACTTGAAATTTCTGTGTCATTCGCTACCACTGCGTGCAAACTTGTCCTCGAGTTTTCTCGCAATTATTAAAACAATCATCCCTGATTAAAAACCCACTGCACTTCCGCTGCAATATTTCAGGATCAAAGATACGACCTCGGACCTTTTGTCCTATTCTTCTCGATTGAAGATTTTACATATCCTAGCTAACATTTTGGTAAGAAAAAACTTTTGATAGTCAAATTCCACCTCAAGATGATAAGTTTCTCCAACAACAAAATCAATATGCATTGAACTTGAATGGAATAGACCATCGCATTCCTCTAAACCACCTCCATGTTGACTTGCATTAGTGTCAACAACAACCGTCGAAAACTCAAAATGATTTTCTAAGAATATCTCATCTTCTTCTCCTTCCGACTCGTCATAAATAGGTGTTGTCTCATAAGCTTCCTCTTCGTTAGATTCATCATAGATAGGCGTTCTCTCATAATAATCTCCATTTAATTCATCACTTGAATCATCATTTCTCTCTACATGAAATGGATAGGAATCCATCTCACCTTTTGTAAAACCAACCTCTGAACCATGACCCTAAACATCACGATCCAAAGAAAATAGTGATCAACACGTCGCTGGAGTTGTTGCACTTGTATCCTTAAGTCATCCAACTCGATATCAAAAAGGTCTCTTGATCGAGTTGCTGGATCATCAACATTTTGCCTATTTCTTCTACGACCAACCATTGAAAAACCAAAACTCTGATTACCACTTGACACCGGAAAATATAGGAGAAATAGGAGGTACCACAAGGAACACTCAAAAGCGGGCTTCTCACTCTAAGGAATCCACCAAAGAGATTAAAGGGACTCGTCACTCAATGGAATCAACCAAGAGTTAGAGCAGGATACAAGAAGATGAAATCTTCTAACAAGCTTAAAAGCTCAAATATGATTAATAATCTCAAATATATTCTGCTTCAATAACATTACATGAATGACCTTTTATAGGCAATGCTTGGAACATCCCTCTAAGATGAGTCAAAGTAAAAAATGTGAAATTAAATAATAATTGGCTTAAAAATAAAGATAAAGACTTAGGAAAGACAAATACTTAATTAAAAACATTGACCAAGGTTGTTGGATGAAGAGAATGTCGGAATTTAGAGGCACGTAAATACGTAATACATGCGCAGCGGAAATAAACAGTTCACCAACAACGAACAATTAATTGCATAATTAAATAAGAGTAAACGTAAACAGAATTCTTACACCAATTCGTACACGGATTCCTCAACTATGGTATCCACGTAACAGTCGTTTACTAATCTGCACATATCTGCCAGCGTTGAATCCCCGAGATGAATTTGCTAGGAAAATTCTAACTTAGAGATTTTATGGAGAAATATGAATTCACACATTGTGAATTCTCAAGAGCTCATATATATAGGAGAGACCCAACTTAAATCTTAAGCTAACCTTTATTAGGAAAATTCCTAATAAAATAAATCTCTTAGACTTATTTTTCACATATAAAATCTCTACGGATTTAATTCCATGTATGTCAAATCTCTACGGATTTGATTCCATGTATATCAAATCTCTACGGATTTGATTCCATATATATAAAATCCTATAACAATATTTCATATATTACTATTGGGAATTCTATTTAATTAAATCTAATTTAATTAAATAGTAATAATAATTAATTACAAATTAATCTATAATTAATTAATTCTCCATAAATTAAATATTAAATCTAATTTAACATTTAATCAATCAACTATAATTAGTAAACAACCATTACTAACGGTCTTAATTGAACCCTAGACAATAAATTAGACATTCTCAATATATGAGGTACGTTGTGAGGAAATGTGCAACTACTTGTAACTGAAACATGGGCTATTACGATTTCTTCCTTTCATTCGCGAATACTCGATTAAGTCTTGAACATGATGAAGCTTCTATTCAAATAACTTAATCAATTTATCTCTAATCACTAATTGATCATGTATGTCACACTTAGCCACAAAGTCTAAGTTGACGTGCATCAGCCGATGACTTAGATCCAATTATGACGAGAAAATGAGTATTCTCTCTAAATCCCCTTTGAGGAATGAATCCTATTCTTGGCTCAACTACCACGCACATGCACTTCGTGATGAACCCAATCCAAGCCATATCTACCCATGAAGGGTGCAAGCGTCGGTCATGGTCATAGTTCATCATCCCACACATGTCGTGCGTATTGACCTCAAGTCAAAGGAGTATCGCATTGCTCCCACTAACCGAGACACCCATAGACACATATAGTGGAACTACATCAAACGGTTTCTCGGATGGGTATACCAATACCCTCTAAGGTATTTGTTCATCCATCATGAGATACATGGTATCTCGTAGTAAGTGAGATCTTACTACACTCTATAAGAGTATGATGCAGATCGCACATCAATCTCCATTGCATCATCAATATCCCATTCTTGATGATCCTTGATCGGGGCTATTTGAGAATCATGCTTAAGTCATCTGAGTTCTCACAGCCTCAATGACAACAATGACTCATGGGAACACTTGTATGAATAAATGCAAACAATCAAACATAATATTCAAACAAGTGTATTGCCATATATTAATATTAAGTGAACTATAATATTAAATCAAACTGAATATCATCGCTTATTATGTCCTTACAATAGATTGTCTCTAGGACAGTAACACTAAAAATTTCCCACTTGGACTAGAGTCAATCACCTACATGTCTCACCCGTAGACCATCAAATGTCTAGTGTGTACATGAACACTCAGTGTTTTGGTAAAATGATCTTCCAAATTATATATTTGGGAATACATTTTAATTCCATTTCTTCTATCCTTATGATCTCTCGGATCAAATGATAAGTCTAGGTACATGCTTATTTCTGTTTGTTGATCTCAGTTCCTTTGCTTGCGCAATCGCACCAGCGTTGTCTCAGTACAACTTTGTTAGACAACTGGCACTCGGAACTAGCCCTAGTTCTCTTAAGAACTATAAAATCCAGACAGCCTCCTTGAGGCTTCTGATACAGCAATGTACTCAACTTTGGTTGTTGAATCTGTGGTCGTTTTGCTTGGAACTATTCCAATTGACGGCCTCATTATTGAGAGTGAAACGTAACCTGACTGTGATTTGTAATCATCACAGTCGGATTGGAAACTTGCGTCAGCATAACTAGTCACTACTAGTTCTGACTGTCCACCATAGACAAGAAAACATTCTTTAGTTTGTCTAAGATACTTCAGAATGGTCTTGACAACAATCCAGTGAGACTCACCCGGATTCTGTTGGCATCTACTAGTGATGTTGATAGCATGGGCCACGTTCGGCCTAACGTAAGTCATGGCGTACATGATTGACCCAATTGCATATGCATGTGGGACATCTTTCATGTGCTTGATATTAGCTTCAATAGAAGAACAATCCTTCTTTGATAGCTTTATCCCATGATTTGCCGATAGAGATCCTCTCTTAGATATCTCCATCGCAAAACGCTTCAACACCTTGTCTACATAGGTGGACTGTGACAGCCCCAACATCCTCTTGGATATATCCTTGTGGATCTTGATCCATAGGATGTAGAAGGTTTCACCAAGACCCTTCATCGTGAAGGTCTTCAACAACAAATCTTTAACAGACTGAATTAACGGGATATTATTTTCTCAAAATCAGCATGTCGTCGACATATACGATTATGAAGACAATATTATTCCTGTGGCATTTATGATAAACACGAGGAATCTCCGAATTTCTGATGAAGTTAAAAGGGCTTTGATAGCTTCATCCAATCGGATATTCCAACTCCTAGAAGCTTGCTTCAATCCATAAATGGATCTCTTTAACTTGCATACTAAATTAGAATTTAACTTAGATATGAACCTTCCGATTGAGTCATAAACACTTCCTTATCAATGTTTCAATTGAGGAAAGTTGTTTTGACATCCATCTACCAAATCTCATAATCATAGTGTGCTGTTATCGCAAGTAAAATTCGAATGGACTTAATCTTTGCAACTGGTGAGAAGGTCTCGTCACAGTCAGTGCTTTTGCATTGACTATAACCCTTCGTTACCAACCTTCCTTTGTAGTTTATACTTTGCCATTTGCATCAGTCATACGCTTGAAGACCCAATCGCAACATATGGTTCTAACCCCATTAGGCAACTTAACCAAGTCCTAAACTTGATTTGTGTACATCGAGTCCATCTCGGATTTCATGGCTTCATGCCACTTCCCTGAATCAATATCTGATATTGCTTCAGAATAAGTTAGGATCGTCCTTATCCGGTATGTCCACATTAACGAGTTCCTCCAAGAGGTAACCGTATCTAATGAGGCGAATTACAATTCCTAATTGACTTACGGAGCTGTGGTTGTGCAGGCTGTACATTCCGATCTTGAAAATTTTTTGGTGCATCGATTTCATCAATGTCCGGAGAGTCCTCAAGAGCTACACTTTCAGATGCCTCTTGGGCGGGAGTTTGAACTATGTTATTCTCATTCAGCCCACTTGGAGGTTCTTGCATAGGCAAGCCAACTCCAATTACGCTCCCACTGGCTGAAAGACGATCACCTAGTGAAAGACTCCCACCGTGAAAGTTGTTGAATGCTCCCACTGATTCCTTGTCATGTTGCTTTGACAAGATATCAGTCTCTTTGTTAATTTGTGGTTCTTGAATTTCTTCAAATTCTATCAGCTTACGACCTTGTTCCTTAAAGACATAGTATTCTTCAAGGAACTTGGTCTGCCTAGAAACAATCACTGATTATTTCTCAGGTAGATAGAAGCAATATCCTTTATTTTCCTTAGAATATCCCACAAAGTAACCTTTTTCACCTTTGGATTCCAACTTGTCGGTAAGCATCCTTTTTCACAATCACGGGGCAACCCCATGTTTGATATGTGTAAAAGTTGGCTTCTTACCACACATAGTCCATACGGTGTATGCTCAACCGGTTTAGATAGAATTTTTTTCAGAATGTAGATTGAGGTTTGTAATGCGTATCCCCATAAGAATGTCGGAAGAGAGGAAAAACTCATCATGGACCTCACCATGTCTAACAGGGTTCAGTTTCTCCTTTCGGACACACCGTTCATCTGAGGTGTTCCGGGAGGAGTCCATTGTGACTGGATTCCATGTAACTTCAAGTAATCAAAGAATTCATGGCTAAGATATTCACCTCCTCGATCTGATCAAAGAGTCTTGATAGTCTTACCAAGTTGCTTCTCTATTTCAGCTTTATACTCTTTGAATTTCTCAAGAGATTCGGATTTGTGTTTCATAAGATACACGTATCCGTATCTTGAGAAATCGTCGGTAAAATGTGATGAAGTAGCCGAAGTGACCCCTAGCTAGAGTGGGCAATGGTCCACAAACATTGTTGTAGATCAACTCTAGAACTTCTTTGGCATGCACCCCTTTCCCAGAAAAGAGTCTGTTGATCATCTTGCCCATGAGATAAGATTCACAATCTCCATAAGGCTCACAATCGAAGGAGGTTAAGTAGTCTAACATTCTTAACCTTGCAATTCTTTTCTTGTTTACATGATCAAGTTCTACAATTCCATAACTAAGTCGGGTTTTCATGGTTACTAAGTTTGAGTCTTTTATTTTATATATTAAGAACATTATATTCACAATGCAACAAGTATAAACTATTCACCATAGGGGCATTCCCATAAACCATTCAACGTGAAATAACCATTATTATCACTAAAATGGAAGGAATAACCCTCAATGTCTAACGTAGGAATGAAAATAATGTTGCGAGTAATAGGAAGAACTAAATGACAATCATTAAGTTCTAATCTAAAACCAAAGGGTAAGTCTAACACATAAGTCCCCACACGTTCAGTTAGCAACTCTTGCTCCGTTTCCACGTGTAGGACGACTTCACCCGCCCTAACTGTCCTATGACACATGAGCCTTTTCACATCAGTGAAAATGTGAGAGCCAAATCCGGTATCCAATACCAAGCAGTTAACGCTATTAGTGGACATGTTTATCTTAATAACAAATGTACATGTTCTAGTGCTAGAAGCACCTAGTGCATTCTTTTTAGCAACCAGAGCCTTATAGTCCTTCTTCCAATGCCCTCTTATACTTATAGTAGAGGCACACATCCTTGTTTACCCGCTCCTTCTTTTGAACACCATCTTAGATATAGTGAACTCAAAAGTCTTGAGCAGGTTGTGAAGTTCAGGCACTGTCGCATCCGTCTTATTCATATTGTAGTTCACAATGAAGCTAAAATATGAATGCGGGAGCAACTGGAGGATAGCATAGATGAAAACGTTGGTCTTTTAGCTCAATGCCTAAACTACCAAGTTTCTCAATTATGCCTATCATCATTAGCATATGAGATGAAATTTTCCCTTCTTTAGCTAACCGGCATCTGAACAGATATCTCATCACTTCATAAATCTCAGAATGAGATTCAGAATCAAAGAGATCCTTCAGATGCTAGAGCATCTAGAAGAGATCCATTTTCTCACGTTGCCCATGTATATCGCGAGTCATGCCAAGCAACATCACACACTGAGCCTGGGAAGCATCATATTGATTCTTCTTCTGAGCTGCTACGTCAAACGTGGCTGTCTCAGAGTACCAGCTTTAAGGGTAACCCGGATATAAGTGTCCAATACGTACTCAATCTTTTCTTGCCTTAGCACCAAACACATGTTTCGGTGCCAGTCCAGAAAATTTGGCCTAGCCAATTTTGTTTTTTCCAAAACATATCTCAATAACAGTTATACATTTCAACTGACCAAGAGAAATAAAATAAAATGTGAATTAAAACACATAATTCCTATGATAAATACTCAGCAATCAAAATAAACATGGCCTTTCTTTTGTGTTTATTTTGTCTCCATTATTTTCACATACTCAACGACCTCATCGGAAGAGTACGAATTTATATCAAATATAAATTGTAATGGACTAGGATCCACATTCCTACTATCATGATCCCTGCTTTGGTTGAATATCACAATAGCATAACTGGTAGGTCTCCAAACCAATTGCAAAATTAGCAATTCCTAGTTGATTAAACCCAGTTTAATCGAATGTCCCTTAACTTTCGTTTCCCTGCTTTGGCTGAATAAACAAAGTTAAGTTGGTTTACAACCATCAAGTGGCGACACTGCGTGTCCCTATAAAGTCCCGTTGAATGTAGATCCGAGCAAAAGACTTTGGTCTTAAATACCCATTGGAACGAAATCTCCAATTTACTTTTAATTTTGGTGGAAGACATCGTTTCAATTTAATGAAAAACCATATTTTAGTGAGGAACATTTTAAAAGGCGGGGAATTAATTGCTTAATCGAGATCCAACATGTTAATCTATATCACATTTGAGCAATTATTGGGCGCCGCCTACCCAAACATGATTTCACACGGACTAACACTTATATGGGCGCTGTCTACCCAAACATTAAATACGGTCCGACAGTTATTGGGTGCCGCCTACCCAAACAGATATAACGCGGACTGTAAAAGTGTTTAACGAATTAAATTATAAAGCAGTTAAATAGTGGGATTTAACAATTTCTTTTAAACCGAATTTGGAAAAATCAATTTTAATTTGATTTTAAATCATTAAAAAGGAAAATCCAATTTATTATTTTGGTCTAACCATAATTCAAATTTTAAATTAATACTTTATTAATTCCAAAATTCAATTTATTGTTTATTTTATTCATTAAGGGCTCATGTGCAATTTAAAAAATTACACAGAAGGGCCTGTCCTAAATCTAATTTCTGACATAGTCCTTCCCCTCATCATCGCCCGATTTCCAAAACCTTTCCGATCGGGACATCCAAACCAAACATTCAATAATCCGTCACAGTTTATCAGAATTATTCCAAAAAATTCCCAAAATTGTTCCAAATTATTAGGGTTTATTCAGATTCCAAATTTCAACAGTTCCAAACCCTGAAATTAATCGAGCAATACCTAGAGAGCACAATTAATCGAAACATCTCGCATAAAGCACCAACAAGCATCGAAATCAAAATGAGAAAAGTCATCAATCAATCAGGCGTGAGTCACCGCTTATCGCTTCATTTGGCTTGGTGACTTCGTCGTCAGGCGACTCAACTAGGTGGAGACGCTGCGGAACAGGCGCGCTCACTTCCCATCACGGATTGGTTCAAACCAGAACAGGGGACATTATCGAATCAACGGCACGCCGCCATGCCCGATTCGTCTCGATTTCGATGGTGCGCCGCCAAGAATCGAATCGAGATGGACACAAAGGGCTCGGGTCTCGGAAGGATTCAAGCAACATAGACTCAAATCGAGATGAATGGGTAAGCACCACCGCGATTCAAGATAATTTGAGGAAGCGTCGCCGAAAAAAGAGACGAATTGAGGAGGAATCACTCTCAAATCTGGGTGGTGGAGACGACGGGTGCGACGGGAGATGTGGGCTCGCGGCGATAATGCGAGTTCTGATCTTGAGGCCGCCGCTCAAGCATCATCACCACGCCCACAAGACCGGGGAAGACCAAAGTGGCAGAGAAGTTTTCCCGTAAAACCCTAACTCGTGGGTTGGGAAGATGGCGATGCGAATAATAAAAAAACAAAGGGGTGCGGTTCCTTTTGTCCAACAAAAGGCCGTGCCCCACTGTTTTCATAAAAAAAATTAACTTTATAAAACTAGTTTAATTCATACAATTAAAACAAAGAGCCTGAGCTCTGATACCACTGTGAAATTTAGAGGCACGTAAACACGTAATACATGCGCAGCGGAAATAAACAGTTCACCAACAACGAACAATTAATTGCATAATTAAATACGAGTAAACATAAACAAAATTCTTACAGCAATTCGTACACGAATTCCTCAACTATGGTATCCACGTAACAGTCGTTTACTAATCTGCACAGATCTGCCAGCGTTGAATCCCCGAGATGAATTTGCTAAGAAAATTCTAACTTAGAGATTTTATGGAGAAATATGAATTCACACATTATGAATTATCAATAGCTCATATATATAGGAGAGGCCCAACTTAAATCTTAAGCTAACCTTTATTAGGAAAAATCCTAATAAAATAAATCTCTTAGATTTATTTCCCACATATAAAATCTCTACGGATTTAATTCAATGTATGTCAAATCTCTACGGATTTGATTCCATGTATATCAAATCTCTACGGATTTCATTCCATATATATTAAATCCTATAATAATATTCCATATATTATTATTGAGAATTCTATTTAATTAAATCTAAATTAATTAAATAGTAATAATAATTAATTCCAAATTAATTCATTATTAATTAATTCTCCATAAAGTAAATATTAAATTCAATTTAACATTTAATCAACTAACTATAATTAGTAAACAACCATTACTTGTTGTGTGACCCATAAGCCCTCATATATCGAGCGATTAGTCAAACTAACGGTCTTAATTGAACCCTATACAATAAATCAGACATTCTCAATATATGAGGTACGTTGCGAGGAAATGTGCAACTACCTGTAACTGAAACATGGGCTATTATGATTTCCTCCTTTCATTCGCGAATACTCGATTAATTCTTGAACATGATGAAGTATCTATTAAAATAACTTAATCAATTTATCTCTAATCACTAATTGATCATGTATGTCACACTTAGCCACAAAGTCTAAGTTGACGTGCATCGGCCGATGACTTAGATCCAATAATGACTAGAAGATGAGTATTCTCTCTAAATCCACTTTGAGGAATGAATCCTATTCTTGGATCCACTACCACGCACATGCACTTCGTGATGAACCCAATCCAAGCCATATCTACCCATGGAAGGGTGCAAGCGTCGGTCATGGTCAAAGTTCATCATCCCACACATGTCGTGCGTATTGACCTCAAGTTAAAGGAGTATCACATCGCTCCCACTAACCGAGACACCCGTAGACACATATAGTGAAACTACATCAAACGGTTTCTCGGATGGGTATACCAATACCCTCTAAGGTATTTGTGCATCCATCATGAGATACCTAGTATCTCGTAGTAAGTGAGATCTTACTACACTCTCTAAGAGTATGATGCAGATCGCACACCAATCTCCATTGCATCATCAATATCCCTTTCTTGATGATCCTTGATCGGGGCTATTTGAGAATCATTCTTAAGTCATCTGAGCTCTAACAACCTCAATGACAGCAATAACTTATGGGAACACTTGTATGAATAAATGCAAACAATCAAACATAAAATTCAAACAAGTATATTGCCATACATTAATATTAAGTGAACTATAATATTAAATAAAACTGAATATCATTTAGTATTATGTTCTCATAATAGATTGTCTCTAGGACACTAACACTAACAGAGAACCATTAAAAATATCAAAGGTTGGATGAACCTATTGAATTCCCGAGAGTGCATGCATCCTGATAGGTCTTCAGTCAAATGGTCATAACTTCTTGTAGGAATATTATTTTTTTCCATCATTTTTTTTTGTTAAAAACTAGACTTCTAGGGCTTTCCAGTGATGTATGGCATGCCCCATAATACTATACCAATGGGAGCCAAATAATTCATGAAAGTACCTGAAATTTCCGTGTCAATGTCATCCACATACAGCAACAGGTAACTAACAACTTTCTGTCCATGCCTTTCTAAGTAGTCACAACTGTCATAAGAACACCTGATAAAACCAATAGATGTCATGAAACTGTCAAAGTTCATGTACCACTGTCTAGGGCTATGTTTAAGTCCATACAATGATTTCTTGAGTAAGCAAACCTTGCTCTCATTTCCTTTTGAAACAAATCCCTCAGGCTGCTCCATGTATATGGTTTCCACCAGATCACCATGCAGAAATGTTGTCTTTACATCAATCTGTAGCTCCAAGTCTTCTTGAACAACTATTGCTAACAACAATCTGATGGAGCAATGAGTCACAGCCGGAGAGAAGACTTCATTGAAGTCTACCCTTTCTCTCTGTGTGATTCCTCTAGCTACCAGCCTAGCTTTGAACCTGACTTGACAGTAACACCAACCTCAATTTTCCTTTTGAAGATCCATTTACTGTTCATCAGTTTCTGATTCTTTGGCATTTCAACAAGTTCCCATGTGCAATTCTTTTCAAGAGACTGAAGTTCTTCTTCCATAGCTACAACCCATCTCTCACTATCAGTATTAGATATAACTTCTCTGTAGTCCCTTGGTTCCTGATATTCCACTTCTTCTGTTGCATTCAGTGCATAGTAAACAAGATCAGCATGACCACACCTGACTGTTGCTCTGGTGGTCCTTTTTCTCTATCTCTTGTTAAACTATAATCCCTTAAGTTCTCCACTTGTTCTGATCCAACATCATCAGTTTCACCATCTATCTCCTGATTTTCTTCATTTCTAACAGTAGTACTTGATTCTGGCATCTCCACCTCAACTGATGTAGCATCATCAGTAATGTTTCCATCTGTATCTTGAGGACTTCCCTGATGTCTTTATCCCATCTGATGTTCATTGAAGATCACATATCTACTGATCATGCATTTCTGATTTCCAGGCTCCAAACACTAGAGCCTGTAGCCCTTTACACCCTTTGGATACCCAACAAAAATACACTTCAAAGCTCTTGGTTCTAACTTATCTTGTCTAATGTGAACATATGCAGAATAACCAAATATCTTGAGTGTAGAGTAATCAGATAGCCTCTCATACCAGACTTCATCTGGTGTTTTCAAATCTATAGCAGTGGAAGGAGATTATTTTATCAAGTAACTTGTTGTATTAACAGCTTCACCCCAGAAAGACTTAGAAAGCTTAGCATCTGATAGCGTGCATCTGACCCTTTCAAGAATGGTTATATTCATTCTTTCATCAAGGCCATTCTACTGAGGGTTAGCAGGTACAGTTCTATGTCTAGTTATACCTCTTTCTCTACAGAAAGATTTAAACTCATCTGGCATATACTTAAGGCCATTATCAGTTCTCAGGCGTTTCAACTTCTTTCCTAGCTTATTCTTCTTCTCTATAAGCAATTCTCTAAATCTATCAAGGGCATCACTCTTCTGTTTCGTGATAAACACCCAGACTTTTCTTGAAAATCATCAATGACAGATAATACGGAATATTCTAGAGAACACTAGAAATATTCCGGATAGAGATAGGAGCATATCAGTTTGATTTATTGTAGATAATTGTGTAGGTTGTTGTGCACATATATTTGTAGCTATTCGTGTAAATCTCAAAGTTTGTTGTACTCTCATATTATATATAGTGGAACCAATCTCTCCATCTATTCACGGTGGAAATTAATTCTCTTCACATGGTATCACCAGATAACATCGAAAAATCCTATAACCTCTTTCTTCCATTCTACAACTTTAAATCACTTTGTGATCAACTTGCCGCCATCGGTCATCCGGTTTTCGACGTTGATAAGGGCCATTGATTTCTCAGGGGTCTCGGCCCTGAGTTTCGATCTTTTGTGGATGTTTGCATGACATTGACGCATCATCTCTCCTTCAACGATCTCGTCCAACAGGCTCGAACCTATGAGTTGAATGATAAAGCCATGAATGCTCCCGTCAATCCTACACCTCAAGCCACTTTCTACGCAAACTGAGGGTTGTTGGCTACTGGTCGTTGTTCGTCGGGTCAGGGCAGACGTTGTGGTGGCAATGGTGGTCGTGAGTATCAGCCACATGGCAATGGAGGAAATGGTTATCGAAATCATGGAGGCTTTCCAGGTTCTTCTCATGCAGGTGGATGGGGAAATGGCCAATCGGGAAAGTGAACATTTACTCCGAAGTGTCAGATTTGTCATGGACCTCACTATGCGAACAATTGCCCATCCCGCTATGAACGAAGTACTCCACAGGCTACTAACCTTGCTCAAGCATTTGACGCTCAGTGCACTATAAACCCCTCCATTCAGTCTGAATGGTGTGTTGATACTGGAGCCTCCGCTCACATGACGTCATCCGTCTCCACTCTTGACATCTTCGAACCTTACACTGGTAAAGGCATTGTCATTGTCGGTAATGATGTGCTCTCCCTATTACTCATTTAGGTTCCCCTATTGTTAATGATAAATTGCCTCTACTTGATGTTCTTGTTGTCCCGCATATTACAAAAAATCTCCTCTCCATTAGTAAACTGACGATGGATTTACCTGTTGATGTTTTATTTTCTAATAAATTTTTTGTGGTTCAGACAAGGGAGACCAAGGAGGTTCTGGCAAGGGGCAGATGTAAAGACGGTCTATATGTTTTGGAATATGGAACTCCGACTTTGATTGCTGCTTTATCTTCTACTTTTTTAAAGTCTTCGTTTGAATTATGACACTCTCATTTAGGACATGTTTCTATTTTAGTTATTAAACTTTTGAATAATTTAGGTCACTTGGTTGTCACATCTGTTTTGCCAAAACTTACAGTTTGCTCTTCTTTTCAATTAGCTAAAAGTAGACGTTTGTCTTTTCCTCTAAATGAAAAACGTGCCTCCAGTGTGTTGAGTTTAATTCATTGTGATTTATGGGGACCTGCTCCCGTTGTCTCATCAGATGGTTATCGATATTGTGTTATGTTTGTTGATGATTTTTCCCGGTTCTCTTGGTTATATCCTATGCATGCAGAATCTGAATTTTTTTATGTTCTTAAGCGTTTTCATGCTCTCGTTTGTAATCAGTTTAACACTAACATTAAGATTTTTCAAAGTGATGATGGAACTAAATTTACTAATAATCAAGTTCGTGAGTTTTTTGCCTTGCATGGAATCCTGCATCAATATTGTTGTTCATACACCCCTCAACAAAATGGTCGTGCTGAACGTAAACATAGGCATATAACTGAAACTGGTCTATCTTTTCTCTTTCATGCTCGTGCTCCTACGATTTTTTGGTATGATAATTTTGGTACTGTTGTTTACATAATTAATCGCTTGCCATCCTATTTGTTAGAAAATAAATCCCCGTTCGAAGTTCTATTTGGCTGCATCCCTAATTAGGCTAATTTTAAAGTTTTTGGTTGTCATGTCTATCCGTATTTACGCGATTATGCGCCTCAAAAATTGGCTCCTCGTAGTTAACCTTGCATTTTCTTAGGATATAGTAGTTTGCATAAGGGTTTTCGATGTTACGATCCTATCGCTTCCCGCTTCTATGTAACTCATCACGTCCAATTTGATGAGTCCGTTTTCCCGTTTGCTGAAAATAATCTTGAATGTTCCAATACTAACACATTAATTTTTTCTGAATTTTTTGAACCACAGGCAAAGTAAAAACCTTCTCCTGTGAACTCCAGCGCATCAAATTCAAAAGCTTCTCAACTCTCATGTAGCTTGCCACCAAACAAAAATGACACAATAACTAATCCATGTGCTCTTTTTCCTCACGTGCATGGCGCACCTAACCCCACTCCGCAACCAATTGAGCCAAATGTCTCCATGTAGCCCGAAATTCCACAACCTCATGACCTACATGTCCCGATGCAGCCATAAATTCCCATGCAACAAAATGCCCTCATGCAGCCCGTAGTTCCCGAACCTCACGAACCACAACCTCCTGTGGAACCTCTTCCAGCCCCTGTTCCAATTGTCGACACAGAAAATATACACCCCATGTAGACCTGTTCCAAATAAGGAATTGTAAAACTGAGGTATTTTGTCGATATTGCATCTACTGTCTTACTAACCTCTCTTTCTGCCTCTCAGGAACCAAGGGATTCAAGTCAGCTCTCAAATTGCCTCACTAGCTTACTGCGATGAGAGAAGAGACGAATGCACTTCATTCAAATGGCACTTGGGATTCAGCCCCTCGCCCTCCAAATGAAAATGTGGTTGGCTCTAAATAGGTCTTTCGCACAAAATTCAAGTCCGATGGCTCAATTGAATGTTACAAAGCTCGCTTAGTGGCACAAGATTTCACTCAAGTTCCTGGATTCAATTTCTCGCATACATTTGGCCCTGTTGTTCTTGCTGCCACTGTCCGTGTTGTTGGGGTTATACTGGAAAATATGCCTTTTTACTTTGTATAACCAAACAAAATTTCTTATTTATTTACTGAAATAAATTATTTATCACTATTGCATTAAATATGAATTAATGTTATATATATTTACTACATACATGTTCAATAAATAGTATGTGTTACATTGTAGTTAATTTGGTGATACCAGATCACGGAAGATCAAATTAACACTTCCTCATAACTAAGTACAAATTCACAACATAGATGGAAATGAACAATCCATCGTGAAAGGTTGAAGTGTAAGGCTCAGATTGACTTGTCTTGACCAAGAGATTACACTAGTGCATTATGATGAGCTGAATAGGACCTACAGGAGGATAAATTCTTCAGTACTGAATATAGAAGAATTAGACCTCAGTGGTTCGTTATTTCTTAATCTCCGTTCCTTAAATAGGATCGTGTGAAATTAATAACTATTGCTTTGCCTTATGATGGGAAGATAATCAACGTGATTTGATACCTTATATCTTGGGCAATATTATTAGTTGCACGACGATTGCTAAGATTTAATACGGAGAATCCTGTGCAAGTGCGTCTTGCTTGATTTGTCCCCTTTGTGGGCTCAGAAGATTTTTCATAACAAATCTTGCAAGTGGAAATTTATTTCCGGTATGGATAATAATGTTGAGTTGTCTTTACTCCAAGGACAAAGATATTAATTAATATAAAGCTTGTTCAGTGGCTTAATTAATTAGTGGACTAGATAATCTTAAACACGCGAAATAATAATTGGGAGCCATATTATTGAAGCATCGTAATATGAATTAAGATGGATATTTCAATATAAATTTTATAGTGGAGTAAATTAATATTAATGGGCTTGAATAATATTTTGGCTTAATATTAAAGTTTCATAGCCCATTGGAGGTCCAATCTTAATTTTTGTAAAGGCACCTCAAATAGCCCAAATTAAAGTCCAATTAATGAAAAGGAGAAGAAAATATTATTGCCTAATTTTTCCTAGATATTTTCGAAAATTGTAGGAAAAAAAAAGAGGAAAGATTTTCTTTATTTTCTTGAAAAGATTTTATGGAAAAAGATAAGTATTCTTAGAATACAAGATTATCCCATAAATTCAAGAAATCAAATCTTGATTCTTGTTTCCTTATATTTTTCGAAAATCTTGTAATAAAGGAAAGTGGGATTTTTGTGGAAAATTTAATTATGGAGAAAAGAATATATGAGATATATTGAAGATTTCTTGGAAATCAGGAAAAAGATTTTCTCCTTATTTTTCAAGAGAAAAAAATTGGCCACCCCTTGTTATAAATAGGGGATGAATTTTTCATCCCCAAGGCAATTCCATGTGTTGGAAAAATTAGAAATGCACAAAGGTGGTGGAGAATATTTTTAGTTATCTCTTTTATTAAAATCGTTCATGAGAATCCTTACACCGGATTACGTTCGTGGACGTGGGACATATTGGAGAAGGCACTTTGAGTTGATCCATCGTCTCAACGGTTGTCTCTACAAGAGATATGTAATTTCGTAACTCCTATATTCCGCATGCTTAGGATTTACGTGAATTACGTGTACTCATATTGTTATTTCTTGTTTAATTATTATGTTGAATTGATTTAGGATTAATTCATATTAGTAATTAATTGAATAATTTAAATATGTATTTAAATACACCTCGAATAGATCCGAGCACCCCGTATTTCCCAACCCGTGTGATCTTAGCTATAGTCGTTCAATGTCATTGGCCATTGCATCAACTTGATGTCAAAAATGCTTTTCTCTATGGCGTTCTTGATAAGCCTGTTCTTATGGATCAACCTCTGGGCTTCATCGATCCTTGATTTTCCCATCATGTGTGCCTCCTCAAAAAGGCTCTCTATGGTCTTCGTCAAGCCCCTTGAGCCTGGTTTGATCGATTCAGTACATTTCTCACTGGTTTGGGTTTTCTCCGTAGCAGGGCGGACACTTCTCTTTTCTTCTTACATCGTTCTGATTGCACTATCTTCTTACTTCTGTACGTTGATGATATTATTGTTACTGGTAGTAACTCATCTGTTTTGCAGAAATTCATTGCTCGTGTGCATATGGAGTTTGCTGTGAAGGACTTGGGCAACTTAAGTTACTTTCTCGGTCCTTAGATCACTCATTTTGAAAACGGTCTCTTCTTGGGACAGGCGGAATACGCTCATGACATATTAACTCGAGCCTCTCTGCTCGACTCAAAACCGGTTTCCACTCCCCTACCTGTTGGTGAATCGCTTGTTAGCACCGGGGAACCTTTCACGGATCCTACACTTTATCACTCTCTTGTGGGTGCTCTTCAGTACCTCATGATTACTCGTCCAGACTTATCCTATGTTGTCAACCACGTCAGCTAGTTTTCAAAGTCCCACTATTGATCATTTTATATGGCTGTCAAGCGGATTCTTCGCTATGTCAAGGGCACCATCCATTTTTGTCTCACATTTTCTCCTTCACCAGATTACTCTATACTTGGATATTCTGATGCGGATTGGGCCCGTTGTGTGGAAACAAGACGCTCCACTTACGGCTATTCCATCTTCTTAGGAGTCAACCTCGTTTCCTGGAGTGCTAAGAAATAGACAACTGTAGCTCGTTCGAGTTGTGAGTCCGAATATCGTGCACTAGCAAACATGGCTCAAGAAATGATATGGCTCACTCACCTGCTTCGTGAGCTTCGTGCGCTACCCCCGACGCGACCTTTGCTCCTTTGTGACAACAAAAGTGCACTTTTTCTGAGCCAAAATCCCGTTGCTCATAAACGTGCCAAGCATATCGACATAAATTTTCATTTCATACGAGAGCTTGTCACCAGTCAGAAGCTTTATACTCACTTCGTGCCTTCCAATCTTCAGGTCGCGGACATATTCACAAAGAGCCTTGGTTGACCCTTGTTCGAGTTCCTGCGTTCCAAGCTGCGTGTTGATGAAAATCCCACACTAAGCTTGAGGGGCGGTAATACAGAATATTCTAGAGAGCACTAGAAATATTCTGGATAGAGATAAGAGCATATCAATTTGATTTATTGTAGATAAGTGTGTAGGTTCTTGTGCACATATATTTGTAACAATCTGTGTAAATCTCAAAGTTTGTTGTACTCTCATATTATATTTAGTGGAACCGGACTCTCCATCTATTCACGGTGGAAATTAATTCTCTTCAAAACAGTCATAAAATATCTTCCCCCACAATGAGACTCAACCCTTGATGGACCCCAAATATCAGAATGCACATAATCAAAATTTTTATAGGTTGAGTGTGTACCTCTTGAGAATGGCTGCTCTCTAGATTTTCCAAGAATGCATTGCTCAAAGAATTGCAGCTTTGATATGTTATTCCCTGAGAACACCCCTTTCTTTGACAGAACATGTAACCCCTTTTCACCAATGTGAGCAAGCCTCTTGTGCCATAAAGTTGTATCAGGTGAGTTAATAGTGGCATCAGCTCTACCAGTGACAGTTTTTCCAATCAAAACATACAATCTATTAGATTTCTCTCCCTTCATGACAATTCTGCTGCCTTTAGTGATGTGAATTGAACCCTTTTTTGTGTTGAAATCATAACCTAATGCATTCTGAGATCCCAGAGAAATTAGATTCCTCTTCAGCCCAGGGACATATCTAACATCTGAAAGAATCCTTTTCTTTCCATCATGCATCTTGATTTTCACAGATCCTATCCCTTTTACCCTACAACCTTCATCATTTCCAAGAAGTACTAATCCTCCATCTTGTAACTTCATATCTTCAAATCAATGTTCCATAGGACACATGTGGAATGAGCAGCCAGAGCCAAGAACCCACTCTTCATGCATTTTATTATCACTCATAGTCATGGCTTCAGCACTTTCATAACCCTCTTCAGCTACAACAACTTCAGCATCTTTTGGAGTTTCTGGAGCCTTATTTTCCTTCTTGTCTGGGCAATTCATCTTCAAATGCCTAGGTTTGTGACAAGAGAAACACTTTCTCTTTTCAACAAAGTCACTCTTCTGATCAGAAGAGGCACTTTTCCATCCTTTTTCTTCTGACTCTTCTTCTTCTTCCCACCACTGAATTTCACATTCAAGCCTTCTCCATCCTTTGAAGATTTCTTGACATCTTTCAACTAGAGAAATTTAGTTTTGATAGCAATTTGAACTGCATCAAAGCTCAATTGTTCTTGTCTTCCAAACAACAGAGTATCCTTGAAACTATCAAAGGATTTTGGCAGAGAATTTAACAACATCAATGCCTTATCATCATCTTCCAGATTGACTTCCAAACTTTCAAGATCATCCATGACCCTGTTAGACTCATCAAGTTGTTCACTGAGATTCTTCTCTTCAACCATCTTGAATGCAAGAAGTTTCTGCTTCATATACAATTTGGTAGATACTGATTTTGCCTGATACAACTCCTCTAGTTTCTTCCACAATTCTACAGCAGTTTTCGCCTTCGCAACCTCCCTCAGAGGTTTATCTCCAAGGCATAGGATGATGACACTATGAGCCTTATCCAGAATTTCGTTCTTCTTGATCTAATTTTCAGCAGCATTTGTTGAAGATGATCGGGCCAATGATCTGCGGGCTTCAATGCATTTGCCAAACCGTCCCGAGTCAAGAGTGCCTTCATCTTGACTTACCAAAGCCTAAAATCATTCTTACCCGTAAACTTCTCAACATCTAACTTCATCAATGCCATTTACCCTCTATTTGTTTCCCACAGACGGCACCACTTGATAATCCTATTGCTCGATTCACAAGATTAGATAAACAACAAATCGAAACTAGAAGCTATGCAAAGAAGATAACAAAACGAAATTGAAATTGGGCAATCACAAGATTTACGTGGTTCAGCGTAATTGCCTACATCCACGGGATCAGCGCGCTTCTCCACTATCAATCACACAATCAATTATAAGTTTCACTCACCATTTCCCCATAAACGAACCAGATTCTCACTCGCTCTCAATAACCCTAATTTCTAGCTTTGATGATGAAAGCCGTAACAATCAACAAAATACAACTCAAAAGATATGAAGTATGAATACTAACTAAACAAACCCCCAACTCAATTGAATGAATCGAATCATCTAGAAACCAAATTATAACTCTGGAAATCCTGTTTCACGTCCACACCCCTCAACCTCCTTTCTGTTATAACGGCCAGGAATCGAGCTTTACTATCAAACTGATCTTGATGCTCGGTTCAGTGCTAACGGCCGGTTCAGGGTGATTCGAACCCGGTTCTGAGTGTATCTCAACATTTCAGACTTGAATTGACCTATTTGACCATTCCTCACTTCACATTTGATCATTACAAATTTCATTTTCCATAACATATATATTTATTTATTTTGGCATGGATAGTAAATTGGTTACCCTATGTTTCTCCTATCTAGCTATTATTATCTTTTGTCATTTAATATTTATATTCTTCTCAATTTCCTCTCTTAATTGGAATTAGTAATTAGTTGGGTTTTCTTTATTCATCGGATATGATCGTATGGTTTATTGTTAATTATTTATCACTACTAACCCCATCCCAACTCTTTTTTCATACTTGTAATTGTTTTCGTGCTCGTATGGTTTGCCGGGTTTCGTGTGTGGTCGTCACGCGCCACTGTGGTGCTGGCGTGTGGCTTTCACGCGCCACTGTGGTTCAATGTCCACGGTCACTGCTGAGCCCGGTTCGTTAGTCCGACCCACCGGTTCGGTCTGCCTTGGACCCGGTTTGACCGAGTCTTGATTGGTTAATGATAATGTTTTAAAAATTGCAATTAGGTCCTAAAGAATTTTGAATTCTTCATAGAAGATCCAAAATTTTCTAAAACTTTGCGATTAGGTCCCAAAAACCTGAAAACTTCAAAAATTCATATCCCACTCATTTCTTGACCAAAATTAATTTTAACATAAAACAATTCAATAACAAGAAATCAACACAATTCATATCGTACAATTCGCAATATGCAGTAAAAAATTTCGGAAATTTTAAAATAAAAAAAGATTTATTTCTCACAAATGGACTGGCCAAAAATTTGAAACTTTGCAGATATAATCTACACTATATCACGCATCTACAGTAAAAAAATTCAGCCCCAAATTCATCCATTTTATAAATTCAAATTTTTTGATAAAATTGTACAAAACAAGGAAGTATACGTTAGGGTATTTTGAAAAAATCATGGGGAGTGTATTTATCATACGAGTGGTGTATTAATTCAGATGGTGTATTTACTAAAAATTATTGGTTTGAGTAACATGGGCCTTAGAAAAATAAGTAAGCAAGTATCATTTTTTTTGGGGGAGGGAATGATATTGGTGGGAAATGGGTCTTAATGACCAAATATAATAAAGATAATATATATATATACAATTTTTATATGGAGACCACGAGTGGTCACCTTTTGGAGCCCAATTGATGATTTGACTTTTCACCTAAGCTTATTACCTAATTAAATAATTTAAATTAATTTAAAGTCCAATTAATGAAAAGGAGAAGAAAATA
The DNA here is from genome assembly GCA_037126765.1 of Stenogyne calaminthoides. Lineage (NCBI taxonomy): Eukaryota > Viridiplantae > Streptophyta > Magnoliopsida > Lamiales > Lamiaceae > Stenogyne > Stenogyne calaminthoides. Next base: position 31,262,679 of record JBBCBC010000021.1, read on the forward strand.
TTATTGCCTAATTTTTCCTAGATATTTTCGAAAATTGTAGGAAAAAAAAGAGGAAAGATTTTCTTGATTTTCTTGAAAAGATTTTATGGAAAAAGATAACTATTCTTAGAATACAAGATTATCCCATAAATTCAAGAAATCAAATCTTGATTCTTGTTTCCTTGTATTTTTCGGAAATCTTGTAATAATGGGAAGTGGGATTTTTGTGGAAAATTTAATTATGGAAAAAATAATATATGAGATATATTCAAGATTTCTTGGAGATTAAGAAAAAGATTTTCTCCTCATTTTTCTAGAGAAAAAAATTGGCCACCCCTTGTTATAAATAGGAGATGAATTTTTCATCCCCAAGGCAATTTCATGTGTTGGAAAAATTAGAAATCCACAAAGGTGGTGGCGAATATTTTTAGTTATCTCTTTTATTAAAATCGTTCATGAGAATCCTTCCACCGGATTACGTTCGTGGACGTGGGACATATTTGAGAAGGCACGTTGAGTTGATCCATCGTCTCAAGGGGTTGTCTCTACAAGAGATATGTAATTTCGTAAATCCTATATTCCGCATGTTGGGGAATGAGTTGCACAGATCTATTCGGGATGAATATTTAAATACAAATTTAATTCATTAATTATTACTAGCATGAATTAATCCTATATTAATTCAAATAATAATTGAAACAGCAAATCATGCATATAAAAAAGCCACGTAAAACCTACGCATGCGGAATCTACGGGTTTACGTGAACGTACCTCTCGGGATGGCAGTGGCTTTGGTCGGACGGACTAACCAAAAGGACTTCCCAAGTATTCCCTTAGCCCTTGCTCAACTATCCGGTGGAAGGACACTCGTCGAACAATTAACAAAAGGAAAAAATAAACTTTGTTGCACCACTTATGTGGATTTGCTAATATTTCCAGCACATGGAATTGTTCTTGGGAATGAACTAATCATCCCCTATTTATAGATAGGAGGTGGTCGAAATTTTGGGTCCAAAATCAATGTGGGAAAAGACTTTTCTTGGTCACCAAGAAATCTTGAATATATCTCCTATATTCCTTTTCTCATAATTATGATATTCCACAAAAATTCCACCTTCCCTTGTTATGGGGTAATTTTTGAAAATTTGGTTCAAGATTACAAGATTTGGATCTTCTTGAATTTATGAGATATTCTTGTATTTCAAGAAATACATATCTTCCATAATATCTTTTTAAGAAAATCAAGAAAATCTTTCTTGCCCATAATATTCAAAAATTTCGAAATATTCATATAGATAATCAAGTGGGAGATTTCTTGAATTTAATGAGATAATCTTGTATTCCAAGAATACATATCTTCATTCCATAACAAAATTCAAAGAAAATCTTTCTCCCTCTTTTATCCATAAATTTCGAAAAATAGAGGAAATATTAAGCAACAATATTTATTTTATTTTAATCACCTTTTCCAGTTAATGGACTATTTGTTGGGCTACTCAGGGGGCCTTTAGGAGAATTAAGATTGGACCTTCTAATGGATCTTGAATATCTAATATTGAGCCACAATATAATTCAAGCCCATAAATATTAATTAATCCCACTACATAATTAATATCAGACTATCCATCTTAACCCATATTACGATCAATATGGCTCCGGTTATTATTTCGTGTTTAAGATTATCTAGCCCATTAATTAATTCAAGTCATTGAAATAGCTTTCCGTTAATTAATATCTTTTGTCCTTGGTCGAGGAACGGTTCAACATTATTATCCATATCTAGGAAACTAATTCCACTTGCAAGATTTGGTATGATAAAACTTATGAACCTCCCAAAGGGGCAAATCAAGCAAGCGTTCTTGCACACGATTCTTCAGATTAAATCTTAGCAATCACATGTGACCAATAATATTGCCCAAGATAAAAAGTATTGAATCTCTCTGATTCGCTACCCATGATAAGTCAAAGCAATAGTTACCAATCCCACGTGATCCTATTTAAGGGACGAAGGTTAAGAAACAACGAACCACTGAGGTCTAATTCTTCCTTGTTCAGTTATGAAGAATTTATCCTTCTGTAGGTCCTATTTAGCGCATCAGTCATGCACTAGTGTAATCTCTTGGTCAAGACAAACCAATCTGAGCCTTACACCTCAACCTTTCGCGATGGTTGTTCATTTCCATCTAGGGTGAATGGCGTACTTTTTTAGTTACAAGGGATCGTTAATTTAATCTTTCGTGATACGGTATCACTAAATTAACTCTGATGTAACACGTCTGAATTATTGAACAGTTATGCAGTAAATATATATAACATTCAATCATATTTAAAGCATCAGTGATAAACAATTTATTTCATTAAATAAGTCTGAAAATTCAGTTTCGATTATATAAAGTAAAAAGCATACTTTTCAGTATAATCCCAACAATCTCCCACTTATACTCAAAGTCTGCTTTTAAGTATACTACAACACGTCTCGAGTAGTCCGTGACATCTAATGTGACCTACACGAACCTAATAATTTCTCCCTCTTATACTCAAAGCAGATTGGCAACGGTCTTGATACCCATTCCACTCACATGTCTCTCGAATGTATTTCGGAGGGGACGCTTTGTGAATGGATGCGCTAAAGTCGTCCTCGCACGCTATCTTTGCCACATCTATATCTCCTCTCTTAACGATTTCTCGTATAAGATGTCTTTCCTTTAATGTGTTTGTTTGACTCGTGGACTCTTGGTTCTCTTGAATTTGCAACTGCCCCTAGCAGATATTGCTAGACAAATTCAGAACACCATCCAAGTCCACTAAGAAGATCTAGAGCCCAATCGGTTCTTTCACTGCTTCACACTCATCCATATGATGGCTACACTTCCCAAATGGAAACACACTAACTGAGGCAGATAATTTCTGGAATCTAAATCTGATTGGAAATCCGAGTCCGTGTAGCCGATGGGGATTGGAGTATCTGACTCATAAATCAACATTCTATCTCGAGTTCTTTTCAAACACTTCAGAATGTTTTTAACTGTAGTCCAATGCGCTTTCCCTGGGTTACTTTGATATCTTGCTACCATGCCTGCAAAGCGGATATATCGGTCTCATCTGTGACAATGCATACATAAGGTTTCCGGCGGTAGAAGCACAAGGAATACCTTTTCATGTCATCTATCTCCTTTTTTCGTCTTAGGGAACATTTTCTTGGATAGATGGATTATAAGTCTGAAAAGTACGAATCCTTTCTTGGAATCTTGCATGCTGAATTGTTTAAAAAAAAACAGCGTCTATGTATGAAACTTGCGATAACCCGATCATCCTTTTCTGGCGATCTCGAGTTATCTTGATCCCAAGGATATGTCGGCTTTCCCTAAGTATTTCATATCAAAACTGTTTTGAAACCATGCCCTTACGATGCGATCACACCTTCACATCGTTCCCAATGATCACAATGTCATCTACGATATAGTACTAAGAATACCAATGCAGTTAAAACGCTTTTTTATACTAATAACTTTCAAACTTGTTTTGATCAAACCCATAAGACTTTATTACATGATCAAAACTTTGGTTCCAAGCTCTGGATGCTGTTTGAGTCCGTAAATGGACTTCTTGAGCTTACAAACAAGATGTTCTTGGCTTTGTTTCAATGAAACTTTGGGGTTGTTGCATATAGATCTCTTCATCAAGACTTAGTTAAGGAAAGATGTCTTGACATCCATTTGCAGATTTCAAAGTCGAAATCAAAGAATCGATAAGAGAATACGGATGGACTTAAGCATGGCTACTGGCGAAAAAAGTTTCCTCATAATCGATCCTTCTTTACGAGTATAACCTTTTCGCCACTAGTCTTGCTTTAAAAGGTTTCAACCTTCCCGTCCGGTCCCTCTTTTCCTCTTATATACCCACTTGCATCCAATGGGTTTGACCCCATTAAGTGGTTCGACTAGCTCCCCACACTCTATTATGATACATAGAACCCATTTCGCTTTCATTCTTGTTTGCCAAGAATGCGCATCCTTATCTTGGAGTGCCTCGTCATATGTCCATGGGTGCGATTAGTCTTGTCCGGGAATCAAGTTCGAGGACTCTCCTATTCCCATGAATCTCTCGGTCTGTCTAACAACCCTCCCACTACGACAGAGGCTCGGTTGTGAAAAACGTATCGTTTGGTACATCATCTAGTATAGTTGCAATCGAGGTTTGCTCTCTAAGCTCATTTAAGGTAATCTCACTACGGGTTTTCTTTGGTTCATATAGTCTTCTTCCAAAATCTAAAGTGGGTGCTTATTACCACCTTTTTGATCTTGAACTATAGAACATACACCCTTTTTGTTCCCTCGGGGTATCCTACAAAACGACCTTAATTCTCGATCGAGGATCCAACTTTTGGCTTCCTTCCTTGTCCAACATGTAGGTAGGACACCCCAAAAAGTTCTCATGTGTCTCATACTAGGCTTGCTTTCGATCCACAATTCTTTGGCGGTTTGGGAACCGATTTGGATAGCACCAAGTTCGTAATGTAAGTCTTTTTGTTTTCCAAGGTATGACCCCAAACGACTCTGGAAGATCCGTATAACTCATTATTGATCTAACCATTTCCAAAAGAATTATGTTGTTTTCGCTCGCAAACCCCATTTTGTTGAGGGTTACGGGTGCGTGTGGTGGGATACAATCCCTTCATCGGATAAGTAGTTCAAAAACTCATATTTGAGGTATTCGCCTCCACGATCGGATCGTAGAGACTTGATACGTTTTTTCCATATGATTCTCGCTTGATCCTTAAATTCTTTAGAATTTCTCAAAGGTCTCAGATTCATGCTTCATAAGGAAAATGTACCTTGAGTAATCATCAATAAAATTACTCATAACCTCCTCTTGCTTTGGTTGACATTGAACTCACACATCTATGTGAACGATCTCTAACCTTTGCTTTAGCCCCATTCCTCTTGGCTCCAAATGCCATCTTGGTCATATCACCCTCCAAACATGATTCGCAGGTTGGAATCGGTTCAACTTGGAGAAGCCCTAGTGAACCGTCTCTTACCAACCTTTGGATCCTCTTTGGATTTATATGACCCAATTTTTAGATGCCAAAGAAGTGTCTCGTTCACGCGTCGATGAACGATTTTTTTTTTTTCACCGAAGCTTGATTCATGTGTTATAGGATACATTTAAGTGAGTGGTGTACCCGCGATTAATTGTATAGAGATTTTCCATCAATGTCCTGTGAACGAGATACACTCATCATTTTTAAAAATGATGTCATTCTTATTAGAAGAAACTTAGTGTCCTTTAATCGAATTTTAGAAACTGAAAGTGAATTCTTTCTAAAACTGGGAACATAAAGATAATCTCAAAAAAAACTTTATCTTCAAAAGATAGGTGCACTTCTCCCACTGCTTTAACTACCACTCATGTAGCATTGCAATGTCTTCTACTCGCGTAGTATTGCAATAATCGTTACTATCGTAGCATTGCAATATCTGCTACTTACGTAGCATTGCAATGTATTTTACTTTCGTAACGTTGCCCAGTGTGATGAGGATCTCACTCCCACTAAGTTGCCGGATCATTTAGAACCCGTGAAGCCAATCATGATTAGTGGATCTCGTATCAACCACCCACGAATGAGAAGTATACGCCGCTAAACAAGTTTCAACAACTATTGCGTGAGAATTACCTTTCTTTCCGTCCCTTTTTGGGGTTGGAACAGGCAAAACCTCCATTGTCCTCTCTCACCGCAGCTTAAGCACTTCCTCTTTGGATTTTCCTTGACACAACAAGCATTCCTCATCTTACCATTGCCCTTGGCAACAGTTGAGTTTTATTGCTTATGGCCTTTGGTCCTCTTCTTTATCTTGCCCACCTTTGCCCTAGAAGATGAAGACAGACCACTTGCCGTCAAAAATTGAGTTTGGTGCCTTATCAACATTTCTGCCGGGACCAAAAGCTTGCAACAAATTAGCTAGCGAGGCAAAAATGCTCAAAAACTTTTTGGGCAGAGAGTGAAGTACCAAATTCATCTGAGTCTCCAGATCATAATCTGCACTCAGAGTCTCAAGTTTGTTCAGATGGGCCATCTATTTTGAGGACGTAATCCCTTACGGGTTTGCCCTCCACCTTTTTCAGCGACGACATCTCTCGCAAGGTGATCTGACGAGTCCCACATGTTTTGACTCTTCAGTTGGCTCATCTGATTTTGGTGTGTCAAAAATCCACTTGTGCTTTTGTGCAGTAAAGACAATTAAAATTTTTCGTTTCCAATGTAGTTTCCATACATATTGTATTGACTTTAAGTATAATAACAGTGGATTAAAAGGTAACGACATGCTGAACTGAAATAAACAACTATATGCAATAGCACAAGTATATCACAAGATTCGATCACATGCATCATATTTAAAATCTCAAAAAAAATATGAACAATGCATCAGCCAACATCTCAAAACAGTTTAAATAAGCCACGTTGGGTGGGTCATTATTTAAACACATTCAAGCAGGTTACAAACAAGAACAATTACAAACCTTTAATATCCAGATTAATAGTTGGCTCCCACTTGACCAATATAAAATTGACAAGGACTCCGGAGAAGTATATGCATATCAATTTTATACCTAAGTAATAACCATGATTAAATACAGGATTATTATTTCGCTTTGATCGAGCCTCGTAAGGAGGGTCATAAATCTTGTCTAGTAATAACCCACAATCATCCGTTTGGAATTCATTCATGTGAAACCTATCTTTTGACCTTCCCGTTGGGGGAATTTCTCCAAAAGAATTCACAAATAAATAAATCATGGAGGTCAAAATTAATTCAATTTTATTATCCGAAATAAAATTGTCAATTAATTATTTAAACAGACTTAGTAATTTTGAAGTTGAGATTTTTTCATTTGGCAACCCTCATGCAAACACATTTAAACAAATTAAATAAAGCATAAGATAATAAAATTAAATCAAGCAAAAGCAGAAAAAATAAACATATTGGGCACAAATTATCCAATTGTCATGGTTTGATTTTTCTTGGCTTGATCTTTGAAAAACATGTCTCGAATTTCTCCCACTCGTTCGTCTCGAAAAAATACTTAAATCTCGAACCGCCACGCCAAGTTTTTCGCGGTAGGATGATGCGCCAAGATCCGCCGGCCACTTAACTGAGGCACCCTAAGCGATCTCGGCACCTCGCCCGGCGGGCCATGCCCTCGGTGCCTCGCACGCGCCTTTTGTATCGGGTCCGGACCCGATTCTCGCGACGGCCGCGAGCATCGCGCCCTATTCGCCCCTCTCCGCCTCGCCCGCGTCCTCGGCACTGGAACCGCGCCCGCCCGTGCGTCGACCTGATCCTTGTCGCCTTATTTCGGCGGCCTTCGCCCTCGCCCACATGCGTGCCGGTAGCGCCCAGGCCGCCTTCACGTCACAGTTACAGATTTCATCCTTTAATTCTTCATCTCTTTCGTTCCGATCCGATTAAAATTTATTTACAAAAATAAATAAACCTGAGATCTGAACTAGTCTATTACATTGATCAAATCAAACAAATCCTAGTCTACTCGTGGATTTTCTCACGAGGCAAAATAAATTGAGCGAATCGAATTAAAAACCACGGTTTATATGCATGCAAAAATAAAACATTAAAATCCATGACAATTGGATACGCAAAAAGCAGATCTAACGGTTCTACTATCCAATTTTAAATTTAATGTCCTCGAATTAAATTACAATTTAAAAAAAATTCAAAGCGGTGCGATTGGCTACCAGTTGGTGGGGAATGAGTTGCACAGATCTATTCGGGGTGAATATTTAAATACAAATTTATTTCATTAATTATTACCAGCATGAATTAATTGAAACAACAAATCATGCATATAAAAAAGTCACGTAAAACCTACGCATGAGGAATCTACGGGTTTACGTGAACGTACCTCTCGGGATGGCAGTGGCTTTGGTCGGACGGACTAACCAAAAGGACTTCCCAAGTATTCCCTTAGCCCTTGCTCAACTATCCGGTGGAAGGACACTCGTCGAACAATTAATAAAAGGAAAAAATAAACTTTGTTGCACAACTTATGTGGATTTGCTAATATTTCCAGCACATGGAATTGTTCTTGGGAATGAACTAATCATCCCCTATTTATAGATAGGAGGTGGTCGAAATTTTGGGTCCAAAATCAATGTGGGAAAAGACTTTTCTTGGTCACCAAGAAATCTTGAATATATCTCCTATATTCTTTTTCTCATAATTATGATATTCCACAAAAATTCCACCTTCCCTTGTTATGGGGTAATTTTTGAAAATTTGGTTCAAGATTACAAGATTTGGATCTTCTTGAATTTATGAGATATTCTTGTATTTTAAGAAATACATATCTTCCATAATATCTTTTCAAGAAAATCAAGAAAATCTTTCTTGCCCATAATATTCAAAAATTTTGAAATATTCATATAGATAATCACGTGGGAGATTTCTTGAATTTAATGAGATAATCTTGTATTCCAAGAATACATATCTTTATTCCATAACAAAATTCAAAGAAAATCTTTCTCCCTCTTTTATCCATAAATTTCGAAAAAATAGAGGAAATATTAAGCAACAATATTTATTTTATTTTAATCACCTTTTCCAGTTAATGAACTATTTGTTGGGCTACTCAGGGGACCTTTAGGAGAATTAAGATTGGACCTTCTAATGGATCTTGAATATCTTATATTGAGCCACAATATAATTCAAGCCCATAAATATTAATTAATCCCACTACATAATTAATATTGCACTATCCATCTTAACTCATATTACAGTCAATATGACTCCCGGTCATTATTTCCCGTGTTTAAGATTATCTAGCCCATTAATATTCAAGCCACTGAAATAGCTTTCCGTTAATTAATATCTTTTGTCCTTGGTCGAGGAACTGTTCAACATTATTATCCATACCAGAAACTAATTCCACTTGCAAGATTTGGTATGATAAAACTTATGAACCTCCCAAGGGGGCAAATCAAGCAAGCGTACTTGCACACGATTCTTCGTATTAAATCTTAGCAATCACATGTGACCAATAATATTGCCCAAGATAAAAAGTATTGAATCTCTCTGATTCGCTACCCATGATAAGTCAAAGCAATAGTTACCAATCCCACGTGATCCTATTTAAGGGACGAAGGTTAAGAAACAACGAACCACTGAGATCTAATTCTTCCTTGTTCAGTTCTGAAGAATTTATCCTCCTGTAGGTCCTATTCAGCGCATCAGTCATGCACTAGTGTAATCTCTTGGTCAAGACAAACCAATCTGAGCCTTACACCTCAACCTTTCGCGATGGTTGTTCATTTCCATCTAGGTCGTGAATGGCGTACTTTTAGTTACAAGGGACTGTTAATTTAATCTTATGTGATCTGGTATCACTAAATTAACTACAGTGTAACACGTACGAATTATTGAACAGTTATGCAGTAAATATATATAACATTCAATCATATTTAAAGCATCAGTGATAAACAATTTATTTCAGTAAATAAGTCTGAAAATTCAGTTTCGATTATACAAAGTAAAAAGCATACTTTTCAGTATAATCCCAACACCACATGCTTAGGATTTACGTGAATTACGTGTACTCATATTGTTATTTCTTGTTTAATTATTATGTTGAATTGATTTAGAATTAATTAATATTAGTAATTAATTGAATAATTTAAATATATATTTAAATACACCTCGAATAGATCCGGGCACCCCGTATTTCCCAACACGTGTGATCTTAGCTATAGTCGTTCAATGTCATTGGCTATTGCATCAACTTGATGTCAAAAATGCTTTTCTCTATGGCGTTCTTGATAAGCCTGTTCTTATGGATCAACCTCCGGGCTTCATCGATCCTTGATTTTCCCATCATGTGTGCCTCCTCAAAAAGGCTCTCTATGGTCTTCGTCAAGCCCCTTGAGTCTGGTTTGATCGATTCAGTACATTTCTCACTGGTTTGGGTTTTGTCTGTAGCAGGGCGGACACTTCTCTCTTCTTCTTACATTGTTCTGATTGCACTATCTTCTTACTTCTGTACGTTGATGATATTATTGTTACAGGAAGTAACTCCTCCGTTTTGTAGAAATTCATTGCTCGTGTGCATATGGAGTTTGCTATGAAGGACTTGGGCAACTTAAGTTACTTTCTCGGTCTTTAGATCACTCATTTTGAAAACGGTCTCTTCTTGGGACAGGCGGAATACGCTCATGACATATTGACTCGAGCCTCTCTGCTCGACTCAAAACTGGTTTCCACTCCCCTATCTGCTAGTGAATCCCTTGTTAGCACCGGGGAACCTTTCACGGATCCTACACTTTATCACTCTCTTGTGTGTGCTCTTCAGTACCTCATGATTACTTGTCCGGACTTATCCTATGTTGTTAACCACGTCAGCTAGTTTTTCAAAGTCCCACTATTGATCACTTTATATGGCTGTCAAGCGGATTCTTCGCTATGTCAAGGGCACCATCCATTTTGGTCTCACATTTTCTCCTTCACCGGATTACTCTATACTTGGATATTCTGATGCAGATTGGGCCCGTTGTGTGGAAACACGATGCTCCACTTACGGCTATTCCATCTTCTTAGGAGGCAACCTCATTTCCTGGAGTGCTAAGAAATAGACAAATGTAGCTCGTTCGAGTTGTGAGTCCGAATATCATGCACTAGCCAACATGGCTCAAGAAATGATATGGCTCACTCACCTGCTTCGTTAGCTTCGTGCACTACCCCCGACGCGACCTTTGCTCCTTTGTGACAACAAAAGTGCACTTTTTCTGAGCCAAAATCCCGTTGCTCATAAACGTGCCAAGCATATCGACATAAATTTTCATTTCATACGAGAGCTTGTCACCAATAAGAAGCTTGTTACTCGCTTCATGCCTTCTGATCTTCAGGTCGCGGACATATTCACAAAGAGCCTTGCTTGACCCTTGTTCGAGTTCCTGCATTCCAAGCTGCGTGTTGATGAAAATCCCACACTCCGCTTGAGGGGGGGTAATACAGAATATTCTAGAGAACACTAGATATATTCTGGATAGAGATAAGAGCATATCAATTTAATTTATTGTAGATAAGTGTGTAGGTTCTTGTGCACATATATTTGTAACTATCCGTGTAAATCTCAAAGTTTGTTGTACTCTCATATTATATTTAGTGGAACCGAACTCTCCATCTATTCATGGTGGAAATTAATTCTCTTCAAAACAATCATAAAATATCTTCCCCCACAATGAGACTCAACCCTTGATGGACCCCAAATATCAGAATGCACATAATCAATTTTTTTATAGGTTGAGTGTGTACCTCTTGAGTATGGTTGCTTTCTAGATTTTCCAAGAATGAATTGCTCAAAGAATTGCAGCTTTGATATGTTATTCCCTGAGAACATCCCTTTCTTTGACAGAACATGTAACCCCTTTTCACCAATGTGAGCAAGCCTCTTGTGCTATAAAGTTGTATCAGGTGAGTTAATAGTGGCATCAGCTGTACCAGTGACAGTTTTTCCAATCAAAACATACAATCTATTAGATTTCTCTCCCTTCATGACAATTCTGCTGCCTACAACCTTCATCATTTCCAAGAAGTACTAATCCTCCATCTTATAACTTCAGATCTTCAAATCAGTGTTCCATAGTACACATGTGGAATGAACAGCCAGAGCCAAGAACCCACTCTTCATGCATTTTATTATCACTCATAGTCATGGCTTCAGCACTTTCATAACCCTCTTCAGCTACAACAGCTTCAGCATCTTTTGGAGTTCCTGGAGCCTTCTTTTCCTTCTTGTCTGGGCAATTCTTCTTCAAATGCCTAGGTTTGTGACAAGAGAAACACTTTCTCTTTTCAACAAAGTCACTCTTCTGATCAGAAGAGGCACTTTTCCATCCTTTTCTTCTGACTCTTCTTCTTGTTCCCACCACTGAATTTCACATTCAAGCCTTCTCCATCCTTTGAAGATTTCTTGACATCTTTCAACTAGAGAAATTTAGTTTTGATAGCAATTTGAACTGCATCAAAGCTCAGTTGTTCTTGTCTTCCAAACAACAGAGTATCCTTGAAACTATCAAAGGATTTTGGCAGAGAATTTAACAACATCAATGCCTTATCATCATCTTCCAGTTTGACATCCAAACTTTCAAGATCATCCATGACCCTGTTAGACTCATCAAGTTGTTCACTGAGATTCTTCTCTTCAACCATTTTGAATGCAAGAAGTTTCTACTTCATATACAATTTGTTAGATACTGATTTTGCCTGATACAACTCCTCTAGTTTCTTCCACAATTCTACAGCAGTTTTCGCCTTCGCAACCTCCCTCAGGGTTTATCTCCAATGCATAGGATGATGACACTATGAGCCTTCTCCAGAATTTCGTTCTTCTTGATCTAATTTTCAGCAGCATATGTTGAAGATGATGAGGGCCATTGATCTGCGGGCTTCAATGCATTTGCCAAACCGTGCCGAGTCAAGAGTGCCTTCATCTTGACTTACCAAAGCCCAAAATCATTCTTACCCGTAAACTTCTCAACATCTAACTTCATCAATGCCATTTACCCTCTATTTGTTTCCCACAGACGGCGCCACTTGATAATCTTATTGCTCGATTCACATGATTAGATAAACAACAAATCGAAACTATAAGCTATGCAAAGAAGATAACAAAACGAAATTGAAATTGGGTAATCACAAGATTTACGTGGTTCAGCGTAATTGCCTACATCCACAGGATCAACGCGCTTCTCCACTATCAATCACACAATCAATTACAAGTTTCACTCACCATTTCCCCAGAAACGAACCAGATTCTCACTCGCTCTCAAGAACCCTAATTTCTAGCTTTGATGATGAAAGCCGTAACAATCAACAAAATACAACTCACAAGATATGAAGTATGAATAATAACTAAACAAACCCCCCACTCAATTGAATGAATCGAATCATCTAGAAACCGAATTATAACTCTGGAAATCCTGTTTCGCGTCCACACCCCTCAACCTCCTTTCTATTATAACGGCCAGGAATCGAGCTTTACTGTCAAACTGATCTTGATGCTCGGTTCAATGCTAACGGCCGGTTCAGGGTGACTCGAACCCGGTTCTGAGTGTATCTCAACATTTCAGACTTGAATTGACCTATTTGACCATTCTTCACTTCACATTTGATCATTACAAATTTCATTTTCCATAACATATATATTTATTTATTTTGGCATGGATAGTAAATTGGTTACCCTATGTTTCTCCTATCTAGCAATTATTATCTTTTGTCATTTAATATTTATATTCTTCTGAATTTCCTCTCTTAATTGGAATTAGTAATTAGTTGGGTTTTCTTTATTCATCAGATATGATCGTATGGTTTATTGTTAATTATTTATCACTACTCACCCCATCCCAACTCTTTTTTCATACTTGTAATTGTTTTCGTGCTCGTATGGTTTGCCGGGTTTCGTGCGTGGTCGTCACGCGCCACTGTGGTGCTGGCGTGTGGCTTTCACGCGCCACTGTGGTTCAATGTCCACGGTCACTGCTGAGCCCGGTTCGTTAGTCCGACCCACGGGTTCGGTCTGCCTTGGACCCGGTTTACCGAGTCTTGATTGGTTAATGATAATGTTTTAAAAATTGCAATTAGGTCCTAAAGAATTTTGAATTCTTCATAGAAGATCCAAAATTTTCTAAAACTTGCGATTAGGTCCCAAAAACCTGAAAACTTCAAAAATTCATATCCCATTCATTTCTTGACAAAATTAATTTCAACATAAAACAATTCAATAACAAGAAATCAACACAATTCATATCGTACAATTCGCAATATGCAGTCAAAAATTTCTGAAATTTTCAAATAAAAATATATTTTTTTCTCACAAATGACTGGCCAAAAATCTGAAATTTTGCAGATATAATCTACACTATATCACGCATCTACAGTAAAAAATTCAGCCCCAAATTCATCCATTTTATAAATTCAAAATTTTTGATAAAATTGTAGAAAACAAGGAAGTATACGTTAGGGTATTTTGAAAAAATCATGGGGAGTGTATTTATCATACGAGTGGTGTATTAATCCAGATGGTGTATTTATTAAAAATTATAGGTTCGAGTAACATGGGCCTTAGAAAAATAAGTAAGCACGTATCATTTTTTTCGGGGGATGGAATGATATTGGTGGGAAATGGGTCTTAATGACCAAATATAATAAAGATAATATATATATATATATATAATATATATATATATATAGTTTTGATATGGAGATCACGAGAGGTCACCTTATGGAGCCCAATTGATGATTTGGCTTTTCACCTCAACTTATTATCTAATTAAATAATTTAAATTAATTTTAAAAAAAATCCTACACCCTAAAACCTAAATCATGAACCCTAAACCATGACCCATTCGGGCTGGGTGAACAATGAACCACTCGGGCAGAGTGAACCATGAACCACTCGGGTCGGGTTTGGATCCGTAATTTAATTTAAATTATTTAATTAGTGCAAAGTGATATTTTTTTTCAAAATTTAATTTAAATTATTTAAATGAGTAAATTAAATTACGGAGAACCCGTCCCGAATGGTTCATGGTTCACTCTGCCCGAGTGGTTAATGGTTCACCCGGCCCGAATGGGTCATGGTTTAGGGTTCATGATTTAGATTTTAGGTTGTAGGATTTTTTTTTCAAAATTAATTTAAATTATTTAATTAGATAATAAGCTGAGGTGGAAAGCCAAATCATCAATTGGGCTCCATAAGGTGACCACTCGTGGTCTCCATATCAAAATTGTATATATATATATATATATATATATATATATAGTTTTGATATGGAGTCTAATGCTGACGTGTCTTGTCATCTCATTAATACATCTAATTAAATAATCTTGTCATATAATTAATTAGAATAAGATTAAGATTAGAATTTCACGTCCCATTATTTTAGCAAGACTGATTCTCTTCTCTCTCCACCTTTATCTCAATCTCACGACTTTGTCCCACGAATAATTTTCTGCGGATAAAACTTTCTCACCTTCGTCTCTTTCATCAAATAACTTTGATTTTAACATAGAAAATCTCAAGACTATCTTTTCATATAATTTTCAGCAGAGAACAAAGACTATTGAAGAAATTTTTATCCTGGCACTATTGAGAAATTTTCTTCCATCTCCTCATATACTTCATGCATCGTACACCATTATCAATATTATAATTATGGAAGTAGATAGAAATACATGTTGATGTGGAGCTACTAACGAATTTCAATACACAATTATTCAGGGTTAATTGCAGAAGTGGTCCCATGTGAATTTTATATTTGCAGTTTAAGTCCCATGGTAATTTTGTGGTCCTTTTTTTGTGCAGAAATGGTCCCAACTGTTAAGTTTCTAACGGTTCAGTTAAATTTTTGAACTAATACTAAAAAAATTAATTTATATAATAAAATAAATTTTAAATTAAAAATTAATAGTAAATTTATATAGTGAATTTAAATATGATTACAAACACAATAAATATTTTTTAAACTAAATAATTTATTTAAAATTTGAATATTAAAAAGAAATATAAAATCTATATATAAATACAAATAACATTTTTTTTCAAATCAAATAATATTTTTTTTAAAATATAAAAAAAATAGAATAAGTAAATAATATAAAATACACAAAAATAAATATGTTTAAACTAATAATAAATTATGTATAATCTAAAAAAATTAAAACCTTGCTAAAAATTTAAAACCTTGCTAAAAATACACAAAATAATCTGTTTCAACTAAATAAAACCTTGCTAAAAATTTAAAAAATGTAGAATTTGTACATAAATACAAATATATTTATGTAAGATTTAAAATAAAATATTATATATATACAGAAGTGATATAGAACCAAGTATCTAGTTTTTTTATGGAACCAGATTAATGAGATGTCATGTCAACTCATCATTCTCATAATTAATTTTATTTAAATAAATTATAGAATGTATAATTAATATACTATACCCTAAATCATGAACCATTCGGGTCGGGTGAACCATGAACCACTCGGGCCGGGTTCGGATCTGGCCGGGGTTGGGTCCGGGCCGGGTAAAAAAATAAAAATTGAACTGAACTAAAAAAATAAAACTGAACTTAAATAAAAAAATATTTTTTTACCCGGCCCGAGTGGTTCATGGTTCACCCGACCCGAATGGTTCATGATTTATGGTTTAGGGTTCATGGTTTAGGGTATAGTATATTAATTATAAAACAAATATTTTACTATATGAAACAGATGTGATACTTATAGAAACGAAATGTGTTACTACGTGAAATAAGAATTACATTATCATATGGTAACACATTGTTGTTCATATGGTAATTTATGAATATTTATTTAGTATCACGACGACATGTGTATAGTGTTACATATTACTAAAAACACATCTGTTAAAATTTATTTTAAACTAAATAATAATTTATATTTAAAAAACTAATTTTTTGGGACCAAAAGTGCAACTAACGGCGCGTGTGTACCACTTCCATTAAAAATGGACGGAAAAATCTTATGGAACCAAATTTGTCAAAAAAATGACCAATTTCGTGAGGGTATATTCACATGGGACCAGTATTACAATTATTAGGTGGTACAAAATATGGAGTAGATTACCAATACACCCTCAAAGTAATAAAATATTAATTAAACACAACAAAAACTCATCTAGGCTCTGAAATCAAAAAAACAAAATCTGCCCCCAACCCCAAAATTTCAATTCGAAACCCCAAAACCATGTGAAGGCGCTCCACCACATCCTCGTTTAACTTCCGTCGCTCCCCCCAATCACTTCCGTCGTTTTAATATATATATTTTTTTTTTTAGTTTGACTGTATTTTTAGACAGGATTTGCATCTTTAAAGATCAATTTGGAACTCATGTCCTGGGTTCTTCTTCTTCTTAAAATTTATATTTGTTTGTGTTTGATTTTTGCTATTTTTTAGTTTTGTTTGTGTTTGGGTTTTAATATTTGTTGTAGAGGTTGGTGGTTGGAGATCAATTTGCTAAAAAATTGAATTTTCTGGTTTTACGTTAGTGGAAAAAGATAGGTGGAAGAAATGAAGATGGATCTGCTAGTTCTTCTGAGTTTTTTCCAGATTCAATGCATAAGTTCATGACATTCGAAGATAGTGAGTTTTACTACTAGGTGAATGTTATTTTAAAAATTCTATTAGAGAAATTTACTTTTTATTATTCAAATTTTTTTTTTACTAAGTTTTTTAAAATACATATTATTGTCAATTTTATTTTCTGAAATATTAGTTATGATATTTTATATATTGAGTATTATTATATTTTTATATTTGTTTTTTTTGAAATATTTGTAATGCTCAATTTTTTTAGATGAGTTTTTTGTGATTTTTGTATTGCTCAACTTTTTTAAAATTACCAATCGACATATGTACAAAAGGATAAATCCTGAAAACATATGAGCATACATACATGCATGTATGTATGCATCTTGAAATGTATACATGCACGTGTACGTGTTTTAAACATGAAGCAAAATGCTTTTCGGTGAGCGACGAATATAGAATGGACGTCGTTTGCAAACAGTTTAAGGTGAGCGACGGCTCCCAAAAAATTTCGAAATGTCGACTTTCTTCAACGGAAAACTCAAAATAACCGGAAAACTCAAAATCACCAGAAAAATATACCCTTTCTTCACTACCCATTCTCCTCTCCCTAATTTTTGAAAAATACGAAACAACTTATTTGTGGGCATCTGGAAAGAAAAAGGGAGAAGAAAAAGGTACACTTTGGTAGGTGTGATGTAACTGACAGCAGTTTTTTTATGGGGGTAAAAAATTGGTATCAAGAATGAGGCTCATTAAGGGCATTTATGTAACTCCAACTACATTTTGGAACCTCATATGGAACATCATAGTAATATTTTAAAAAGGTGGAACGTAATTGCAATAAATGTGTTTGGTTGAAACCTAATAATAACCCACTCGTCTATGTTTTTTAATAGCTAATTGTTGGCTATTTCGGAAAACTAGATTCACTGAATAAGAAGGAAAACGATGTGATGAAGGTGTAGATGATTTTGATTTTTGGTGGATCGGAGTAAGTGCTAACATAGGCAATTTGATTTATGATGAAATAATTAAATAAATGTGAAATGGCACATCTTTGATGGATCAAGCATTTCTTGGAACTCATGACAAAGCATCCTCCAAGTCAAGTTGCCCATACATACATCGAATCAAGTTCTTCGCCCGCCCATCTTACGTGTTTCGTTCATCACAACAAGCTAAGTATGTATGCAATATATATATCATTAAAATGAACACTCTTCTATGGCTAAGCAATGCAATATATACATCATTTCCATAGTACTTCAGTCTCGGGAAAGGCACATGAAGGATGTAATAAGTGCAAAATAACACAACTGCAGCAGAAACTATAAGTTCACACCTAAGCTCATCTGAGAAGTTACTTATGGAACCAAAATGTGAGAAGCAGCCAACGAAAATCGACTCTTGCGACATTGTCAGAACGAATCAAACCTTGTAATAAACACAAGATCATTGTAAAGTTTAGCCAATCATATTGATGAAGAAGTTAATCAAACATCTAATGTCAAAATCCATAGCATATTAATTATTTTTCTTATAGCATCTAATCAATCATATATGTTGAATTACCACTTCTCTTTGAAGGTGATAGCAATTTTTCTTATCTTAATCATGAGTATTCTTTTTGAATAAACACATTCTCTAACAACTTGCCTATTGGAAATTCGCTCGAATTGTTCTGCCAAGCATCATCATTATCAAGGTTCATCTAGCTCCTCAATTGTAATCTGCTTTCGAGAACCCCAAGGATTTACAAATCATCATCATCATCATTCTAAGTAACCGTCGAAACCTGGTGATTGGTATTTACAAATCAAAAACAACAAAAGCACAATGAAAAACAGAAGAAATGTCGTAATTAAATTGTTATTTCGCATAAACGATATAGTAAGCTAGTTATCCTATAACATGAAAGAAGCATTAAAATTGTCATTTTCGGTTTTCATTTTACGAGAATAATACTTTTAAGTTTTTAATTTTATATATATATATATATATTATACATTTAAATTAAAAGAGTGTTGGATGATGGAGCTATGGGATTGCAGACTGCAGATTACTTCTTTTTGTTTGTTTCTCATCAACGTAAGTTCAGGGTTTTCATGTTTCAATTTGAACTAGTTTAAAACACGTGGTTTTTTGTTTACATGTAAAGATGTTTGATTTTTTTATTGTTTTATTACAGGAATAATGCTAGATGATGAAGGATGGGATTGCAGGCTGCTAAATTCTAGGTGGTTACTTTTTGTTTGTTTGTTTCTGAACACAACCTAATGTTTATTTTGCATATTTCTATTTTAACTAGCTTGAGAGACAAGTTATTGTTTATGTTATGTTTGGTACGTATTATGCTTTCACGCTTTTAGCTAATACATATCGGATCTTGGTAGTTTGGCATTGATATTCATCTAATCTTTTTTTCTTGAATTTCTTCCTTGAATGCAATTTCTTCCCTTTTTTTCTTATCGCAACGTTGATGAATTAGTAATTATGTATCAACTTTGGTGGTGTGATTTTCGGTGCACAATTGGGGAGTATACGTCGTCATTAATGCCTCAGGAAACATGTATCAAATCTTTACTTGCTTAAGATTATTTCACAATCATTGTAAATGACAAAAACTTGTATAGTCCTGGTTCATGCTATGAACTCGGTTATTTAAGTATCACTGTTATATACAAAAACTCTCACTGTTATGAACAAAAATAATCACTGTTTAGAAAATGCTTTATATTTTTAAACAGTGAAAATTTTTGTGCATAACAGTGATAATTTTTACACATAATAGTGATAGAGTTCATTTGTGAATCTGGTTCACATGAGTGTTACTCATTGTAAAACTAAAAAAAAAAAAAGGATTCTTCATAATTGTTAACACTTTCTTATAGGGATTAAGTTGTTTATATAGTCATGTAACTTTGCAGCGTTTTGAAATTGGTCTCGTATGTTTTGACTTTTTGATATTGGTCCTGTAAGTTTTTAAATTTTTTGAAATTGTTCATTTCACCTGCTATAGCAGGTCACCAATCAGGTAACAACCATCTATGTAATTATTTTATTTTTTATTTGATTAATTTTTTTTATTTTTTGTTAGGTTTAGACCCAATAAACCTGATTGATTTCTTTTGTCTTTTAATGTACAAATTGTTTTTAAACCCGATCAAAAAAAGTCCGCTAAGATTATTATGATTAAAAAAGTTCAAGTGACACTTCGAAATTAAAGGGAATAACAAAATAATTACATATGTAGTGGTAACCTGCTTGGTACTGACCGCACTGTCGAGGTGCGACAAATAAAAATTACCCAAATCTACCCTACTAACTTGTAGTAGTGGCAAGCAAGGACCGATCCCAGGAACGCGTGAAATTATAATTGTCTTTAGTGATGAAGACATCATTAGTGATGACACCGCCCTTCAAGCCATGAATATGGTGAGTATATTTTCGGAATAGGTTGCCAAGTTGACTAAAGATGTGGAATGTTTGAGGTCCGTGAAAATAGCGAGTCACGGAATAATGTAACGAAAGTCACGACAAGTTGTGAAAATAGTGTATTTGATTGTAGGGTTTTAATTTCAATTTGGGGGCGACTTTATTGAGGCACTTCAAAACATCTATCAGGTATCAAATGTGCATGTATCGCCTTTGTTTTAATTAGAGACTAGTGTATTAAAAATTTTCTAACTAAATATCTTATTGAACGACCCCCGACCATGTGCTACCTTTATTTGGAGGATCCTTTTCCCCGATTCGGTGTACGAGGATCGTTGCATAACAGCTCCCATGGAATGATTCATGGTCGTCCCCTCACTCCTGATTTCGTGAGGGTCACACTAGATTTACCTGTAATCGGAGAAGAAGATTCACCCGTGCCGAAACTAATAGATAATGCTGTCATAGTTGGAACAGCGGTCGGACACTTCATCGAATGGCCGAACAACTTGGTCCCTGGCACCATGAAGGTAAAATATATGTTATTAAAGTTTATTATCTTATTTTTTGTTCTAAATAATATTGCAAATTGATTGTAGGATCTGCCGACATCACAAAAGCCTAAACAAAAATCACCACAAAAGGCTAAAGAGAAATCAAGAGGTGTCGTAGACAGTCAGATGGAGAGACCGAGGGACTCCACTATTGGTGCACGCAGACTAGGTTATCCAATGACTAGAGACTTAGATCACGATGATTATGTACAATCTAGGGTGCACCGGATAGTATCGTCTAATGCTTTCGAGGACGAAATCCACGGTTCCCATATATGCTCACTTTCATCAGAATAATTTCCAAGAATTCGTCGCTGAGGAACATGTGCGTGAGTCTTGAATGACGAGTGGTTGATTGCAACCACCATAGCCCTATACCTCAAGTATGTGTTTACTAATTCTCAATATTCACTTTCTGTATAGTTTAATTTTCTTTTTAAATATTAATTAGCATATGGGTGAGGTATATCTCTCCAGAGATGCCCGAGCAAGTGGAATGTATTCCTTCGTCTCCCCCCAAGTGTCTTGCATAATGAGTGATAGGGTACAGACCATGGATGAGATAGTTAATCATATGCTGGGTGAGTGCAATAAACATTTCGTTAAAATTTGTATTCATGTTTATTATATTTGCACATATATATGCTAAATTTGCAGTTAATTTTAATATTCTCAATATAATATAGGAGCCATTGGGTGCTGGTCGCAATAAACATGAATACATTAAGTGTGTATTTTATGGACCCAGCTCAAAATGGAGTGATTTCAAATCGCCCTGATCTCGTTTCATATATGGAAGCGTAAGTTCATTTTTAATATTCTATATAATGATTTGTTTTAATTTTAAAATTATGCATATTTAATCTATTTTTATATTTTTAATTATAATAATAATAGGGTGATGACGATGTATCGGAGTCGCCTTCTGAGTCAAGGTTCAAGACCCAATTTCAATAAAGTGAACTGGATTAACATTAAGGTAAATTTAATTTAGTAAATTATCAAATTAATAGAAATAAATCATAATTGTAATACGTGATTATAATTGCTAATCAACAGGTTCCGAGGCAACGAGATAATGATCATTGTGGACATTTTGTGTGTTGCTTTATTGAAGATATAATCTCCACTTCTCAAACGACGATTAATCCTAACAATGTAAGTCAATTTATCGATTTATTTAAATTATTATTGATTGAATAAAAATTCATATTATATTGATTGTTTCGTTGTTTGCAGTTTGTCTATGACCGTCCGCTCAAGTCTTACTTTAAGAAAAGACTGAAGAAATGAAAAAAAGATTGGACGGGGTACCTATACAATCGATTCTTATATTCATACGATATTGAGTGATCGTTGTTTGAAGTTTTTTGTAGCATATAATTAAATTATATATTTGTGATGATATATATATATTTCATGTTTTTGGTGTATTGGACATATATTGTCCAAAGCCAAATCTGTATTAGTGTCATCTTAATACAAACGAGTCCAATAAATTGCACTCTAATCTATTAAAAACATGCACAATTTACTACTTACCAAATACCCCCACACTTAAATCTTTACTTGTCCTCAAGTAAAACCACACAAAGAAATTAACAATGGAGAAGCTAAGAAATTCGCTCAAGTCCTTTCTACACACAGAACGTGACACTAAAGCAAAGTAGCAACTCATGAAATCCCGGACTAAGGTCAATGCAATTAGAAATTGTGAACTTTTAAAAGCTTTTACTCAAGTTCCCAAAATCATTTATGATACATCCTTGATTCCTTGACACGTTAAGCCCCTTACCATACTTCGATCCCCCTACAATTTGTTTAATCTAAAATAGGCAACCCAACAAACTCTGCATTCTATTGTACCCCCTATCTCCTTATTTTTTTATTTTTCTTCAAGGTCTGCAGCACCACTCTACTTGTCGGGTTTTAGCTCTAATTGTTTTCTACTTTGAAACGTTCGAACCCCCGAAAGCAGACAGCTGTCTCAGCACCTTTTTTTTTCCTAAGGCAAAACCGCAACTTCACTCCATCGTTAGGCTTTAGCTCGAATTTTTTTTTCTTTTCTTTTTTTTTTCTTTCTTTTTTTTTTCTTCTTTCGAGCCCCTAAAAATGGGCAGCTGTACCGGCTTTTTGTTTGTTACACAATTCTTCAAGTAAACTCCTTTTCTCCTAACCACATCAATTTTTTTTTCAACCTTAAGGGGCACACCACAAATGCATCATTTATCTAAGTGACCTAATTAGACTACTTTAATTACAAGGGATCGAGGCACAATTTAGGAACGTATCTCATCTATTCACCAATTTACTATCATAAATTCAAAAGGACCCTCTCATGAAATCTTCATCTACTCACAACATCCGCATGCATCAAACAAAGTAAATTTAACCAGAAGCTCCACAATTTACCACAAAACAATAATATCACATTCATAAACAATATGCACACAATTGCAAAATTTCAGATCATGCTACAAATTCCCCTCACACTTAGAATAATGTTTGATCTCAAGCAATATATAACAAATCAACAGACTGGATGGGAAAATGTAAGACATGAAAAGAGTAAACCTGATCAGTAGCGAGGGACAGTGGGGTGTTGAACACTCTGCCCCTGTGTGCATTCTTCGACCAGTGATCTTAGACTAGAGAAACACCTAAAGAAAGAGCTAGAAACAGGACGTGAAGCTTAAAAAATAGAAGAAAGAACGAAAACGACACAAGAACAATTGCAAAAGGAAACTGTTGAAACGACCTTTGGGTTACCCGGTTACCCAAAGAGACAGAATTGAAATTTTCTTTGCAACTACACAAAAACGAAATGGGGTTACAAGAACATAAACATAGTGACGAAAACACAAAATTATGACAGAAAATAAAGCCTCAAAAATGTCTAACAACGGGCACAAAAATAATCTCACCGTTCCCCGGCAGCGGCGCCAAAATTTGACCGCACTGTCGAGGTGCTACAAATAAAAATTACCCAAATCTACCCTACTAACTTGTAGTAGTGGCAAGCAAGGGATCGATCCACAGGGAACACGAAATTATAATTGTGCTAGTTGTACAATTTATGAGGACAAACGCAAAGAGGGGGGGGGGGGGGGTTTGTATAAGAGTTTTACTAACACTAAATTAAATAACAACCTAACAAGTAAGATTAAATGATCTCCACAAAAACAATAATGAAACTTTAGCAAACGAAATCAAGAACAAACAAGTATCCCAACTCACGGTTCATTCATCCCCGGGATTAACGATGGTTTCAACCTCAATGTTTACTCTATTTGTTTTCAAGATTAATGCCCATCCGGGAATCAAACGCAACCGATTTCCGGTCCTACCCTTAAGTATATTTAATTTCAAAGATGTCTCTTCAAGAAAACCTTTATAACTAAGCGATCTAAATGCGCCCATAGATTTAACCCGATGAGCGATTACGAATTAGGATAAAGAGCAAACAAATTCCCGGGTACGCTAGCTCGACCCGAAAGAACCTGATTTAATTTACCCTAGTGAACCCACTAGTTGTTACCAATTATCACCACACATAACAATTACGGATTACGTGCTTAGAACTAACATGCATATTAAAACAATTAACCTAGGTGATCAATCTAAATTAATTAATTCCAATACGCAAGAATTTAAACCAGATAAATTAAACAATCCAAAACAAATATTATGAACGTCTCGAATTAAAACATCAACATGAAACACGGGTTCAGAAATTCCCGGAGTTGGAATAAAACTACTAACTAAATAAGACTCTCAAAACTGCTCGTCCTCCAAACTCCTCTGCCTTCTGTTTCTATTCTTCAAAGTTGGCTTGTGATTTTTTGTTTCTCTCCAAAGGTGGCCTGTATTGCTCATAAGGTTTGCCTTCTTTTATAATATGTCATGCACGATCAAAATCTTCCAAAAATATATGTACATATCTTCTTTCCTAAACAATCTTCTAAATCAAATTTCCCCCAAGATACGTGCATATCTTTATTTTCCATCTTAATCTTCTAGTATAAGAATTCCATAAGATACGCATGAAATACTTCCAAAAGATATTCAAATCTCCTTCAATTAAAACTTCACGTGCAAAATTTTGTTCCTTCTGGACAATAGGCCTGTACTGGGTAACTCAGTGTGGGCTTTTTGCAACACAAATTTGGTCCAATAATAATTTATAAAAGTTACCTAAATACACCAAAAAACATAAGAATCGATCAAGAGCGGAATAATATCAATAAAACATACATAAGTAATTAATCATGTCATCTTAATACAAACGAGTCCAATAAATTGCACTCTAATCTATTAAAAACATGCACAATTTACTACTTACCAGTAACCTGTTGTAGCAGGTGAAAATGACTAATTTCAAATTTTTTAGAAACTTACAGGACCAATTTAAAAAAATTTAAAAATTTACGGGACCATAATCAAAAAGTCAAAACGTACGGGACCAATTTCAAAACGAAGCAAAGTTACAGGACTACAAAAAATTTAATCCTCTTTCTTATAAATCTACATTTATTTTAGATATTAGGGTTTCTGTAAGTTTAATCTTTCCAAAAAGAAAAGATAGAGAACGTTTATTTTAAATTCTTCCATGTAAACTGTAATCACATTAACGAATGATAAAATGTGAACTGTAATTAAGTTGGTCACTCGCAGCAACAATATTTTGATAATGAATTAATCACAACCCAACTTCTTCTTCCAATATGCAATTTGTTGAGGGAAATTAAATAAATAGATTATTCCCAACCCTCTCTACAAGCTCGAGCTTTTAGATGAGACAGAATTCTCTCATGGTATCAGAGCCCAGGTTGTGGGTTCGATTCCCGTGGAAGCACTCCACCCAATTAAATTGTCCACTCTGTTGGGCCTCCACTCCAGAGAGCAGAGACAATGATTCGGCCCACGAGTGAGGTGGAGTATTGAGGGAAATTAAATAAATAGATTATTCTCGACCCTCTCTACAAGCTCGAGCTTTTAGATGAGACGGAATTCTCTCACAATTCCTATCACTTCATATAAGTTTAATGATCCTGTGCTTAATTATTTCATGTGATTATTCGTAATCATAATTAGTGTTATAACTAGCTAACCAACTCACAATACAAACCAGTTTTCATTGGGGTAGAAACAGGGCGGAGCCAGGATAAACGGTTGAGGGGGCCAAATGATAAACAACAAATGATTGATAAAAAAAAAAATTATCTGGCGATAATAAAATTTTACTATATATGCGGAAAATTAGCATTGCATTATCACACCTCGATCAATCAAATTTATAATACATTTTTAACAACTTCCTTTCATATATATATACACACACATTAGCAAACAATAAATAAAATGAAAATTTTTGCGTTACAAATAAAACATATGTCAATTTCCTATTAAAAGTAAAATATGTTAGGATTAATAATTAATAACAAATAATTATTTTAGTAACTTCACCTAAATAATTAAAGCACTTATTGGGTTACTTATTAATAATTTATACTTATTGATTTAAAAAATGAAGAAAATTAATCGCACGATATGTATATAAAATTTAAGACAAAAATTCGTATGAGACAGGATTAAAATTAACACAAATCAACACTCATCCATTTCAAAGTGTTAAAGCGTCAATGCCAAAATTATACCCATCTCACCATGAGATCATCTCACGTAAGTGTGCCTCAAAATGTAAATAGTCATGCAAAATAAATAACATATATTGATTATAATAAAATGATGGTTAATTATATAAAATTGAAATGAAAAAACAATGCAGAAATGAGATTGGAGCTTAATTGGAAATATAGAGTAAGAAATTAACTTGGGGGCGGATAGTAGTGAGGCAGGGGGTGGGGTGGCATGGCCCCCTAATTGCAACAACAT
This sequence comes from Stenogyne calaminthoides, assembly GCA_037126765.1. Taxonomy (NCBI): domain Eukaryota; kingdom Viridiplantae; phylum Streptophyta; class Magnoliopsida; order Lamiales; family Lamiaceae; genus Stenogyne; species Stenogyne calaminthoides. The sequence continues at coordinate 31,289,664 of JBBCBC010000021.1, forward strand.
CCCTCCGCCTGGGTAGAAATCGAGTCTCTTATTCTTGATCGAGCTTTGTTTGAACTATAATGAGTTTAATGCAGTTTTGGTCATAGGACACAACACCCTCACGATTTTGGTCCCAAACTTTTCGAAATCCCAAAGCGGAAATTTTTTTACACATTTGATCCCCGTCACTTTTTTCCGTTAACCGTTAATAATTTTTTGGTCTATAGGATTTCCAGTCAACAAAAGCGCTTTAAAATGATTTTTTGGAGGAAAAACATGATACTTTTTGGTCCAATAGGATTTTTACTCCATTTTTGGAGGAATGTATATTAGTCGTTTACCGCCGACTTGGAGCACACGAGTAACGACACTGTTCAGGTGAATGAGAGACGCGGAAGAGAGAATCCTCAATTGATTTATAATTACCAGGAAATCATTTATTGATCATTGGCAATAATGATATGATTATTAAGTTTAATAATTTAATTTTGTTATCAAATAAAAAAAATAATTAATTGAGTGATAAAAAAAATTAGATAAAAACTCATATGACATGGGTATAAATTAATACAACCTTACCCCCCATTTCTTTGAAATTGTTAATTAAATATTGTGTTGAAATATTAATCCTACGTATTTGCAGTCAGTAATTTGGTCAAACAGGTAGTAGGCAAGGTTGATGCGTAGCTGATGTTGGTGACGCCGCCGTACCGATTGATCGAAGCAAAAAGCAAACAAACTTCTCCCTCCACAGCCCCCCACCCCAACTCTCGCACTCACTGACATCCCACACCTTTTTAACTAGATAAATTTTCATTATCTCGAATGTTATAATTCTGAAATTTAAAGTCAGACATCCAAACATAGTATTAATATATTATCTCTCATAGACTCGTACATTGTTTTTTAACAGAAAGATAAACTGCCTTCAACAAAAACAAGAGGAACGGAATCAGAGACATAATAACCTCTTATACCTCTGATACTGATGACTACATGTAGAGAGATACCATGAATGTTGATAGTGCCGATGGATATATATATTATTTTGTCCTTAAACACAACCCTCCCTAAGATATTTAATTGTTAAATTATTATTAATAACAAATAATTTTTATAATGTATGTATCAACTAATTTACGATTTTTTTAAATCGTTTAAAGTAATTTTCAATTTGTCTAGTTAGCCAAGATTTAGACTGGCATGATTTTAGACGAATACCGGCATAAAGGAAGTAAAAGAACATATGTAGAGTTAAAATATGACTTATTTTGGTAATATCTTTAAGATATATTATAAATTTAATATTTTAATATAAAATAATAATTAATTTTATAACAAATATAATTAAATATACAAATTAAAAATATTATTTAGATATCATAAATATCTTTTTACGAGGGTAAAAATATCCAAATTATTTGTTATAATTTTGTTTAGATAGATTGTTGTATATATATAGTTGATTTAGTCGATTTTAACATGGAGTTCAATATAAATTCTTTATAGTGTCTAGTTTTTTTTTTTTTTTTTTTTAAGACAACTTTATAGTATCTACTTAGTTATCAGTAATTTATTTTAAATTTGACCTAAGAAGATCTAGTACTACTTGACATCATACCTATCATACTTGCAAAGTGGTTGTTTTAGGAAATAAAAATCGTGATTTAATTAAGGTAAGAATTAATATTACTTGCAAAGGAATTCTTAATTAAAGCCCAACGGATATATATATATATAGGTGTATAGAAGTAATTATGAAAAAACTGAAGATTGAAAAAAATAATATATCACAAAATAGATATTAGTTTCCTTTTAAGAACTCCACTTCTAAAAAGGAGAAAAAACCCTATATATATGACCCGTGCATAAAGTCGATCATATAATAGAAATAGAAATACTCATCTTCTCTTGGTTTAATTGTTGGCAAGTATAGTCTATATTCATTGCTAATCACATTATTAGGTAATTTTTTTAGATTTTTATATAGTCGATTTTAGCATGGGGTTCAATATAAATTGTTTATAGTATCGAGTTAGTTATGAGTAATTTATGTTAAATTTGACATAAGAAGATCTAGTACTACTTGACATAAGAATATTACTTGCAAAGGAATTCTCAATTAAAGGCCAACGGATATATGTATATCTAGGTGGATAGAAGTAATTATGGAAACTGAAGATTGAAAACGATAATATATCACAAAATAGATATTAGTTTCCTTTTAAGAACTCCACGGAGAAAAAAACCCTATATATATATGTGACCCTGCGAACTCGATCATATAATAGAAATAGAAATACTCGTCTCTCTGTTGATTTCTTGGCAAGTATAGTCGAGTCTATATTAATTCATGGCTAATCAGATTATTAGGTTATTTGGAGTTGATATTCCCGTCTCTTCACAATCACAATCCATGCCGCTGCCTAAACACATTAGGCTCTTCGGAGTAGATATTCCCGTTCCGATTTCTACTTGTGATTATGTCGTCCCGGTTTATAATCCAGCGCCCCTGCGATCTTGCCCTGCAACCATCGACACTGGAGGAAAGAGAAAGCGAACTGAAAACAAAAAGACGACATCCGTAAAAAGGCGCGGAGCTGCAGGCGTAGACCAACCGGCCCCCCACCATCCCTGTGGAGTTGCGGCAGAGGATGGAGGCTGATGAACCGGTTTTCTTGTATCAAAAGGAGCTCGAAACATCAGACGTCAAAAAAAATCAAAACAGGCTGTTTGTGACCAATAGAGAGGGGTTCGAAAAGTTTTTGGACCAAGGTGAGAATGCAATATTGAATGATACTACCCCACAAGGGTTGGAGGAGGTTGTTTGCGTTGACTCGAAAGGGGAGTCGTATAAATTGAGTCTCAAAATATGGCGAAGCATCAAGATGTTGGTCATAAAATCTGAGTGGTATAAACTGGTGGCACAAAACAATGCTGAGGCAGGAGATTGGGTTCAGATTTGGGGTTATAGACACATGGGAAATCTCCGTCTGGCTATCAATTTCAAAAAGGCCACGGTTAAATCGAATTCTGATATTCCAAGCTGTAGTAGCAGCAATGTAAACGACAACGAAAAGAAGGCCCGCAAAACCAATCCTGATGCAAGCACTAGTAGCAGCAACGACCACGAACAAATTCTCAGAGACTAGGATTTTAAACTCTCTTCATTTATTTCTTTTTCTTTTAATTTGTAAGATGATAATTAGTAACTACATCGGTTTGCAAATTGCAATGAAACTACTCTTATTCTTCTTTTGCTTCCATGATTCCTTTTCCAGAATATATATGACTTCTATTAGTTCTTGTTTAATTTCTTTCGTTTAATCTTATAATTATATATATTAATCTCGTGGAATTTGAATGGAGCAATATTCTTGTAGTTTATTAGTTTCATTATCCATAACATATATTTATTTATTTTGGCATGGAGAGTAAATATATAGGTTAATGTTTCTCTTATCTATTTTTATATCTTTTTTCATTTAAAATTTATATTGTTCTCAATTTCCTCAATTAGTACTTATATAGTTGGGTTTTCTTTATTCATCGGATATGATAGTATGGTTTATCGTTAATTAATAATTAATACTATTATTTTAATTATTATTTTGTGGGTATATATGATGAATTACTCCGGTATGCCTTATGAACGATATATTTGTGTGGGTAAGAAAAAAATAAAAGATCGGCAAAAAATTTACTGTTTTGTGAATTGTGTTGGCAAAAATAAGAGACCGGAAAAAAATAAGAGATCGGCATAAGATCAAATAAACAACAAATCGAAACCAGAAGCTATGCGAAGAAGATAACAAAACGAAATTGAAATTGGGCAAACACAAGATTTACATGGTTCGGCGTAATTGCCTACATCCACGGGATCACCGCACTTCTACACTATCAATCATGCAAACAATTACATGTTTCTCCCACCAATTCCCCAGAAATGAACCAGATTCTCACTCGTTCTCAAGAACCCTAATTTCTAGCTTTGATGATGAAAACCGTAACAATCAACAAAATGTAACTCACAAGATATGAAGTATGAATACTAACTAAACAAACCCCCAATTCAATTGAATGAATCGAATCATCTACAAACCGAATTATAACTCTAGAAATTATGTTGCGCGTCCACACCCCTCAACATCCTTTCTGTTATAACGGCCAGGAACTGGATTTTGCTGTCAAACTGATCTTGATGCCCGGTTCAATGCTAACGACCGGTTCTGAGTGTCTCAACATTTCAGACTTGAATTGACCTATTTGACCATTCTTAACTTCACATTTGATCATTAAAATTATCCACCTCAAATAAAGTGCAAGAATGTGCCCGTCCTTTCGAATACTTTCTGATCATCAGTCCACTTCACAAGGCCCGAGCTTGACCAGATCAGAACAATACTTAAACTTGCTTCCAGGTAGAGATTTGGTGAGCATATCAACTGCATTATCCTCTGTACCAACCTTCTAGATTACAACAGTTCCATTCTCCACCATATCTCTGACAAAATGCAACTTCACACTGATATGCTTTGATCTTTCATGAAACACTTGATGCTTCACCATATGTATAGTGCTCTTATTGTCACACAAGATAGTAATGCTCTTCTGATTTATCCCAAACTCTTGAACTATCCCTCTCAACCATATAGCCTCCTTCACAGCTTTTGTAACAGCTATATACTCAACTTCTTTGGTTGATAAGGCCACTAATGATTGTAGTATTGATCAACCATGAACCTACTAACCACACTCATAGCATGAGCAAGATCTGGTCTACTGCACACCATTGCATTCTCTCAACATTATTCTTTGGTGACTGCTCTTTGGACAACTTGAACTATTGTCCAAGAGGAGTGTTAACAGACTTAGCTTGATACATGAAGAACTTCTTAAGAACTTTCTGAAGATATCCTTTCTCAGATAGAAACAATTTCCCCCTGGCTTTGTTTCTTACAATATCCACTCCTAAGATCCTTTTAGCATTTCCCAAATCCTTCATTTCAAATGTTGAGTTGATCTTTCCTTTTATAATTTGAATTCTAGTTTAACTCTTACTTGCTATGATCATGTCTGACACCGGAAAATATAGGAGAAATATGAGGTACCACAAGGAACACTCAAAAGGGGGTATCTCACGTTAAGGAATCCACCAAAGAGATTGAAGGGACACGTCACTCAATGGAATCCACCAAGAGTTAGAGCATGATACAAGAAGATGAAATCTTTTAACAAGCTTAAGAGCTCAAATATGATTAATAATCTCAAATATATTTTGCTTTAATAACATTACATGAATGGCCTTTTATAGGCAATGCTTGGAACATCCCTCCAAGATGAGTCAAAGTAATAAATGTGAAAGTAAATAATAATTGGCTTAAAAATAAAGATAAAGACTTAGGAAAGACAAATACTTAATTAAAAACATTGACCAAGGTTGTTGGAAAAAGAGAAACATCAAAAATATCAAAGGTTGGATGAACCGTTTTTTTTTTAAAAACTAGACTTCTAGGGCTTTCCAGTGATGTATGGTATGCCCCATAATACTATCCCAATGGGAGCCAAATAATTCGTGAAAGTACTTGAAATTTCTGTGTCATTCGCTACCACTGGGTGCAAACTTGTCCTCGAGTTTTCTCGCAATTATTAAAACAATCATCCCTGATTAAAAACCCACTGCACTTCCGCTGCAATATTTTAGGATCAAAGATACGACCTCGGACCTTTTGTCCTATTCTTCTCCATTGAAGATTTTACATATCCTAGCTAACATTTTGGTAAGAAAAAACTTTTGATAGTCAAATTCCACCTCAAGATGATAAGTTTCTCCAACAACAAAATCAATATGCATTAAACTTGAATGGAATAGACCATCGCATTCCTCTAAACCACCTCCATGTTGACTTGCATTAGTGTCAACAACAACCGTCGAAAACTCAAAATGATTTTCTAAGAATATCTCATCTTCTTCTCCTTCCGACTCGTCATAAATAGGTGTTGTCTCATAAGCTTCCTCTTCGTTTGATTCATCATAGATAGGCGTTCTCTCATAATAATCTCCATTGAATTCATCACTTGAATCATCATTTCTCTCTAAATGAAATGGATAGGAATCCATCTCACCTTTTGTAAAACCAACCTCTGAACCATGATCCTAAACATCACGATCCAAAGAAAAATAGTGATCAACACGTCGCTGGAGTTGTTGCACTTGTATCCTTAAGTCATCCAACTCGATATCAAAAAGGTCTCTTGATCGAGTTGTTGGATCATCAACATTTGGCCTATTTCTTTTACGACCAACCATTGAAAAACCAAAACCCTAATTACCACTTGACACCGGAAAATATAGGAGAAATAGGAGGTACCACAAGGAACACTCAAAAGGGGGTCTCTCACGTTAAGGAATCCACCAAAGAGATTGAAGGGACACGTCACTCAATGGAATCCACCAAGAGTTAGAGCATGATACAAGAAGATGAAATCTTCTAACAAGCTTAAGAGCTCAAATATGATTAATAATCTCAAATATATTTTGCTTCAATAACATTACATGAATGGCCTTTTATAGGCAATGCTTGGAACATCCCTCCAAGATGAGTCAAAGTAATAAATGTGAAATTAAATAATAATTGGCTTAAAAATAAAGATAAAGACTTAGGAAAGACAAATACTTAATTAAAAACATTGACCAAGGTTGTTGGATGAAGAGAATGTCGGAATTTAGAGGCACGTAAATACGTAATACATGCGCAGCGGATATAAACAGTTCACCAACAACGAACAATTAATTGCATAATTAAATAAGAGTAAACGTAAACAGAATTCTTACACCAATTCGTACACGGATTCCTCAACTATGGTATCCACGTAACAGTCGTTTACTAATCTGCACATATATGCCAGCGTTTAATCCCCGGGATGAATTTGCTAGGAAAATTCTAACTTAGAGATTTTATGGAGAAATATGAATTCACACATTGTGAATTCCCAAGAGCTCATATATATAGGAGAGACCCAACTTAAATCTTAAGCTAACCTTTATTAGGAAAATTCCTAATAAAATAAATCTCTTAGACTTATTTTTCACATATAAAATCTCTACGGATTTAATTCCATGTATGTCAAATCTCTACTGATTTGATTCCATGTATATCAAATCTCTATGGATTTGATTCCATATATATTAAATCCTATAACAATATTTCATATATTACTATTGGGAATTCTATTTAATTAAATCTAATTTAATTAAATAGTAATAATAATTAATTACAAATTAATCTATAATTAATTAATTCTCCATAAATTAAATATTAAATCTAATTTAACATTTAATCAATCAACTATAATTAGTAAACAACCATTACTTGTTGTGTGACCCATAGGCCCTCATATATCGAGCGATTAGTCAAACTAACGGTCTTAATTGAACCCTAGACAATAAATTAGACATTCTCAATATATGAGGTACGTTGTGAGGAAATGTGCAACTACTTGTAACTGAAACATGGGCTATTACGATTTCTTCCTTTCATTCGCGAATACTCGATTAAGTCTTGAACATGATGAAGCTTCTATTCAAATAACTTAATCAATTTATCTCTAATCACTAATTGATCATGTATGTCACACTTAGCCACAAAGTCTAAGTTGACGTGCATCAGCCGATGACTTAGATCCAATTATGACGAGAAGATGAGTATTCTCTCTAAATCCCGTTTGAGGAATGAATCCTATTCTTGGCTCAACTACCACGCACATGCACTTCGTGATGAACCCAATCCAAGTCATATCTACCCATGGAAGGGTGAAAGCGTCGGTCATGGTCATAGTTCATCATCCCACACATGTCGTGCGTATTGACCTCAAGTCAAAGGAGTATCGCATTGCTCCCACTAACCGAGACACCCATAGACACATATAGTGGAACTACATCAAACGGTTTCTCGGATGGGTATACCAATACCCTCTAAGGTATTTGTTCATCCATCATGAGATACATGGTATCTCGTAGTAAGTGAGATCTCACTACACTCCCTAAGAGTATGATGCAGATCGCACACCAATCTCCATTGCATCATCAATATCCCATTCTTGATGATCCTTGATCGGGGCTATTTGAGAATCATGCTTAAGTCATCTGAGTTCTCACAGCCTCAATGACAACAATGACTCATGGGAACACTTGTATGAATAAATGCAAACAATCAAACATAATATTCAAACAAGTGTATTGCCATATATTAATAATAAGTGAACTATAATATTAAATCAAACTGAATATCATCGCTTATTATGTCCTTACAATATACTGTCTCTAGGACAGTAACACTAAAAATTTCCGACTTGGACTAGAGTCAATCACCTACATGTCTCACCCCTAGACCATCAAATGTCTAGTGTGTACATGAACACTCAGTGTTTTGGTAAAATGATCTTCCAAATTATATATTTGGGAATACATTTTAATTCCATTTCTTCTATCCTTATGATCTCTCGGATCAAATGATAAGTCTAGGTACATGCTTATTTCTGTTTGTTGATCTCAGTTCCTTTGCTTGCGCAATCGCACCAGCGTTGTCTCAGTACAACTTTGTTAGACAACTGGCACTCGGAACTAGCCCTAGTTCTCTTAAGAACTATAAAATCCAGACAGCCTCCTTGAGGCTTCTGATACAGCAATGTACTCAACTTTGGTTGTTGAATCTGTGGTCGTTTAGCTTGGAACTATTCCAACTGACGGCCTCATTATTGAGAGTGAAGCGTAACCCCGGTTGTGATTTGTAATCATCACGGTTCGGATTAAAATTTCGTCGCAAGATAACTAGTCACTACTAGTTACATTCATCCACCATAGACAAGAAAACATTCTTTAGTTTGTCTAAGATACTTCAGAATGGTCTTGACAACAATCCAGTGAGACTCACCCGGATTCTGTTGGCATCTACTAGTGATGTTGATAGCGTGGACCACGTTCGGCCTAACGTAAGTCATGGCGTACATGATTGACCCAATTGCATATGCATGTGGGACATCTTTCATGTGCTTGATATTAGCTTCAATAGAAGAACAATCCTTCTTTGATAGCTTTATCCCATGATTTGCCGATAGAGATCCTCTCTTAGATATCTCCATCGCAAAACGCTTCAACACCTTGTCTACATAGGTGGACTGTGACAGCCCCAACATCCTCTTGGATATATCCTTGTGGATCTTGATCCATAGGATGTAGAAGGTTTCACCAAGACCCTTCATCGTGAAGGTCTTCAACAACAAATCTTTAACGGACTGAATTAACGGGATATTATTTTCTCAAAATCAGCATGTCGTCGACATATACGATTATGAAGACAATATTATTCCCGTGGCATTTATGATAAACGCGAGGAATCTCTGAATTTCTGATGAAGTCAAAAGGGCTTTGATAGCTTCATCCAATCGGATATTCCAACTCCTAGAAGCTTGCTTCAATCCATAAATGGATCTCTTTAACTTGCATACTAAATTAGAATTTAACTTAGATATGAACCTTCCGATTGAGTCATAAACACTTCCTTATCAATGTTTCAATTGTGGAAAGTTGTTTTGACATCCATCTACCAAATCTCATAATCATAGTGTGCTGTTATCGCAAGTAAAATTCGAATGGACTTAATCTTTGCAACTGGTGAGAAGGTCTCGTCACAGTCAGTGCTTTTGCATTGACTATAGCCCTTCGTTACCAACCTACCTTTGTAGTTTGTACTTTGCCATTTGCATCAGTCATACGCTTGAAGACCCAATCGCAACATATGGTTCTAACCCCATTAGGCAACTTAACCAAGTCCTAGACTTGATTGGTGTGCATCGAGTCCATCTCGGATTTCATGGCTTCATGCCACTTCCCTGAATCAATATCTGATATTGCTTCAGAATAAGTATTAGGATCGTCCTTATTTGGTATGTCCACATTGACGAGTTCCTCCAAGAGGTAACCGTATCTAATGAGGGGGATTACGATTCTTAATTGACTTATGGAGCTGTGGTTGTGCAGGCTGTACATTCCGATCGTGAAATTTTTTTGGTGCATCGATTTCATCAATGTCCGGAGAGTCCTCAAGAGCTACACTTTCAGATGCCTCTTGGGCGGGAGTTTGAACTATGTTATTCTCATTCAGCCCACTTGGAGGTTCTTGCATAGGCAAGCCAACTCCAATTACGCTTCCACTGGCTGAAAGACGATCACCTAGTGAAAGACTCCCACCGTGAAAGTTGTTGAATGCTTCCACTGATTCCTTGTCATGTTTCTTTGACAAGATATCAGTCTCTTTGTTAATTTGTGGTTCTTGAATTTCTTTAAATTCTATCAGCTTACGACCTTGTTCCTTAAAGACATAGTCTTCTTTAAGGAACTTGGCCTGCCTAGAAACAATCACTGATTATTTCTCAGGTAGATAGAAGCAATATCCTTTAGTTTCCTTAGGATATCCCAAAAAGTAACCTTTTTCACCTTTGGATTCCAACTTGTCGGTAAGCATCATTTTTCACAATCACGGGGCAACCCCATGTTTGATATGTGTAAAAGTTGGCTTCTTGCCACACATAGTAGATTGAGGTTTGTAATGCGTATCCCCATAAGAATGTCGGAAGAGAGGAAAAACTCATCATGGACCTCACCATGTCTAACAGGGTTCAGTTTCTCCTTTCGGACACACCGTTCATCGAGGTGTTAGGGGAGTCCATTATATTTGGATTCCATGTAACTTCAAGTAATCAATGAATTCATGGCTAAGATATTCACCTCCTCGATCTGATCAAAGAGTCTTGATACTCTTACCAAGTTGCTTCTCTATTTCAGCTTTATACTCTTTGAATTTCTCAAGAGATTCGGATTTGTGTTTCATAAGATACACGTGTCGTATCTTGAGAAATCGTCGATAAAAATGTGATGAAGTAGCGAAGTGACCCCCTAGCTAGAGTGGGCGATGGTCCACAAACATTGTTGTAGATCAACTCTAGAACTTCTTTGGCATGCACCCCTTTCCCAGAAAAGAGTCTGTTGATCATCTTGCCCATGAGATAAGATTCACAATCTCCATAAGGCTCACAGTCGAAGGAGGTTAAGTAGTCTAACATTCTTAACCTTGCAATTCTTTTCTCGTTTACATGATCAAGTTCTACAATTCCATAACTAAGTCGGGTTTTCATGGTTACTAAGTTTGAGTCTTTTATTTTATATATTAAGAACATTATATCCACAATGCAACAAGTATAAACTATTCACCATAGGGGCATTCCCATAAACCATTCAACGTGAAATAACCATTATTATCACTAAAATGGAAGGAATAACCCTCAATGTCTAACGTAGGAATGAAAATAATGTTGCGAGTAATAGGAAGAACTAAATGACAATCATTAAGTTCTAATCTAAAACCAAAGGGTAAGTCTAACACATAAGTCCCCACACGTTCAGTTAGCAACTCTTGCTCCGTTTCCACGTGTAGGACGACTTCACCCGCCCTAACTGTCCTATGACACATGAGCCTTTTCACATCAGTGAAAATGTGAGAGCCAAATCCGGTATCCAATACCAAGCAGTTAGCGCTATTAGTGGACATGTTTATCTTAATAACAAATGTACATGTTCTAGTGCTAGAAGCACCTAGTGCATTCTTTTTAGCAACCAGAGCCTTATAGTCCTTCTTCCAATGCCCTCTTATACTTATAGTAGAGGCACACATCCTTGTTTACCCGCTCCTTCTTTTGAACACCATCTTAGTGATAGTGAACTCAAAAGTCTTGAGCAGGTTGTGAAGTTCAGGCACTGTCGCATCCGTATTATTCATATTGTAGTTCACAATGAAGCTAAAATATGAATGCGGGAGCAACTGGAGGATAGCATAGATGAAAACGTTGGTCTTTTAGCTCAATGCCTAAACTACCAAGTTTCTCAATTATGCCTATCATCATTAGCATATGAGATGAAATTTTCCTTCTTTAGCTCTTAGGCATACGAGCGGATATCTCATCACTTCATAAATCTCGGAATGAGATTGAGGAATCAAAAGATCCGCCGGATGCTAGAGCATCTAGAAGAGATCCATTTTCTCACATTACTTTATGTATATCGGGAGTCATGCCAAGCAACATCATCACCCGAGCACAGGAAGCATCATATTGATGTTTCTTCCGAAACGCTTTCGTCAAATGTGGTTTGTCTCAGTACCGACTTTAAGGGTAACCCGGATATACGTGTCCAATACGTACTCAATCTTTTCTTGCCTTAGCACCAAAACACGTGTTTGATTGCGATCCGAAAAAAAATTTGGCTAGCTAATTTTGTTTGTTTCAAAACATATCTCAATACTTGAGTTATACATTTCAAATGACAAGAGAAATAAAATAAAACGGGAATTAAAACACATAATTCCTATGATAAATACTCAGCAATCAAAATAAACATGGCCTTTCTTTTGTGTTTATTTTGTCTCCATTATTTTCACATACTCAACGACCTCATCGGAAGAGTACAAATTTATATCAAATATAAATTGTAATGGACTAGGATCCACATTCCTACTATCATGATCCCTGCTTTGGTTGAATATCACAATAGCATAACTGGTAGGTCTCCAAACCAATTGCAAAATTTGCAATTCTTAGTTGATTAAACCCAGTTTAATCGAATGTCCCTTAACTTTCGTTTCCCTGCTTTGGCTGAATAAACAAAGTTAAGTTGGTTTACAACCATCAAGTGGCGACACTGCGTGTCCCTATAAAGTCCCGTTGAATGTAGATCCGAGCAAAAGACTTTGGTCTTAAATACCCATTGGAACGAAATCTCCGATTTACTTTTAATTTTGATGGAAGACATCGTTTCAATTTAATGAAAACCATATTTTAGTGAGGAACATTTTAAAAGGCGGGGAATTAATTGCTTAATCGAGATCCAACATGTTAATCTATATCACATTTGAGCAATTATTGGGCGCCGCCTACCCAAACATGATTTCACACGGACTAACACTTATATGGGCGCTGTCTACCCAAACATTAAATACGGTCCGACAGTTATTGGGTGCCGCCTACCCAAACAGATATAACGCGGATTGTAAAAGTGTTTAACGAATTAAATTATAAAGCAGTTAAACAATGGGATTTAACAATTTCTTTTAAACCGAATTCGGAAAAATCAATTTTAATTCGATTTTAAATCGTTAAAAAGGAATAATTAATCCAATTTATTATTTTGGTCTAACCATAATTTAAATTTTAAATTAATACTTTATTAATTCCAAAATTCAATTTTATTGTTTATTTTATTCATTAAGGGCTCATGTGCAATTTAAAAAATCACACGGAAGGGCCTGTCCTAAATCCAATTTCTGACATAGTCCTTCCCCTCATCATCGCCCGGTTTCCAAAATCTTTCCGATCGGGACATCCAAACCAAACATTCAATAATCCATCACAGTTTATCAGAATTATTCCAAAAATTTCCCAAAATTGTTCCAAATTATTAGGGTTTATTCAGATTCCAAATTTCAACAGTTCCAAACCCTGAAATTAATCGAGCAATACCCTGAAAGCACAATTAATCAAAACATCTCAGACAGAATCAACAAGCATCGAAACCAAAATGAGAAAAGTCAGTCAATCAGCAGGCGCAAGTCACCGTCATCGCTCGCTGAGCTCGGGTGACTCGCCGCAGTGCGACTCAACTGGGTGGAGCACGCGCACGAGGCCGTGGCTCACTTCCCATCACGGATTGGTTCGAAACCAGAACAGGGACACAGTCGAATCGGCGGCACGCCGCCACTAATTCATCTCGATTTCGGTGGCGCGTCGCAAAGAATCGAATTAGGATGGACACAAGGGTCGGGTCTCAGAAGGATTCAAGCAACATAGACTCAAATCGAGATGAATCGGTGGCGCACCACCGCGATTCAAGATAATTTAAGGACGCGCCGCAGTGAAAAGAGACGAATTCAGAGGAATCACTCTCAAATCCCGGTGGTGGAGACGATGGGTGCGATGTGAGATGTGGGCTCGTGCGATGACGTGAGTTGCAGCGCGAAGCTGCCGGCTCAAGCATCATCACCGCGGCCCACAAGACAAGGAAGACCAGCAGCGGCGGAGAAGTTTTCCCAGAAAACCCTAACTCGTGGGTTGGGAAGACGAGCGATGCGAATAAGAAAAACAAAGGGGTGCGGTTCCTTTTGTCCAACAAAAAACCGTGCCCCACGGTTTTCATAAAAAAAAATTAATTTTATAAAACCAGTTTAATTCATGCAATTAAAACAAAGAGCTTGAGCTCTGATACCACTGTTGAAATTTAGAGGCACGTAACACGTAATACATGCGCAACGGAAATAAACAGTTCACCAACAACGAACAATTAATTGCATAATTAAATACGAGTAAACGTAAACAGAATTCTTACAGCAATTCATACACGGATTCCTCAACTATGGTATCCACGTAACAATCGTTTACAAATCTGCACAGATCTGCCAGCGTTGAATCCCCTTTTCACCAATGTGAGCAAGCCTCTTGTGCCATAAAGTTGTATCAGGTGAGTTAATAGTGGCATCAGCTCTACCAGTGACAGTTTTTCCAATCAAAACATACAATGTATTAGATTTCTCTCCCTTCATGACAATTCTGTTGCCTTTAATGATGTGAATTGAACCCTTTTTTGTGTTGAAATCATAACCTAATGCATTCAGAGATCCCAGAGAAATTAGATTCCTCTTTAGCCTAGGGACATATCTAACATCTGAAAGAATCCTTTTCTTTCCATCATGCATCTTGATTTTCACAGATCCTATCCCTTTTACCCTACAACCTTCATCATTTCCAAGAAGTACTAATCCTCCATCTTGTAACTTCATATCTTCAAATCAATGTTCCATAGGACACATGTGGAATGAGCAGCCAGAGCCAAGAACCCACTCTTCATGCATTTTATTATCACTCATAGTCATGGCTTCAGCACTTTCATTACCCTCTTCAGCTGCAATAGCTTCATCATCTTTTGGAGTTTCTGGAGCCTTCTTTTCCTTGTTTTCTGGGCAATTCTTCTTCAAATGCCTAGGTTTGTGACAAGAGAAACACTTTCTCTTTTCAACAAAGTCACTCTTCTGATCAGAAGAGGCACTTTTCCATCCTTTTTCTTCTGACTCTTCTTCTTCTTCCCACCACTGAATTTTACATTCAAGCCTTCTCCATCCTTTGAAGATTTCTTGACATCTTTCAACTAGAGAAATTTAGTTTTGATAGCAATTTGAACTGCATCAAAGCTCAGTTGTTCTTGTCTTCCAAACAACAGAGTATCCTTGAAACTATCAAAGGATTTTGGCAGAGAATTTAACAACATCAATGCCTTATCATCATCTTCTAGATTGACTTCCAAACTTTCAAGATCATCTATGACCCTGTTAGACTCATCAAGTTGTTCACTGAGATTCTTCTCTTCAACCATCTTGAATGCAAGAAGTTTCTACTTCATATACAATTTGTTAGATACTGATTTTGCCTGATACAACTCCTCTAGTTTCTTCCACAATTCTACAGCAGTTTTCGCCTTCGCAACCTCCCTCAGAGGTTTATCTCCAAGGCATAGGATGATGACACTATGAGCCTTCTCCAGAATTTCGTTCTTCTTGGTCCAATTTTCAGCAGCATTTGTTGAAGATGATGCGGGCCAATAATCTGCGGGCTTCAACGCATTTGCCAAACCGTGTCGAGTCAAGAGTGCCTTCATCTTGACTTACCAAAGCCCAAAATCATTCTTACCCGTAAACTTCTCAACATCTAACTTCATCAATGCCATTTACCCTCTATTTGTTTCCCACAGACGGCGCCACTTGATAATCCTATTGCTCGATTCACAAGATTAGATAAACAACAAATCGAAACTAGAAGCTATGCAAAGAAGATAACAAAACGAAATTGAAATTGGGCAATCACAAGATTTACGTGGTTCAGCGTAATTGCCTACATCCACGGGATCATCGTGCTTCTCCACTATCAATCACACAATCAATTACAAGTTTCACTCACCATTTCCCCATAAACGAACCAGATTCTCACTCGCTCTCAAGAACCCTAATTTCTAGCTTTGATGATGAAAGCCGTAACAATCAACAAAATACAACTCAAAAGATATGAAGTATGAATACTAACTAAACAAACCCCCAACTCAATTGAATGAATCGAATCATCTAGAAACCGAATTATAACTCTGGAAATCCTGTTTAGCGTCCACACCCCTCAACCTTCTTTCTGTTATAACGGCTAGGAATCGAGCTTTACTATCAAACTGATCTTGATGCTCGGTTCAATGCTAACGACCGGTTCAGGGTGATTTGAACCCGGTTCTGAGTGTATCTCAACATTTCAGACTTAAATTGACCTATTTAACCATTCTTCACTTCACATTTGATCATTACAAATTTCATTTTCCATAACATATATATTTATTTATTTTGGCATGGATAGTAAATTGGTTACCCTATGTTTCTCCTATCTAGCTATTATTATCTTTTGTCATTTAATATTTATATTCTTCTCAATTTCCTCTCTTAATTGGAATTAGTAATTAGTTGGGTTTTCTTTATTCATCGGATATGATAGTATGGTTTATTGTTAATTATTTATCACTACTCACCCCATCCCAACTCTTTTTTCATACTTGTAATTGTTTTCGTGCTCGTATGGTTTGCCGGGTTTCGTGCGTGGTCATCACGCGCCACTATGGTGCTGGCGTGTGGCTTTCACGCGCCACTGTGGTTCAATGTCCACGGTCACTACTGAGCCCGGTTCGTTAGTCCGACCCAACGGTTCGGTCTGCCTTGGACCCGGTTTGACCGAGTCTTGATTGGTTAATGATAATGTTTTAAAAATTGCAATTAGGTCCTAAAGAATTTTGAATTCTTCATTGAAGATCCAAAATTTTCTAAAACTTTGCGATTAGGTCCCAAAAACCTGAAAACTTCGAAAATTCATATCCCACTCATTTCTTGACCAAAATTAATTTCAACATAAAACAATTCAATAACAAGAAATCAACACAATTCATATCGTACAATTCGCAATATGCAGTCTAAAATTTTGGAAATTTTCAAATAAAAAAAGATTTATTTCTCACAAATGGACTGGTCAAAAATCTGAAACTTTGCAGATATAATCTACACTATATCACGCATCTACAGTAAAAAATTCAGCCCCAAATTCATCCATTTTATAAATTCAAAATTTTTTATAAAATTGTAGAAAACAAGGAAGTATACGTTAGGGTATTTTGAAAATATCATGGGAGTGTATTTATCATACGAGTGGTGTATTAATTAAGATGGTGTATTTACTAAAAATTATAGGTTTGAGTAACATGGGCCTTAGAAAAATAAGTAAGCAAGTATCATTTTTTTTTTTTTGGGGGAATGATATTGGTGGGAAATGGTCTTAATTACCAAATATAATAAAGATAATATATATATATATATATACAGTTTTGATATGGGGACCACGAGTGGTCACCTTTTGGAGCCCAATTGATGATTTGGCTTTCCACCTCAGCTTATTACCTAATTAAATAATTTAAATTAATTTTAAAAAAATCCTACACCCTAAAACCTAAATCATGAACCCTAAACCATGACCCATTCGGGCAGGGTGAACCATGAACCACTCAGGCAGAGTGAACCATGAACCACTCGGGTCGGGGTTTGGATCTGTAATTTAATTTAAATTATTTAATTAGTGCAAAGTGATATTTTTTTCAAAATTTAATTTAAATTATTTAAATGAGTAAATTAAATTACGGAGAACCCGACCCGAATGGTTCATGGTTCACTCTGCCCGAGTGGTTCATGGTTCACTCGGACCGAATGGGTCATGGTTTAGTATTCATGATTTAGATTTTAGGTTGTAGGATTTTTTTTCAAAATTAATTTAAATTATTTAATTAGATAATAAGCTGAGGTGGAAAGCCAAATCATCAGTTGGGCTCCATAAGGTGACCACTCGTGGTCTCCATAAGGTTGAAGTGTAAGGCTCAGATTGACTTGTCTTGACCAAGAGATTACACTAGTGCATTATGATGCGCTGAATAGGACCTACAGGAGGATAAATTCTCCAGTACTGAATATAGAAGAATTAGACCTCAGTGGTTCGTTATTTTTTAATCTCCGTTCCTTAAATAAGATCGTGTGAAATTAATAACTATTGCTTTGCCTTATGATGGGAAGAGAATCAACGTGATTTGATACCTTATATCTTGGGCAATATTATTAGTTGCACGACGATTGCTAAGATTTAATACGGAAAATCGTGTGCAAGTGCGTCTTGCTTGATTTGTCCCCTTGGTGGGCTCAGAAGATTTATCATACCAAATCTTGCAAGTGGAAATTTATTTCCGGTATGGATAATAATCTTGAGCTGTCTTTACTCCAAGGACAAAGATATTAATTAATATAAAGCTTGTTCAATGGCTTAATTAATTAGTGGACTAGATAATCTTAAACACGGGAAATAATAACTGGGAGCCATATTATTGAAGCATCGTAATATGAATTAAGATGGATAGTTCAATATAAATTTTATAGTGGAGTAAATTAATATTAATGGGCTTGAATAATATTTTGGCTTAATATTAAAGTTTCATAGCCCATTGGAGGTCCAATCTTAATTTTTCTAAAGACCCCTCAAATAGCCCAAATTAAAGTCCAATTAATGAAAAGGAGAATAAAATATTATTGCCTAATTTTTCCTAGATATTTTCGAAAATTGTAGGAAAAAAAAGAGGAAAGATTTTCTTGATTTTCTTGAAAAGATTTTATGGAAAAAGATAAGTATTCTTAGAATACAAGATTATCCCATAAATTCAAGAAATCAAATCTTGATTCTTGTTTCCTTGTATTTTTCGGAAATCTTGTAATAATGGGAAGTGGAATTTTTGTGGAAAATTTAATTATGGAAAAAATAATATATGAGATATATTCAAGATTTCTTGGAAATCAACAAAAAGATTTTCTCCTTATTTTTCTAGAGAAAAAAATTGGCCACCCCTTGTTATAAATAGGGGATGAATTTTTCATCCCCAAAGCAATTCCATGTGTTGGAAAAATTAGAAATCCACAAAGGTGGTGGCGAATATTTTTAGTTATCTCTTTTATTAAAATCGTTCATGAGAATCCTTCCACCGGATTACGTTCGTGGACGTGGGACATATTTGAGAAGGCACTTTGAGTTGATCCATCATCTCAAGGGGTTGTCTCTACAAGAGATATGTAATTTCGTAAATCCTATATTCCTCATGCTTAGGATTTATGTGAATTACGTGTACTCATATTGTTATTTCTTGTTTAATTATTATGTTGAATTGATTTAGGATTAATTCATATTAGTAATTAATTGAATAATTTAAATATGTATTTAAATACACCTCGAATAGATCCGGGCACCCCGTATTTACCAACACGTGTGATCTTAGCTATAGTCGTTCAATGTCATTGGCTATTGCATCAACTTGATGTCAAAAATGCTTTTCTCTGTGGCGTTCTTGATAAGCCTGTTCTTATGGATCAACCTCCGGGCTTCATCGATCCTTGATTTTCCCATCATGTGTGCCTCCTCAAAAAGGCTCTCTATGGTCTTCGTCAAGCCCCTTGAGTCTGGTTTGATCGATTCAGTACATTTCTCACTGGTTTGTGTTTTCCCCATAGCAGGGCGGACACTTCTCTCTTCTTCTTACATCATTCTGATTGCACTATCTTCTTACTTCTGTACGTTGATGATATTATTGTTACTGGAAGTAACTCCTCTGTTTTGTAGAAATTCATTGCTCGTGTTCATATGGAGTTTGCTATGAAGGACTTGGGCAACTTAAGTTACTTTCTCGGTCTTTAGATCACTCTTTTTGAAAACGGTCTCTTCTTGGGGCAAAGGAATCTATTTCATGACATATTGACTCGAGCCTCTCTGCTCGACTCAAAGCTGGTTTCCACTCCCTACTATTTGGTGAATCCCTTGTTAGCACCGGGGAACCTTTCACGGATCCTACACTTTATCACTCTCTTGTGGGTGCTCTTCAGTACCTCATGATTACTTGTCCGGACTTATCCTATGTTGTCAACCACGTCAGCTAGTTTTTCAAAGTCCCACTATTGATCACTTTATATGGCTGTCAAGCGGATTCTTCGCTATGTCAAGGGCACCATCCATTTTAGTCTCACATTTTCTCCTTCACGGATTACTCTATACTTGGATATTTACGATGCGGATTGGGCCGTTGTGTGGAAACACGATGCTCCACTTACGGCTATTCCATCTTCTTAGGAGGCAACCTCATTTCCTGGCGTGCTAAGAAATAGACAACTGTAGCTCGTTCGAGTTGTGAGTCCGAATATCGTGCACTAGCCAACATGGCTCAAGAAATGATATGGCTCACTCACACTTTTAACCGTTAACCGTGCACTACCCCAAGCCGCGACCTTTGCTCCTTTGTGACAACAAAAGTGAACTTTTACGAGCCAAAAATCCCGTTGCTCATAAGCGTGCCAAGCATATCGACATAAATTTTCATTTCATACGAGCTTGTCACCAATAAGAAGCTTGTTACTCGCTTCATGCCTTCTGATCTTCAGGTTGCGGACATATTCACAAAGAGCCTTGCTTGACCCTTGTTCGAGTTCCTGCATTCCAAGCTGCGAGTTGATGAAAATCCCACACTCCGCTTGAGGGGGGGTAATACAGAATATTCTAGAGAACAATAGAAATATTCTAGATAGAGATAAGAGCATATCAATTTGATTTATTGTAGATAAGTGTGTAGGTTCTTGTGCACATATATTTGTAACTATCCGTGTAAATCTCAAAGTTTGTTGTACTCTCATATTATATTTAGTGGAACCGGACTCTCCATCTATTCATGGTGGAAATTAATTATCTTCAAAACAGTCATAAAATATCTTCCCCCACAATGAGACTCAACCCTTGATGGACCCCAAATATCAGAATGCACATAATCAAATTTTTTATAGGTTGAGTGTGTACCTCTTGAGAATGGTTGCTTTCTAGATTTTCCAAGAATGCATTGCTCAAAGAATTGCAGCTTTGATATGTTATTCCCTGAGAACACCCCTTTCCGGCCAGCAGAACATGTAACCCCTTTTCACCAATGTGAGCAAGCCTCTTGTGCCATAAAGTTGTATCAGGTGAGTTAATAGTGGCATCAGCTGTACCAGTGACAGTTTTTCCAATCAAAACATACAATCTATTAGATTTCTCTCCCTTCATGACAATTCTGCTGCCTTTAGTGATGTGAATTGAATCCTTTTTTGTTTTGAAATCATAACCTAATGCATTCAGAGATCCCAGAGAAATTAGATTCCTCTTCAGCCCAGGGACATATCTAACATCTGAAAGAATCCTTTTCTTTCCATCATGCATCTTGATTTTCACAGATCCTATCCCTTTTACCCTACAACCTTCATCATTTCCAAGAAGTACTAATCCTCCATCTTGTAACTTCGGATCTTCAAATCGTGTTCCATAGGACACATGTGGAATAGTAGCGAGCCAAGAACCGCTCTTCATGCATTTTATTATCACTCATAGTCATGGCTTCAACACTTTCATAACCCTCTTCAGCTACAACAGCTTCAGCATCTTTTGGAGTTCCTGGAGCCTTCTTTTCTTTCTTGTCTGGGCAATTCTTCTTCAAATGCCTAGGTTTGTGACAAGAGAAACACTTTCTCTTTTCAACAAAGTCACTCTTCTGATCAGAAGAGGCACTTTTCCATCCTTTTTCTTCTGACTCTTCTTCTTCTTCCCACCACTGAATTTTACATTCAAGCCTTCTCCATCCTTTGAAGATTTCTTGACATCTTTCAACTAGAAATTTAGTTTTGATAGCAATTTGAACTGCATCAAAGCTCAGTTGTTCTTGTCTTCCAAACAACATAGTATCCTTGAAACTATCAAAGGATTTTGGCAGAGAATTTAACAACATCAATGCCTTATCATCATCTTCCAGTTTGACTTCCAAACTTTCAAGATCATCCATGACCCTGTTAGACTCATCAAGTTGTTCACTGAGATTCTTCTCTTCAACCATTTTGAATGCAAGAAGTTTCTACTTCATATACAATTTGTTGAATCTTGATTTTTGTACGATCTGACTCCTCTAGTTTCTTCCACAATTCTACAGCAGTTTTCACCTTCGCAACCTCCCTCAGAGGTTTATCTCCAATGCATAGGATGATGACACTATGAGCCTTCTCCAGAATTTCGTTCTTCTTGATCTAATTTTCAGCAGCATTTGTTGAAGATGATGCGGGCCATTGATCTGCGGGCTTCAATGCATTTGCCAAACCGTCTTGAGTCAAGAGTGCCTTCATCTTGACTTACCAAAGCCAAAAAATCATTCTTGCCGTAAACTTCTCAACATCTAACTTCACCAATGCCATTTACCCTCTATTCGTTTCCAACAGACGGCGCCACTTGATAATCCTATTGCTCGATTCACATGATTAGATAAACAACAAATCGAAACTATAAGCTATGCAAAGAAGATAACAAAACAAAATTGAAATTGGGTAATCACAAGATTTACGTGGTTCAGCGTAATTGCCTACATCCACAGGATCAGCGCGCTTCTCCATTATCAGTCACACAATCAATTACAAGTTTCACTCACCATTTCCCCATAAACGAACCAGATTCTCACTCACTCTCAAGAACCCTAATTTCTAGCTTTGATGATGAAAGCCGTAACAATCAACAAAATACAACTCACAAGATATGAAGTATGAATAATAACTAAACAAACCCCCAACTCAATTGAATGAATCGAATCATCTAGAAACCAAATTATAACTCTGGAAATCCTGTTTCGCGTCCACACCCCTCAACCTCCTTTCTATTATAACGGCCAAGAATCGAACTTTACTGTCAAACTGATCTTGATGCTCAGTTCAATGCTAACAGCCGGTTCAGGGTGATTCGAACCCGGTTCTGAGTGTATCTCAACATTTCAGACTTGAATTGACCTATTTGACCATTCTTCACTTCACATTTGATCATTACAAATTTCATTTTCCATAACATATATATTTATTTATTTTGGCATGGATAGTAAATTGGTTACCCTATGTTTCTCCTATCTAGCTATTATTATCTTTTGTCATTTAATATTTATATTCTTCTCAATTTCCTCTCTTAATTGGAATTAGTAATTAGTTGGGTTTTCTTTATTCATCGGATATGATCGTATGGTTTATTGTTAATTATTTATCACTACTCACCCCATCCCAACTCTTTTTCATACTTGTAATTGTTTTTCGTGCTTTCGTATGGTTTCTTGGGGTTTAGGTGGTGGTGAAATCACACGCGCCTTTGTATTCTTTGGCGTGTGGCTTTCCTGGCGCCTTTGTGTTTCAATGTCCACGGTCCTTTTGTTGAGCCGGTTCGATTAGTCCGACCCACGGGTTCGATGCATTTTGGACCGGTTTGACCGAGTCTTGATTGGTTAATGATAATGTTTAAAAAAATAGCAATTAGGTCCTAAAATTTTGAATTCTTCATAGAAGATCCAAAATTTTCTAAAACTTGCTATTAGGTCCCAAAAACCTGAAAACTTCGAAAATTCATATCCCACTCATTTCTTGAAAAAATTAATTTCAACATAAAACAATTCAATAACAAGAAATCAACACAATTCATATCGTACAGTTCGCAATATGCAGTAAATTTTTTTTGAAATTTTCAAATAAAAAAATATTTATTTCTCACAAATGGACTGGCCAAAAATCTGAAATTTTGCAGATATTATCTACACTATATCACGCATCTACAGTAAAAAATTCAGCAATAAAATCCATCCATTTTATAAATTCAAAATTTTTGATAAAATTGTAGAAAACAAGGAAGTATACGTTAGGGTATTTTGAAAAAATCATGGGGAGTGTATTTATCATACGAGTGGTGTATTAATCCAGATGGTGTATTTATTAAAAATTATAGGTTCGAGTAACATGGGCCTTAGAAAAATAAGTAAGCACGTATCATTTTTTTCGGGGGATGGAATGATATTGGTGGGAAATGGGTCTTAATGACCAAATATAATAAAGATAATATATATATATATAGTTTTGATATGGAGATCACGAGAGGTCACCTCATGGAGCCCAATTGATGATTTGGCTTTCCACCTCAGTTTATTATCTAATTAAATAATTAAAATTAATTTTAAAAAAATCCTACACCCTAAAACCTAAATCATGAACCCTAAACCATGACTCATTCGGGCCGGGTGAACAATGAACCACTCGGGCAGAGTGAACCATGAACCACTCGGGTCGGGTTTGGATCCGTAATTTAATTTAAATTATTTAATTAGTGCAAAGTGATATTTTTTTTCAAAATTTAATTTAAATTATTTAAATGAGTAAATTAAATTACGGAGAACCCGTCCCGAATGGTTCATGGTTCACTCTGCCCGAGTGGTTCATGGTTCACCGGACCGAATGGGTCATGGTTTAGTATTCATGATTTAGATTTTAGGTTGTAGGATTTTTTTTTTCAAAATTAATTTAAATTATTTAATTAGATAATAAGTTGAGGTGGAAAGTCAAATCATCAATTGGGCTCCATAAGGTGACCACTCGTGGTCTCCATATCAAAACATATATATATATATATATATATATAGTTTTGATATGGAGTCTAATGCTGACGTGTCTTGTCATCTCATTAATACATCTAATTAAATAATCTTGTCATATAATTAATTAGAATAAGATTAAGATTAGAATTTCACGTCCCATTATTTTAGCAAGGCGGTTCTCTTCTCTCTCCACCTTTATCTCAATCTCACGACTTTTCTCCCACGAATAATTTTTTGCATGGATAAAACTTTCTCACCTCCGTCTCTTTCATCAAATGACTTTGATTTTTAACATAGAAAATCTCAAGGTTCTATCTTTTCATATAATTTTCAGCAGAGAACAAAGACTATTGAAGAAATTTTTATCCCAGCACTATTGAGAAATTTTCTTCCATCTCCTCATATACTTCATGCATCGTACACCATTATCAATATTATAATTATGGAAGTAGATAGAAATACATGTTGATGTGGAGCAACTAACGAATTTCAATACACAATTATTCAGAGTTAATTGCATAAGTGGTCCCATGTGAATTTTGTATTTGCAGCTTAAGTCCCTTGGTAATTTTGTGGTCCTTTTTTGTGCAGAAATGGTCCCAACCGTTAAGTTTCTAACGGTTCCGTTAGATTTTTGAACTAATACTAAAAAAATTAATTTATATAATAAAATAAATTTAAAATTAAAAATTATTAGTAATTTTATATAGTGAATTTAAATATGATTACAAACACAATAAATATTTTTTAAACTAAATAATTTATTTAAAATTTGAATATTAAAAAGAAATATAAAATCTATATATAAATACAAATAACATTTTTTTTCAAATCAAATAATATTTTTTTTTAAATATAAAAAAAATAGAATAAGTAAATAATATAAAATACACAAAAATAAATATGTTTAAACTAATAATAAATTATGTATAATCTAAAAAAATTAAAACCTTGCTAAAAATACACAAAATAATCTGTTTCAACTAAATAAAACCTTGCTAAAAATTTAAAAAATGTAGAAATTGTACATAAATACAAATATATTTATGTAAGATTTAAAATAAAATATTATATATATACAGAAGTGATATAGAACCAAGTATCTAGTTTTTTTATGGAACCAGATTAATGAGATGTCATGTCAACTCATCATTCTCATAATTAATTTTATTTAAATAAATTATAGAATGTATAATTAATATATTATACCCTAAATCATGAACCATTCGGTACGGGTGAACCATGAACCACTCGGGCCGGGTAAAAAAATAATTTTTTTATTTCAGTTCAGTTTTAATTTTTTAGTTCAGTTCAATTTTTATTTTTTTACCCGGCCCGGACCCAACCCCAGCCAGATCCGAACCTGGCCCGAGTGGTTCATGGTTCACCCGACCCGAATGATTCATGATTTATGGTTTAGGGTTCATGGTTTAGGGTATAGTATATTAATTATAAAACAAATGTTTTACTATATGAAACAGATGTGATACTTATAGAAACGAAATGTGTTACTACGTGAAATAAAAATTACATTATCATACGGTAACACATTGTTGCTCATATGGTAATTTATGAATATTTATTTAGTATCACGACGACATGTGTATAGTGTTACATATTACTAAAAACACATCTGTTAAAAAACTAATTTTTTGGGACCAAAAGTACAACTAACGGCGCGTGTGTACCACTTCCATTAAAAATGGATGGAAAAATCTTATGGAACCAAATTTGTCAAAAAAATGACCAATTTTGTGAGGGTATATTCACATGGGAGCAGTATTACAATTATTAGGAGGTACAAAATATGGAGTAGATTACCAATACACCCTCAAAGTAATAAAATATTAATTAAACACAACAAAAACTCATCTAGGCTCTGAAATCAAAAAAACAAAATCTGCCCCCAACCCCAAAATTTCAATTCGAAACCCCAAAACCATGTGAAGGCGCTCCACCACATCCTCGTTTAACTTCCGTCGCTCCCCCCAATCACTTCCGTCGTTTTAATATATATATATTTTTTTTAGTTTGACTGTATGTTTAGACAGGATTTGCATCTTTAAAGATCAATTTGGAACTCATGTCCTGGGTTCTTCTTCTTCTTAAAATTTATATTTGTTTGTGTTTGATTTTTGCTATTTTTTAGTTTTGTTTGTGTTTGGGTTTTAATATTTGTTGAAGAGGTTGGTGGTTGGAGATCAATTTGCTAAAAATTTGAATTTTCTGGTTTTATGTTAGTGGAAAAAGATAGGTGGAAGAAGATGAAGATGAATCTGCTAGTTCTTCTGAGTTTTTTCCAGATTCAATGCATAAGTTCATGACATTCATGCATATGTTCATGTATTCGTGCATATGTTCATGTATTCGAAGATAGTGAGTTTTACTACTAGGTGAATGTTATTTTAAAAATTCTATTAGAGAAATTTACTTTTTATTATTCAAATTTTTTTTTTACTAAGTTTTTTAAAATACATATTATTGTCAATTTTATTTTCTGAAATATTAGTTATGATATTTTATATATTGAGTATTATTATATTTTTATATTTGTTTTTTTGAAATATTTGTATTGCTCAATTTTTTTAGATGAGTTTTTTGTGATATTTGTATTGTTCAACTTTTTTAAAATTACCAATCGACATATGTACAAAAGGATAAATCCTGAAAACATATGAGCATGCATACATGCATGTATGTATGCATCTTGAAATGTATACATGCACGTGTACGTGTTTTAAACATGAAACAAATTGCTTTTCGGAGAGTGACGAATATAGAATGGACGTCGTTTGCAAACAGTTTAAGGTGAGCGACGGCTCCCAAAAAATTTCGAAATGTTGACTTTCTTCAATGGAAAACTCGAAATAACCGAAAAACTCAAAATCACCAGAAAAATATACCCTTTCTTCACTACCCATTCTCCACTCCCTAATTTTTGAAAAATACGAAACAACTTATTTGTGGGCATCTGGAAAGAAAAAGGGAGAAGAAAAAGGTACACTTTGGTAGGTGTGATGTAACTGACAGCAGTTTTCTTATGGGGGTAAAAAATTGGTATCAAGAATGAGGCTCATTAAGGGCATTTATGTAACTCCAACTACATTTTGGAACCTCATATGGAACATCATAGTAATATTTTAAAAAGGTGGAACGTAATTGCAATAAATGTGTTTGGTTGAAACCTAATAATAACCCACTCGTCTATGTTTTTTAATAGCTAATTGTTGGCTATTTCGGAAAACTAGATTCACTGAATAAGAAGGAAAACGATGTGATGAAGGTGTAGATGATTTTGATTTTTGGTGGATCGGAGTAAGTGCTAACATAGGCAATTTGATTTATGATGAAATAATTAAATAAATGTGAAATGGCACATCTTTGATGGATCAAGCATTTCTTGGAACTCATGACAAAGCATCCTCCAAGTCAAGTTGCCCATACATACATCGAATCAAGTTCTTCGCCCGCCCATCTTACGTGTTTCGTTCATCACAACAAGCTAAGTATGTATGCAATATATATATCATTAAAATGAACACTCTTCTATGGCTAAGCAATGCAATATATACATCATTTCCATAGTACTTCAGTCTCGGGAAAGGCACATGAAGGATGTAATAAGTGCAAAATAACACAACTGCAGCAGAAACTATAAGTTCACACCTAAGCTCATCTGAGAAGTTACTTATGGAACCAAAATGTGAGAAGCAGCCAACGAAAATCGACTCTTGCGACATTGTCAGAACGAATCAAACCTTGTAATAAACACAAGATCATTGTAAAGTTTAGCCAATCATATTGATGAAGAAGTTAATCAAACATCTAATGTCAAAATCCATAGCATATTAATTATTTTTCTTATAGCATCTAATCAATCATATATGTTGAATTACCACTTCTCTTTGAAGGTGATAGCAATTTTTCTTATCTTAATCATGAGTATTCTTTTTGAATAAACACATTCTCTAACAACTTGCCTATTGGAAATTCGCTCGAATTGTTCTGCCAAGCATCATCATTATCAAGGTTCATCTAGCTCCTCAATTGTAATCTGCTTTCGAGAACCCCAAGGATTTACAAATCATCATCATCATCATTCTAAGTAACCGTCGAAACCTGGTGATTGGTATTTACAAATCAAAAAAAACAACAAAAGCACAATGAAAAACAGAAGAAATGTCGTAATTAAATTGTTATTTCGCATAAACGATATAGTAAGCTAGTTATCCTATAACATGAAAGAAGCATTAAAATTGTCATTTTCGGTTTTCATTTTACGAGAATAATACTTTTAAGTTTTTAATTTTATATATATATATATATATTATACATTTAAATTAAAAGAGTGTTGGATGATGGAGCTATGGGATTGCAGACTGCAGATTACTTCTTTTTGTTTGTTTCTCATCAACGTAAGTTCAGGGTTTTCATGTTTCAATTTGAACTAGTTTAAAACACGTGGTTTTTTGTTTACATGTAAAGATGTTTGATTTTTTTATTGTTTTATTACAGGAATAATGCTAGATGATGAAGGATGGGATTGCAGGCTGCTAAATTCTAGGTGGTTACTTTTTGTTTGTTTGTTTCTGAACACAACCTAATGTTTATTTTGCATATTTCTATTTTAACTAGCTTGAGAGACAAGTTATTGTTTATGTTATGTTTGGTACGTATTATGCTTTCACGCTTTTAGCTAATACATATCGGATCTTGGTAGTTTGGCATTGATATTCATCTAATCTTTTTTTCTTGAATTTCTTCCTTGAATGCAATTTCTTCCCTTTTTTTCTTATCGCAACGTTGATGAATTAGTAATTATGTATCAACTATGGTGGTGTGATTTTCGGTGCACAATTGGGGAGTATACGTCGTCATTAATGCCTCAGGAAACATGTATCAAATCTTTACTTGCTTAAGATTATTTCACAATCATTGTAGATGACAAAAACTTGTATAGTCCTGGTTCATGCTATGAACTCGGTTATTTAAGTATCACTGTTATATACAAAAACTCTCACTGTTATGAACAAAAATAATCACTGTTTAGAAAATGCTTTATATTTTTAAACAGTGAAAGTTTTTGTGCATAACAGTGATAATTTTTACACATAATAGTGATAGAGTTCATTTGTGAATCTGGTTCACATGAGTGTTACTCATTGTCAAACTAAAAAAAAAAAAAAAAAGGATTCTTCATAATTGTTAACACTTTCTTATAGGGATTAAGTTGTTTATATAGTCATGTAACTTTGCAGCGTTTTGAAATTGGTCTCGTATGTTTTGACTTTTTTTGATATTGGTCTGTAAGTTTTAAATTTTTTTGAAATTGTTCATTTCTGCTATAGCAGTCTGTCAAGTAACAACCATCTATGTAATTATTTTATTTTTTATTTGATTAATTTTTTTATTTTTTGTTGGTTTAGACCCAATAAACTGACTTTGATTTCTTTGTCTTTTTAATGTACAAATTGTTTTTTAAACCCGATCAAAAGTCTCGCTAAGATTATTATGATTAAAAAAGTTCAAGTGACACTTCGAAATTAAAGGGAATAACAAAATAATTACATATGTAGTGGTAACTTTTGGTAGCCCGATCAAGACCTTTGTCGAGGTGCGACAAATAAAATTACCCAAATCTACCCTACTAACTTGTAGTAGTGGCAAAAGCAAGGGACCGATCCACAGGGAACGCGAAATTATAATTGTGCTAGTGATGAAGACATCATTAGTGATGACACCTGCCCTTCAAGCCATGAATATGGTGAGTATATTTTCGGAATAGGTTGCCAAGTTGACTAAAGATGTGGAATGTTTGAGGTCCGTGAAAATAGCGAGTCACGGAATGTCGTCGAGAGCAGCAAGTTGTGAAAATAGTGTCGCTGATTCTAGGTTTTTTTTCGGTGGGGACGACTTTATTGAGGCACTTCAAAACATCTATCAGGTATCAAATGTGCATGTATCGCCTTTGTTTTAATTAGAGACTAGTGTATTAAAATTTTCTAACTAAATATCTTATTCGAACAGCCACCGACCATGTGCTACCTTTATTTGGAGGATCCTTTTCGGTCGGTGGCCACAGGATCGTTGCATAACAGCTCCCATGGAATGATTCATGGTCGTCCCCTCACTCCTGATTTCGTGAGGGTCACACTAGATGTACCTGTAATCGGAGAAGAAGATTAACCCGTGCCGAAACTAATAGATAATGCTGTCATAGTTGGAACAGCGGTCGGGCACTTCATCGAATGGCCGAACAACTTGGTCCCTGGCACCATGAAGGTAAAATATATGTTATTAAAGTTTATTATCTTGTTTTTTGTTCTAAATAATATTGCAAATTGATTGTAGGATCTGCCGACATCACAAAAGCCTAAACAAAAATCACCACAAAAGGCTAAAGAGAAATCAAGAGGTGTAGACAGTCAGATGGAGAGACCGAGGGACTCCACTATTGGTGCCGCATGAGACTAGGTTATCAATGACTAGAGACTTAGATCCGATGATTATGTACAATCTAGGTGTGCCGGATAGTATCGTCTAATGCTTTCGAGGCGAATCCACGGTTCCATATATGCTCACTTTCATGAGAATAATTTCCAAGAATTAAATACATTTGAGGAACATATGCGTGAGTCTTGAATGACGAGTGGTTGATTGCAACCACCATAGCCCTATACCTCAGGTATGTGTTTACTAATTCTCAATATTCACTTTCTGTATAGTTTAATTTTCTTTTTAAATATTAATTAGCATATGGGTGAGGTATATCTCTCGAGAGATGCCGAGCAAGTGGAATGTATTCTTCGTCTCCCCAAGTGTCTTGCATAATGAGTGATAGTGGTACGGACCATGGATGAGATAGTTAATCATATCTTTGGGTGAAGTCTGATAAACATTTCGTTAAAATTTGTATTCATGTTTATTATATTTGCACATATATATGCTAAATTTGCGATTAATTTTAATATTCTCAATATAATATAGGAGCCATTGGGTCTTTGGTCTTAATAAACATGAATACATTAAGTGTGTATTTTATGGACCCAAATTTCAAAATGGAGTGATTTCAAATCGCATACGATCTCGTTTCATATATGGGCGTAAGTTCATTTTTAATATTCTATATAATAATTTGTTTTAATTTTAAAATTATGCATATTTAATCTATTTTTATATTTTTAATTATAATAATAATAGGGTGATGACGATGTATCGGAGTCGCCTTCTGAGTCAAGGTTCAAGACCCAATTTCAATAAAGTGAACTGGATTAACATTAAGGTAAATTTAATTTAGTAAATTATCAAATTAATAGAAATAAATCATAATTGTGTCGTGATTATAATTGCTAATCAACAGTTCCCGAGGTTAGAAGCGGCGAGATAATGATCATTGTGGACATTTTGTGTGTTGCTTTATTGAAGATATAATCTCCACTTCTCAAACGACGATTAATCCTAACAATGTAAGTCAATTTATCGATTTATTTAAATTATTATTGATTGAATAAAAATTCATATTATATTGATTGTTTCGTTGTTTGCAGTTTGTCTATGACCGTCCGCTCAAGTCTTACTTTTTAAGAAAAGAAGAAAAGAAAAAAAAAAGATTGGACGGGGTACCTATACAATCGATTCTTATATTCATATGATATTGAGTGATCGTTGTTTGAAGTTTTTTGTAGCATATAATTAAATTATATATTTGTGATGATATATATATATATTTCATGTTTTTGGTGTATTGGACATATATTGTCCAAAGCCAAATCTGTATTAGTGTCATCTTAATACAAACGAGTCCAATAAATTGCACTCTAATCTATTAAAACATGCAATTTACTACTTTACAAAATACTTACTTAAATCTTTACTTGTCCTCAAGTAAAACCACACAAAAAAAATTAACAATGGAGAAGCTAAGAAATTCGCTCAAGTCCTTTCTACACACACAAAGCGTGACACTAAAAGCAAAGTAGCAACTCATGAAATCCCGGACTAAGGTCAATGCAATTAGAAATTGTGAACTTTTAAAAGCTTTTACTCAAGTTCCCAAAATCATTTATGATACATCCTTGATTCCTTGACACGTTAAGCCCCTTACCATACTTCGATCCCCCTACAATTTGTTTAATCTAAAATAGGCAACCCAACAAACTCTGCATTCTATTGTACCCCCTATCTCCTTATTTTTTTATTTTTCTTCAAGGTCTGCAGCACCACTCTACTTGTCGGGTTTTAGCTCTAATTGTTTTCTACTTTGAAACGTTCGAACCCCCGAAAGCAGACAGCTGTCTCAGCATCTTTTTTTTTCCTAAGGCAAAACCGCAACTTCACTCCATCGTTAGGCTTTAGCTCAATTTTTTTCTTTTCTTTTTTTCTTTTTTTTTTTTCTTCTTTTGAGCCCTAAAATGGGCAAATTTGTACCGAACTTTTTGTTTGTTACACAATTCTTCAAGTAAACTCCTTTTCTCCTAACCACATCAATTTTTTTTTCAACCTTAAGGGGCACACCACAAATGCATCATTTATCTAAGTGATGTAATTAGACTACTTTAATTACAAGGGATCGAAGCACAATTTAGGAACGTATCTCATCTATTCACCAATTTACTATCATAAATTCAAAAGGACCCTCTCATGAAATCTTCTTCTACTCACATCATCCCATGCATCAAACAAAGTAAATTTAACAGAAGCTCCACAATTTACCACAAAACAATAATATCACATTCATAAACAATATGCAATACACAATTGCAAAATTTCAGATCATCTTTACAAATTCCCCTCACACTTAGAATAATGTTTGATCTCCAAGCAATATATAACAAATCAGCAATTTGGATGGGAAAATGTAAGACATGAAAAAGTAAAACGATCGATGGCGAGGGACGATTGGGGTGTTGAACACTGCCCCTTGCATGTGCATTCTTCGACCAGTGATCTTAGACTAGAGAAACACCTAAAAAGAAAGAGCTAGAAGCGGGGCGTGAAGCTTAAAAAAATAGAAAAAAAAACGAAAACGACACAAGAACAATTGCAAAGGAAAGCTGGCGAACGACCTTTGGGTTACCCGGTGTGGACAGAATGCGAATTTTCTTGCAACTACACAAAACGAAATGGGGTTACAAGAACATAAACATAGTGACGAAAACACAAAATTATGACAGAAAATAAAGCCTCAAAAATGTCTAACAACGGGCACAAAAATAATCTCACCGATCCCCGGCAGCGGCGCCAAAATTTGACCGCACTGTCGAGGTGCGACAAATAAAAATTACCCAAATCTACCCTACTAACTTGTAGTAGTGGCAAGCAAGGATCGATCCGAGGAACGAAATTATAATTGTGTAGGCTAGTTATGCAATTTATGAGGACAAAGCATAAAGAGGGGTGGGGGGGGGGGTTTGTATAAGAGTTTTACTAACACTAAATTAAATAACAACCTAACAAGTAAGATTAAATGATCTTCACAAAAAACAATAATGAAACTTTAGCAAAAGCGAAATCAAGAACAAACAAGTATCCCAACTCACGGTTCATTCATCCCGGGATTAACGATGGTTTCAACCTCAATGTTTACTCTATTTGTTTTCAAGATTAATGCCCATCGAATCAAAACGCTTCGATTTCGGTCCTACCCCTTAAGTATATTTAATTTCAAAGACGTCTCTTCAAGAAAACCTTTCTAACTAAGCGGTCTAAATCTCCCATAGATTTACCCAAAGAGAGCGCATTGCAATTAGGATAAAGAACAAACAAATTCCCGGCACGCTAGCTCGACCGAAAAGAAAACGATTTAATTTACCTAGTGAACCCACTAGTTGTTACCAATTATCACCACACATAACAATTACGGATTACGTGCTTAGAACTAACATGCATATTAAAACAATTAACCTAGGTGATCAATCTAAATTAATTAATTCCAATACGCAAAAATTTAAACCAGATAAATTAAACAATCCAAAACAAATATTATGAACGTCTCAATTAAAACATCAACATGAAACACGGGGTTCGAGTAAATTCCCGGAGTTGGAATAAAACTACTAACTAAATAAGACTCTCAAAACTGCTCGTCCTCCAAACTCCTCTGCCTTCTGTTTCTATTCTTCAATGTTGGCTTGTGATTTTTTGTTTCTCTCCAAAGGTGGCCTGTATTGCTCATAAGGTTTGCCTTCTTTTATAATATGTCATGCACGATCAAAATCTTCCAAAAATATATGTACATATCTTCTTTCCTAAACAATCTTCTAAATCAAATTTCCCCCAAGATACGTGCATATCTTTATTTTCCATCTTAATCTTCTAGTATAAGAATTCCATAAGATACGCATGAAATACTTCCAAAAGATATTCAAATCTCCTTCAATTAAAACTTCACGTGCAAAATTTCGTTCCTTCTGGACAATAGGCCTGTACTGGGTAACTCAGTGTGGGCTTTTTGCAACACAAATTTGGTCCAATAATAATTTATAAAAGTTACCTAAATACACCAAAAAACATAAGAATCGATCAAGAGCGGAATAATATCAATAAAACATACATAAGTAATTAATCATGTCATCTTAATACAAAGCGAGTCCAATAAATTGCACTCTAATCTATTAAAAACATGCACAATTTACTACTTACCCGATAAGAACTTTGTTGTAGCGGTGAAAATGACTAATTTCAAATTTTTTAAACTTACAGGGACCAATTTAAAAAATTTAAAAATTTACGGGACCATAATCAAAAAGTCAAAACATACGGGACCAATTTTCACGAACAAAAGTTACATTACTACAAAAATTTAATCCTCTTTCTTATAAATCTACATTTATTTTTTTTAGATATTAGGGTTTCTGTAAGTTTAATCTTTCAAAAAAAAGAAAAGATAGAGAACGTTTATTTTAAATTCTTCCATGTAAACTGTAATCACATTAACGAATGATAAAATGTGAACTGTAATTAAGTTGGTCACTCGCAGCAACAATATTTTGATAATGAATTAATCAACCCAACTTCTTCTTCCAATATGCAATTTGTTGAGGGAAATTAAATAAATAGATTATTCCCAACCCTCTCTACAATTTCGAGCTTTTAGATGAGACAATAATTCTCTCATGGTATCGAGCCGGGGTTGTGGGTTCGATTCCGTGGAAGCACTCCACCCAATTAAATTGTCCACTCTGTTGGGCCTCCACTCGAGAGGCGAGAGACAATGATTCATTACGCAGTGAGGTGGGTATTGAGGAAATTAAATAAATAGATTATTCTCGACCCTCTCTACAAGCTCGAGCTTTTAGATGAGGCGAATTCTCTCACAATTCCTATCACTTCATATAAGTTTAATGATCCTGTGCTTAATTATTTCATGTGATTATTCGTAATCATAATTAGTGTTATAACTAGCTAACCAACTCACAATACAAACCAGTTTTCATTGGGGTAGAAACAGGGCGGAGCCAGGATAAACAGTTGAGGGGCCAAATGATAAACAACAAATGATTGATAAAAAAAAAATTATCTGGCGATAATAAAATTTTTTACTATATATGCGGAAAATTAGCATTGCATTATCACACCTCGATCAATCAAATTTATAATACATTTTTAACAACTTCCTTTCATATATATATACACACACATTAGCAAACAATAAATAAAATGAAAATTTTTGCGTTACAAATAAAACATATGTCAATTTCCTATTAAAAAGTAAAAAATATGTTAGGATTAATAATTAATAACAAATAATTATTTTAGTAACTTCACACAAATAATTAAAGGACTTATTGGGTTACTTATTAATAATTTATACTTATTGATTTAAAAAATGAAGAAAATTAATACTTGCGAATATGTATATAAAATTTAAGACAAAAATTAGGTATGAGAACAAGATTAAAATTAACACAAATCAACACTCATCCATTTCAAAGTGTTAAAAGCGTCAATACCAAAAATTATACCCATCTCACCATGAGATCATCTCACGTAAAGTGTGCCTCAAAATGTAAATAGTCATGCAAAATAAATAACATATATTGATTATAATAAAATGATGGTTAATTATTTAAAATTGAAATGAAAAAACAATGCAGAAATGAGATTGGAGCTTAATTGGAAATATAGAGTAAGAAATTAACTTGGGGGCGGATAGTAGTGAGGCAGGGGTGGGGTGGCATGGCCCCCTAATTAAGCTTACAACATGCCTCCTACAGGTAGAAATCGAGTCTCTTATTCTTCAGTCGAGCTTTGTTTGAACTATAATGAGTTTAATGCGGTTTTGGTCCCATAGGACACACACACCTCACGCGATTTTGGTCCCAAACTTTTCAATTTTTCAAACACATTTGATCCGCCGTCACTTTTTTCCGTTAACCGTTAATACTTTTTGGTCTATAGGATTTCCAGTCAACAAAAAGCGCTTTAAAATGATTTTTTGGAGGGAAAAAACATGATACTTTTTTGGTCAATAGGATTTTTACTCCATTTTTGGAGGGAATGTATATTAGTCGTTTACCGCCGACTTGGAGCACACGAGTAACGACACTGTTCAGGTGAATGAGAGACGCGGAAGAGAGAGAATCCTCAATTGATTTATAATTACCAGGAAATCATTTATTGATCATTGGCAATAATGATATGATTATTAAGTTTAATAATTTAATTTTGTTATCAAAAAAAAAAAAATAATTAATTGAGTGATAAAAAAAATTAGATAAAAACTCATATGAAATGGGTATAAATTAATACAACCTCACCCCCCATTTCTTTGAAATTGTTAATTAAATATTGTGTTGAAATATTAATCCTACGTATTTGCAGTCAGTAATTTGGTCAAACAGGTAGTAGGCAAAGGTTGATGCGTAGCTGATGTTGGTGACGCCGCCGTACCGATTGATCGAAGCAAAAGCAAACAAACTTCTCCCCTCCACAGCCCCCACCCCAACTCTCGCACTCACTGACATCCCACACCTTTTTTAACTAGATAAATTTTCATTATCTCGAATGTTATAATTCTGAAATTT
The DNA here is from genome assembly GCA_037126765.1 of Stenogyne calaminthoides. NCBI lineage: Eukaryota > Viridiplantae > Streptophyta > Magnoliopsida > Lamiales > Lamiaceae > Stenogyne > Stenogyne calaminthoides. Next base: position 31,327,326 of record JBBCBC010000021.1, read on the forward strand.
AAAGTCAGACATCAAACATAGTATTAATATATTATCTCTCATAGACTCGTACATTGTTTTTTAACAGAAAGATAAACTGCCTTCAACAAAAACAAGAGGAACGGAATCAGAGACATAATAACCTCTTATACCTCTGATACTGATGACTACATGTAGAGAGAGATACCATGAATGTTGATAGTGCCGATGGATATATATATTATTTTGTCCTTAAACACAACCCTCCCTAAGATATTTAATTGTTAAATTATTATTAATAACAAATAATTTTTAGAATGTATGTATCAACTAATTTACGATTTTTTTAAATCGTTTAAAGTAATTTTCAATTTGTCTAGTTAGCCAAGATTTAGACTGGCATGATTTTAGACGAATACCGGCATAAAGGAAGTAAAAGAACATATGTAGAGTTAAAATATGACTTATTTTGGTAATATCTTTAAGATATATTATAAATTTAATATTTTAATATAAAATAATAATTAATTTTATAACAAATATAATTAAATATACAAATTAAAAATCTTATTTAGATATCATAAATATCTTTTTACGAGGGTAAAAATATCCAAATTATTTGTTATAATTTTGTTTAGATAGATTGTTGTATATATATAGTTGATTTAGTCGATTTTAACATGGAGTTCAATATAAATTCTTTATAGTATCTAGTTTTTTTTTTTTTTTAATACAACTTTATAATATCTACTTAGTTATCAGTAATTTATTTTAAATTTGACCTAAGAAGATCTAGTACTACTTGACATCATACCTATCATACTTGCAAAGTGGTTGTTTTAGGAAATAAAAATCGTGATTTAATTAAGGTAAAATTAATATTACTTGCAAAAAGGAATTCTTAATTAAAGCCCAACGGATATATATATATATATATATATATATATATATATATATATATATATATATATATATATATATATATATATATAATGAATAATTATGAAAAAAACTGAAGATTGAAAAAATAATATATCACAAAATAGATATTAGTTTCCTTTTAAGAACTCCACTTCTAAAAAGGAGAAAAAACCCTATATATATGACCCGTGCATAAAGTCGATCATATAATAGAAATAGAAATACTCATCTTCTCTTGGTTTAATTGTTGGCAAGTATAGTCTATATTCATTGCTAATCACATTATTAGGTAATTTTTTTAGATTTTTTATATAGTCGATTTTAGCATGGGGTTCAATATAAATTGTTTATAGTATCGAGTTAGTTATGAGTAATTTATGTTAAATTTGACATAAGAAGATCTAGTACTACTTGACATAAGAATATTACTTGCAAAGGAATTCTCAATTAAAGGCTAACGGATATATGTATATCTAGGTGGATAGAAGTAATTATGGAAACTGTAGATTGAAAAAGATAATATATCACAAAATAGATATTAGTTTCCTTTTAAGAACTCCACGGAGAAAAAACCTATATATATATGTGACCCCTGCGAACTCGATCATATAATAGAAATAGAAATACTCGTCTCTCTGTTGATTTCTTGGCAAGTATAGTCGAGTCTATATTAATTCATGGCTAATCAGATTATTAGGTTATTTGGAGTTGATATTCCCGTCTCTTTACAATCACAATCCATGCCGCTGCCTAAACACATTAGGCTCTTCGAGTAGATATTCCGTTCCGATTTCTACTTGTGATTATGTCGTCGTCGGTTTATAATCCAGCGCCCCTGCGATCTTGCCCTGCAACCATCGACACTGGAGGAAAAAGAAAGCGAACTGAAAACAAAAAAGACGACATCCGTAAAAAAAGGCGCGGAGCTGCAGGCGTAGACCAACCGGCCCCCACCATCCCTGTGGAGTTGCGGCAGAGGATGGAGGCTGATGAACCGGTTTTCTTGTATCAAAAGGAGCTCGAAACATCAGACGTCAAAAAAAAAAATCAAAACAGGCTGTTTTTGTGACCAATAGAGAGGGTTCGAAAAGTTTTTGGACCAAGGTGAGAATGCAATATTGAATGATACTACCCCACAAGGGTTGGAGGAGGTTGTTTGCGTTGACTCGAAAGGGGAGTCGTATAAATTGAGTCTCAAAATATGGCGAAGCATCAAGATGTTGGTCATAAAATCTGAGTGGTATAAACTGGTGGCACAAAACAATGCTGAGGCAGGAGATTGGGTTCAGATTTGGGGTTATAGACACATGGGAAATCTCCGTCTGGCTATCAATTTCAAAAAGGCCACGGTTAAATCGAATTCTGATATTCCAAGCTGTAGTAGCAGCAATGTAAACGACAACGAAAAGAAGGCCCGCAAAACCAATCCTGATGCAAGCACTAGTAGCAGCAACGACCACGAACAAATTCTCAGAGACTAGGATTTTAAACTCTCTTCATTTATTTCTTTTTCTTTTAATTTGTAAGATGATAATTAGTAACTACATCGGTTTGCAAATTGCAATGAAACTACTCTTATTCTTCTTTTGCTTCCATGATTCCTTTTCCAGAATATATATGACTTCTATTAGTTCTTGTTTATTTTCTTTCGTTTAATCTTATAATTATATATATTAATCTCGTGGAATTTGAATGGAGCAATATTCTTGTAGTTTATTAGTTTCATTATCCATAACATATATTTATTTATTTTGGCATGGAGAGTAAATATATAGGTTAATGTTTCTCTTATCTGTTTTTATATCTTTTTTCATTTAAAATTTATATTGTTCTCAATTTCCTCAATTAGTACTTATATAGTTGGGTTTTCTTTATTCATCGGATATGATAATATGGTTTATCGTTAATTAATAATTATTACTATTATTTTAATTATTATTTTGTGGGTATATATGATGAATTACTCCGGTATGCCTTATGAACGATATATTTGTGTGGGTAAGAAAAAAATAAGAGATCGGCAAAAAAATTACTGTTTTGTGAATTGTGTTGGCAAAAATAAGAGACCGGAAAAAAATAAGAGATCGGCATAAGATCAAATAAACAACAAATCAAAACCAGAAGCTATGCGAAGAAGATAACAAAACGAAATTGAAATTGGGCAAACACAAGATTTACATGGTTCGGCGTAATTTATTTGAAGGGATTAAATTTTTTGTAGCCCAATAGCTTTGGGTCGATTTGAAATTATCCCTGTAGGTATCAAATTATAATATTTTCCTGTATGTTTAAACTTTTTTTTATTTTAGCCGTCAAAACCGGTCAAACCGGTCAGTCAACAGGTAACCGCCTACGTGGCATTTCATTTTTAATTCTCCTTTATTTTTTGCCCACCACGTGTGTATTTACTAATTTCATTATATTTTTAGTTTTAATCAATATTATTAAACGGTTTCGGGTTTCCAGACGGTTCGGGTTTTGGGTCGGGTCGGGTCCAGTCAAACGGGCCGGGTTTAAGTCAATTTTTTTGGCTTTTTAATTAATTAATTATACACGGTCGGGTTATAACAGCGCTGTGTTTGTTTGTTGAATAAAAATATCCCAATATCTGCTGCATTTTGAGAATAGATCTACTAATCACAAGAAATTAAGCAGCAATGGCGGTGGTGGAATCACTACCCAAAGAGTATGTTACGTGGTTCTAGTTCTCATTGTCTACTGTTTCCTCAATTTCTGGATGTCAATTTCAGTAGGCGGAGCTCGCAAGAAGTAATTTTCTCCATTAGGATTAAATCTTATGTAAACTGAATCAGAATTTTGTATTTTAAGGTATAATTAATATTTGTGTGATTTTGAAACGCAGATACGGTGTGCCTTATCCCACCATTTACGCCAATCAGGCCCTTAAGAGATGAATTAGGGTTAAATATATTTCCGGGTTGATTATAACCCGACCCGTGTATTAATTAATTAAAAGAATATAAAATTTGACTTAAACCCGACCCGTTTGACTGGAACCGACACGACCCAAAACCCGAACCGTCTGGAAACCCGAAACCGTTTAATAATATTAAGTAAAACTAAAAATATAATGAAATTAGTATACACACGTGACGAGCAAAAAATAAAGGAGAATTAAAAATGAAATGACACGTGAAAGGTTCTTGTTGACCGTCGGTTTGACCGATTTTGAGGGCTAAAATAAAAAAAAGTTTAAACATACAGGGAAAATATTATAATTTGGTACCTGCAGAGCTAATTTCAAATCGACCCAAAGCTATTGGGCTACAAAAAATTTAATCCCTTCAAATAAATTAATCTTGGAGTTTTATCAATTCAGGCGCGAAAGATGGTAAAAACTATCAATTTAAGGCTCCAAATTTTTTTCCTATCGATTCAAGGCCCGAAAAGATAGAAAACTATCAATCAGTACTTTGAAAGATAAACTATCAATTCAAGGCTTATAAATTTTAAAGGCCACGTTTGGCACTCAAAATCCTAAACCCTAAACCCTAAATGATGAACTCTAACCTTGAACCATGAACCCTAAACCCCCTGAACCAGAGGCTCATCATCAGATAGATAAACCTTCCCAAAGTTCTCGAAAGTGTACTTCTCCATTACTTCAACCTTCTTCGCATTTAATGAAACGATGCTCGAATCTAACACCCATGATTCTAATGGACTGCTTACGCTCAAGATTAATGAATCTGAGCTCTCATCAGTGGCGGGGTTTGCTGAGTTGTCATCCTTCTTTGGTGCATTCCCTTGTGCCTTTGCTGGTGCCTTGCACTCCCTTTTGTAATGACCAAGTTCATGACAATTGCTTATTTCGATCGGCTTTTTGTCCTTCTTGGTCTTATCTTTGCCCTTTGACTTTGATCTACCCCGATTTTCCTTTGGATTTTGATGCGCCTCGTTTTCGCAGACTCAAGGTCGATCCTGTGGCACACCCAATTCTTTCCTCGGAATTTCTTCGCTCATGATCAAATCTCTAACCTCATCAAATTTTAGTTTCACTTTACCGCTAAAGCATTAACTTGTTGATATCCGTCCACTCCAACTTTCTGGTAAAGAAGACAACAAAATTAGGGCTTGAACCTCATCATCAAAATCAATCTCAATCGAGCTCAATTGGGCTATCGTCATATTGAACTCGTTGAGATGATTGGCTACCACAGCATCCTCTGCCATCCTCAGGGTGATATAGAACCAAATATCTAGTTTTTTTATGGAACCAGATTAATGAGATGTCATGTCAACTCATCATTCACATAATTAATTTTATTTAAATAAATTATAGAATATTTTATAATTAATATACTATACCCTAAATCATGAACCATTCGGGTCGGGTGAACCATGAACCACTCGGGCGGGTAAAAAAATTTTTTTTATTTAGGTTCAATTTTTATTTTTTAGTTAGTTCAATTTTTTTTTTTTTTGCCCGGACTAAACCCGGCCAGACCGAACCCGGCCCAGTGGTTCATGGTTCACCCGACCGAATGGTTCATGATTTATGGTTTAGGGTTCATGGTTTAGGGTATAGTATATTAATTATAAAACAAATGTGTTAATATATGAAACAAATATGATACTTATAGAAACGAAATGTGTTATGACGTGAAATAAAATTATATTATCATATGGTAACACATTGTTGTTCATATGGTAATATATGAATATTTATTTAGTATCATGACGACAATGTATAGTGTTACATATTACCAAAAACACATCTGTAAAAAATTTATTTTAAACTAAATAATAATTTATATTTCAAAGCTAATTTTTTTGGGACCAAAAGTGCAACTAATCTGCTTTGTGTACCACTTCCGTTAAAATGGACGAAAAAAATTTATGGAACCAAATTTAAAAAAAAAATGACCAATTTAAGTGAGATATATTCACAAAGGGCCAATTATTACGATTATTAGGAGGTACAAAATATAGAGTAGATTACCAAATACACCCTCAAAGTAATAAAATATTAATTAAACACAACAAAAACTCATCTAGGCTCTCAAATCAAAAAAAAAAATCTGCCCCCAACCCCAAAATTTCAATTGAAACCCCAAAACCATGTGAAGGCGCTCCACCACATCCTCGTTTAACATCCGTCGCTCCCCCCTCTGGCGACGGACTCGACCCACCCCGACGGACGAAGAAGAAATGCCAGAATTTTTTAGCAAACGACCATTGAGGCGCGGGCATGTACGCTTGGAGAAGAAGACCCCACCCCATCGCTATTGTACGCTGCCGTGTAAGGATGAGATCCACTGCCGACGACGGCGCGTATGTTTTCTCAAAATTTGATTTCTGAGAGGTGGAACTTTTGGAAGATTTTGAAATTTGAAATTTGACTTTGTAATTTGATTTCTGATGTTTTTCTTTTGGGGGTTTTACTGTTTTGACAGTGTCGGTATTTTTAATATATATATATTTTTTTTTAGTTTGACTGTATTTTTAGACAGGATTTGCATCTTTAAAGATCAATTTGGAACTCATGTCCTGGGTTCTTCTTCTTCTTAAAATTTATATTTGTTTGTGTTTGATTTTTGCTATTTTTTAGTTTTGTTTTTGTTTGGGTTTTAATATTTGTTGAAGAAGTTGGTGGTTGGAGATCAATTTGCTAAAAATTTGAATTTTTTGGTTTTATGTTAGTGGAAGAAGATGAAGATGCATCTGCAAGTTCTTCTGAGTTTTTTCTAGATTCAATACATAAGTTCATGACATTCATGTATATGTTCATGTATTCGTGCATATGTTCATGTATTTGTGCATATGTTCATGTATTCGAAGATAGTGAGTTTTACTACTAGGTGAATGTTATTTTAAAAATTCTATTAGAGAAATTTACTTTTTATTATTCAAAAATTTTTTTTACTAAGTTTTTTAAAATACATATTATTGTCAATTTTATTTTCTGAAATATTAGTTATGATATTTTATATATTGAGTATTATTATATTTTTATATTTGTTTTTTAAAATATTTGTATTGCTCAATTTTTGTAGATGAGTTTTTTGTGATATTTGTATTGCTCAACTTTTTTAAAATTACCAATCGACATATGTACAAAAGGATAAATCCTGAAAACATATGAGCATGCATACATGCATGTATGTATGCATCTTGAATGTATACGCACGTGTGCGTGTTTTAAACATGAAGCCAAATGCTTTTCGAGAAATTTAATATCGAATGGAAGTCGTTAGCAAACAGTTTAAGGTGAGCGACGGCTCCCAAAAAATTTCGAAATGTCGACTTTCTTCAACGGAAAACTCAAAATCACCAGAAAAATATACCCTTTCTTCACTACCCATTATCCTCTCCCTAATTTTTGAAAAATACGAAACAACTTATTTGTGGGCATCTGGAAAGAAAAAAGGAGAAGAAAAAGGTACATTTTGGTAGGTGTGATGTAACTGACAGCAGTTTTCTTATGGGGGTAAAAAATTGGTATCAAGAATGAGGCTCATTAAGGGCATTTATGTAACTCCAACTACATTTTGGAACCTCATATGGAACATCATAGTAATATTTTAAAAAGGTGGAACGTAATTGCAATAAATGTGTTTGGTTGAAACCTAATAATAACCCACTCGTCTATGTTTTTTAATAGCTAATTGTTGGCTATTTCGGAAAACTAGATTCACTGAATAAGAAGGAAAACGATGTGATGAAGGTGTAGATGATTTTTGATTTTTGGTGGATCGGAGTAAGTGCTAACATAGGCAATTTGATTTATGATGAAATAATTAAATAAATGTGAAATGGCACATCTTTGATGGATCAAGCATTTCTTGGAACTCATGACAAAGCATCCTCCAAGTCAAGTTGCCCATACATACATCGAATCAAGTTCTTCGCCCGCCATCTTACGTGTTTCGTTCATCACAACAAGCTAAGTATGTATGCAATATATATATCATTAAAATGAACACTCTTCTATGGCTAAGCAATGCAATATATACATCATTTCCATAGTACTTCAGTCTCGGGAAAGGCACATGAAGGATGTAATAAGTGCAAAATAACACAACTGCAGCAGAAACTATAAGTTCACACCTAAGCTCATCTGAGAAGTTACTTATGGAACCAAAATGTGAGAAGCAGCCAACGAAAATCGACTCTTGCGACATTGTCAGAACGAATCAAACCTTGTAATAAACACAAGATCATTGTAAAGTTTAGCCAATCATATTGATGAAGAAGTTAATCAAACATCTAATCTCAAAATCCATAGCATATTAATTATTTTTCTTATAGCATCTAATCAATCATATATGTTGAATTACCACTTCTCTTCGAAGGTGATAGCAATTTTTCTTATCTTAATCATGAGTATTCTTTTAGAATAAACACATTCTCTAACAACTTGCCTATTGGAAATTCGCTCGAATTGTTCCGCCAAGCATCATCATTATCAGGGTTAATCTAGCTCCTCAATTGTAATCTGCTTTCGAGTACCCCAAGGATTTACAAATCATCATCATCATCATCATTCTAAGTAACCGTCGAAACCTGGTGATTGGTATTTACAAATCAAAAACAACAAAAGCACAATGAAAAACAGAAGAAATGTCGTAATTAAATTGTTATTTCGCATAAACGATATAGTAAGCTAGTTATCCTATAACATTAAAGAAGCATTAAAATTGTCATTTTCGGTTTTCATTTTACGAGAATAATACTTTTAAGTTTTTAATTTTATATATATATATATATATATATATATATATATATATATTATACATTTAAATTAAAAGAGTGTTGGATGATGGAGCTATGGGATTGCAGACTGCAGATTACTTCTTTTTGTTTGTTTCTCATCAACGTAAGTTCAGGGTTTTCATGTTTCAATTTGAACTAGTTTAAAACACGTGGTTGTTTGTTTACATGTAAAGATGTTTGATTTTTTTATTTTTTTATTACAGGAATAATGCTAGATGATGAAGGATGGGATTGCAGGCTGCTAAATTCTAGGTGGTTACTTTTTGTTTGTTTGTTTCTGAACACAACCTAATGTTTATTTTGCATATTTCTATTTTAACTAGCTTGAGAGACAAGTTATTGTTTATGTTATGTTTGGTACGTATTATGCTTTCACTTTAGCTAATACATATCGGATCTTGGTAGTTTGGCATTGATATTCATCTAATCTTTTTTTTTTTCTTGAATTTCTTCCTTGAATGCAATTTCTTCCCTTTTTTTTTTTTTTCTTATCGCAACGTTGATGAATTAGTAATTATGGTGGTGTGATTTTCGGTGCACAATTGGGGAGTATACGTCATCATTAATGCCTCAGGAAACATGTATCAAATCTTTACTTGCTTAAGATTATTTCACAATCATTGTAAAGACAAAAACTTGTATAGTCTGGTTAGTGCTATGAATCCGATTTATTTAAAATATCATCATATATATAAAAATTCTCCTTTGTTATGAACAAAAACAATCATTTTTTAGAAAATGCTTTATATTTTTAAGCGGTGAAAGTTTTTAAAAGATAATAAATGATAATTTTTACACATAATAGTGATAGAGTTATTTGTGATCTGGTTCATGGTGTTACTCATTGTAAAACTAAAAAAAAAAAAGGATTCTTCATAATTGTTAACACTTTCTTATCTGATTAAGTTTTTTATATAGTCATGTAACTTTGCATTTTTTTGAAATTGGTCTCGTATGTTTTGATTCTTTGATTTTGGTCCGTAAGTTTTTTAAATTTTTTGAAATTGTTCATTTCTGCTATGCTTGAGTCACCAATCAGGTAACAACCATCTATGTAATTATAATATTTTTTATTTGATTTATTTTTTTTTTTTTTGTTCGATTTAGACCCAATAAACCAATTCCGATTTGCTTTGTTTTTAATGTACAAATTGTTTTTAAACTTAGATCAAAAAATCATTAAGATTATTATGATTAAAAAGTTCAAGTGACACTTGAAATTATAGGGAATAACAAAATAATTACATATGTAGTGGTTA